>CM076981.1:46973042-47029775 GCA_039105355.1 Benthosema pterotum | reverse complement strand
TCCTGACTGCAATACACTTGCTGTCGGTGCAGTACAGTACTGTAAGATGTCATTCGTACACATATAAATGGACAAAAAAAAGCCTCGACTGCCACCCAAAACATGATGGCTTATATTTGAAATGATTTGAAACCCTACTTACTGCTACCAACTAACTAATTTTCTCACCACTAAACCAACAGAATTTCATCATTGAAAGCAGACGCAGTTTGCAAAACAACAACAAAAGCTGGCTGAGTGTTTAATTTAGCTTTACTTAGCAGTGATGGCGCATATCAATCATCCATTGTTAAAGGGGAATTCCACCCATTTTCAAACATTTCCTGAGAGGATACAAATGTACCCTCTCAGAAAAAAGCGGTCTGAAAGAAAAATCATTAACATGGTGAAATACATCTTGATGAGGTCATCAGATGTATGTCACCATGTTAATGTTTTTTTCAGACCTCCATTTTTAGGAAATACAGAATTGTGTGAACTTTTTTATCATGTCCACACAACATCTCTAAGGTATATTAATGACATATTAAAATGTTGAAAATGGGTGGAGTTCCCCTTTAATTAGAATGAAGAATCAAGCATTTCTGATGAAATCCGTTGAAAATGTCTGTGCACCTTTCGTATAGCACAGGTCAAGGTCTAATGGAATAAATCATGTTACGTATTGACTGCTAGTGACAGCCGGTCATCAGCACAGTTGACCGTCCTTGCACTTCTGTACCAGGCATGTTAAAGGAATAGTTCAGATGAAATTCTTGCCATATAATATAATATATAATATAATAATAATAATATAATATTTACTTTTACAGCGTGGCCCCAGTGAGCCGCACAAAATGACGAGAACTACTTCACCAAAACCGGAGCAGAACTCCCACCTCGGGACTCTGGTCATCAATTAATAATACAGTTGACACTACTGTATTAATGGGCGGTAGACTATTTCATACAACTTAACTTAAAAAAATGAACTATCCCTTTAAAACAGGGGTTTTCAACCTTTTTTAACTCCAGCGACCACCATTTATTCAACATTTGAGCCACGGACCACCATTTGATTACATTTTCACACCAAAGACCTAAAATTAAAGAATTCTTTTGATTTTGTCCACAAGTCCAGGCTGGATTTTGTCAACAAAACAGTGTAAACTTCTTAATTAAGTGGTGCTAATTCAGATGATGAATATTTTAACTCTTGAGGGTGTAAAAATGAAACCAAATGGACCCGCAAGGGTCCATTTGGTTTCATTTTTACACTCTCAAGAGTTACATCTGGTTAACCAACTTTCCATCCTTTAGCTTGGGGTAGGGGAAGTGATTTCACTTTTGTCAGATATCACCCAAAAAAAAGAAAAAATCTTTTAAAATGCTCTATTATAAGGTGTGCAGACCATATATGGAGTTTCCCCCTCACCCACGTTAGCAGAGGAGCTAATAAAAGTTCCCCAGGTGGAGGGTGAATTCTCCTCCAATCAGGATCGAGCAGCAGGTTCACATAGTGTAGCTACTCTTGGGCGCCCCTAGTGCACCAGGCTGGTACTACATAATGAATTTCAAATCACTTACCCTACCTTTAAAACATGAAAATTACCGGTACCTAGGTACAACGTAAATAATCATTTTAGTCCATTTAAATGCCTCAGTGTACTTGAATCAACAGCAAACAATTTTCACAGGAGAAAACCCCCAACAGCCAAGAACATTGGAATTGTCCTGGACACTAGTCATGCACTCATTCAAAGGCACACATTACAGCAGTCACTCAAAATCCTGTACGTTTATACTTTTTAACACCCCAAAGGATTAGACCCTTCCTAATCCCGGAGTCACCCCAGCTCCTTAGCCAGACATCAGCTACCGCTATATCAAAACTTGACATTCTTCCCTGGCTTACAGGCATGTGCACTTACAGTATAAGCCTCTGTACTTGGTCCAGAATTTCGCAGGCATGCTTGGTTTTAAACCAGACAAAAAACCCCCATTGCATGGGCAATACATGCCCTACATGCCCTATAGCCCCTACCAAACATGATGTCATCCAAACAGCCCAAGCTTCAAAGATATTTCAAATTAAAGTGCCATCCATCCATCCATCCATCCATCCATCTTCTTCCGCTTATCCGAGGTCGGGTCGCGGAGGCAACAGTTCCACTAGAGAGCCCCAGACTTCCCAGACTTCCCCATGATTTGAAACCCTATGCTACGGCAATTGCCAAACCAACACCATTTCATCCTCATAATACGACATTTATCCTAGAACCTTGAAAACTCTCTGAGTGAGACCTTTAGCTTTATGCATGCTGTGTGTCTGTTGCAACCTTAACGACAATGATGCTATAATTGATGCTTTACTTCAGGGGTTTTCAACCTTTTTCACCCTAGGCCCACCATTTATCCAGCATTTGAGCCACGGACCACCATTTGAGGACATTCTAGCCCCACAGACCCCCAAAAGCTAAAGATTTCCTTTGCTTCTGTCCATGGCCATTAATCTTCTAGTTGTGTAGATTTAGGACTAATTCACATGGATATTTTTAACTCTTGAGAGTGTAAAAATGAAACCAAATGGACCCGCCAGGGTCCATTTGGTTTCATTTTTACGTTCTCAAGAGTTACATCTGGTTAAACAACTTAGCTGGGGACCACCTGGAACCCTCTCAAGGACCACTGATGGTGCCCGGACCACCTGTTGAAAACCCCTGCTTTACTTGACTAATAAAAGTTCTGTAACTGAAAATGGTATGGGTGCGACTTCGTCGCCCGTGGCGCGAACGAATACCATACCATTTTCCATACCATACCATACCATCCGGGCCTGATATAGCATCTCACTTCTTCAATCTATTATTTCTATTGATCCCGCCTGCCCTCTTATAGTACCGATTCCCCCTCTTGCCATTTTTAATTTCACCTCTCCTGACATTCTGGACCTCGTACGTAGTAATCTCCTTTTCGGGAGCACAAAGAAACGCACTAAAAAGCACTTTATACGCGCCGTAAACGTCTTGGCCTGCGCCCTCAGACCCTTCCATCAGCAAGCGGTGTGGAGCGTAAAGCGGTGCAAAGACAGGCTTCCACATTTCACATTTTACACCGCTGTCTCTGTAACTGCCAGAGAAATGGAACAGTGAAAGCAGCTAAAACTACCTACTCAGGGCTGGATTCAGGGGCGGATCTAGGCATGGGCATGGGCCTAAATGCCCTGACCACCAAACCTACCAAACATGATGGCAAAATTAAAGTGCTTATGATTAAAATTACTTGAAAAGCTACTACTAACTACAGCTGTGTCACCACTAAACCAACAGCATTTCATCATTGAAAACAGAAAACTCTCTGAGTCAGACCTTTAGCTTTTATGCATGCTGCGTGTCTGTTGCAACTTCAACAACAACTGATGTTGGAAAATGTTATATCCGACCCTGGCTGGCTGGATTTAGCCAGCCCAACTAGGGTGGGCTGGAAGAATGGCAGGGTGTATGGGCAACTCCAAAGTTTTTATATGAAGCAGTGGTTTTCAACCTTTTTGACACCAAGGCCCACTATTTATTCAGCATTTGAGCCACGGACCACCATTTCAGGACATTTTAGCCCCACAGACCCCAAAACTAAAGATTTTTTTATTTTTTTTATTTTTTGCTTTTTGTCCACAATTTCAGGCTGCATTTGGGAAACAAAACAGTCAAACATACAGATCAAAATGACCATTAATCTTCTACATTCTCTAGTTGTGTAGACTTGGGCTAATTCGGATGATGAATAGGGCAACAGCACTCCAAGGCTCCAAGGCTGGCTCCGTTACATGTGTACCATTAAAGGGGTATTCCACCCATTTTTCATTTTTTTCAGTGTGCAAATGAGAACCACTCTCAGAAAAAAAAGATCAACATGGTGAAACACAACTTGATGATGTCATCAAGTCGTGATTCACGATGTTAATGATTTTTTTCAGACCTCCATTTCTAGGAAACACAGAATGGGGGTTAACTTTTTTATCACACACACCAGTGGTGTGTGCCAAAAATGTGTTTGGTGTCTTGCTGTCATAAACATACCTTTAGAGATGGTGTGTGGTGTGACACCACACTCTCTCTAAAGGTATATTTATGACAGCAAGATGTTGAAAACGGGTGACAGCACAAAACAAACCACTTTAAGCATACTTAAAACATGCAAACGCATTTGGCATGGAGGGCAGGTTCTGAATTATAAGCCAAATCAGTAATTACTTAATTGCACCTGAGCTCTCTGTCTTCTGACATTATGTTCTGTGCTAATCGATGCTCTTGTTTTGTATTGTAGTGGCACCTTACTGTGAATGTGAATATATGAATGAATGAAGTGAATTAATAGATTATACCAATGATCATGTAAGTACGTGATTGCT
Organism: Benthosema pterotum; assembly: GCA_039105355.1. NCBI lineage: Eukaryota > Metazoa > Chordata > Actinopteri > Myctophiformes > Myctophidae > Benthosema > Benthosema pterotum. The sequence continues at coordinate 47,025,388 of CM076981.1, read as the reverse complement.
TTAATGCAGCTGTGAGCAGGGGGGGATGTAACATTTCCCAATTGGGGTGGGGCAGGAGAAAAAATGCCAAACCCATACCATTTTTGTTACATGACTTTTATTAGTAAGTAAAGCATCAATAATAACATCGAGTTTTGGTTATTATGGAACAGACACGCAGCATGCATAAAGATAATGTCTGAGTCAGAGAGAGTTTTCTGTTTTCAATGATGAAATGCTGTTGGGTTTAGTGGTGACACAGCTGTAGTCAGTTAGTAGCAGTAGTAGTGTTTTCACATCATTTTAAATATACGCACTTTAATTTGAAATATCTTGGGTTGTTTTCCATGCCACCATGTTTTGATGGGCAGACTAGGCATCATTTAGGGGGGAATCCCCCCCCCCCCCCCCCCCATTGCCATGCCTAGATCCGCCCCTGGTTGTGAGTATATGGAAAATGGGAAAACAGTTGTGGCAAAGTGAAGGGTGCACAGGAACCTGGTGATACATCTGATAATTGCTTTTGTTGCATTAAAGTAACTGTTTCTGTGGACATTGACGAAGCCACTGGCAAGGGGTTTAAAAAGTGAATGGATTTCGGGCCGTAATAACTGTGTGTGTGCACACACACACGTGCATCGCTAAAGCTGCTGTGGAAATCAACACATTATATGAAAGCAGCGGCCGCCAGTGTTGCCAACTTGGCACATTTGTCACTACATTTAGCTTTTTTTTTCTCCAGACCCCACTAGTGCCAAAATGAGTAAAAAAAAAAAAAAAAAAAAAAAAAAAAACTCCTGGCCGAAAATCTAGTGCCTTTTTGCTGTAAAGGTGTGTTGGGGTGAAATTGGTTGACAGGCGCCAGAGATAAAACCCTCGTTTTTCACCATTTCCCTCCTATGATAGAGTCCTCCTTCCTTCCTAGAAAAGACCATCGCTGTGAGATGACAGCACTACCAACTGCGCCACCCCACCATCAGGGGTGTAGTATAGGGGGAGGCGGGGGAGGCGTCCCCTCACTTCTCACATCTAAAATATTTTTGGGGCAGAAGTAGGCCTATGTTTTTTGTCTTGTCATTTACTTTTATGGATACAATTAGGCATTGTAAACAATCTTTCTCAATATGCTATACTTCCATAATACTTCCTTATAATTCCACTCATTTTCAATATTTTACTATGTCATTAATACACCTTACAGATGTTATGTGGACATGGTAAAAAAAAAAAAAAGTTCCCCCCATTCTGTGTTTCCTAGAAATAGAGGTCTGAGAAGAAAAAAAAAACATTAGCATGGTGAAATACATCTTGATGAAATCATCAAGATGTGCTTCACCATCTTAATGAGTTTCCTTGTTTTCACATTTTACATTCTCAGAAAAAAAATGACAATGGGTGGAATTCCCCTTTAAGAGGCGCCCCCCCCACACTTTTAAAAGTCCCACTACAACATGCCTCGTGTCTACCTTCCGTTTTTAATCGGATATACAGATATTCTTAATGTTAGGCGGCTTGTTCGGTAGCTTATGATCCTATTATGACTATTTGATGAATTATCGCGTCTAGTGCTTACTGTCAAGTCACTGTGGATTACGACTCTTTTTCTTTGTTACCTGTTCAGATCACAGGCAGTGCCTGTCACAGCCACTGTGATAAACTGTCAGCCACAGTCAAGTTGTTGTTTTGCTCTGATACTACGGTTATGCCACGGCTATGAGCTGTGAGACACAACGTTAATACAACAAGGCGTGTGGTGGCACTAACTGCTTCTTTGAGAGATGTTTGGGGACACCTGAGACCAACATACTGTATGTATCTTACTTTTTCATGTAGACTTAGATAGCGGTTTACGCAGACTTGACCCATTTCGTCCTGACATTGTAGATTCTACAAAAACATTCGCTCTGAAAGAACATACTGAAAGACTGTGCTGCGTTCTCACATTCTCCTCCCCCAAAAATAGCAGGCATTCACACCTGAGTGAAGTTGGCACCCCATGATTTTTCAAATTTTGGAAAAAAAAATATAAAAATGGGCTCATCTTAGGTGATTATTAGTGGTCGGCGGGGTGGAATTTGTGCCACTGAAATCGGCATTTGTGCTGCTTTTATTGATTTTATATGAATATTTATGTGAAATATGAGCCGTTATCAGTCTTATAGGCTTGCACCCATACTTAAGGTGGTCCAAAACCGACTAAAATGGGCCCATCTTTTAGTGCTCGGTGTGCTAGAATTTGTGCCGCTGAAATCGACATTTCTCCTGTTTCACGGCATTCAACTTTCATCGAAAAATAGCAGGCGTTCACGGCTCATAGGCTCTATGAGCCGTGAACGCCTGCTATTTTTCGATGAAAGTTATCACTATGGAGTGCCGCAGTCCCGCCCCATCGCTGATTCCAAAAGAGAATTTCCCATTAATTTTCCTCATAGACTTTTTTTTTTTTAAAGGTATTTATTCAAATACCTTTAAAGCCTTGTATGAAACCAACACAATATTTTGGGTCCGAACAAATAATTAAGAAGAAAAAAACAATAATAAAACGTTTTGTAGCCTACCGTTTCTTCATCTTTCTTATGATTCGTTAGCATCAGAAAATTGTGTTTGTTGTCACAACCCAGAGTTGGCGTTGTCCGCCGTTTAAAACGTCTTTATATAGGTCCTTTTTTGAAAAGTCTATGAGGGAAATTAACAGGGAATTCTCTTCCGGAATTGGTGCTGTGACATCACTGCAGAGCTCTATGCACAGTTGTGTGTATACAGTGTGTATACAAGCCTGACAGTAGAATTAGTCAATATATATTTTCACTTTCTACTGTCACATCTTAGCTTATGGATGATTCAAATGAGCTACTTCGTATGTATATATGATGCATTAGCATGTTTTTCTTTTGTTTCTGTTTATTGTAAACCCGCACCGGATTAACAGCATCTGGTAAAATGACTAAATTGTAAATATTGTAATCCCAGGCATTCGTGTGTCTTCACAAACATATTCAATTTGTCTAGAAGAAGAAATCCTGCCTGAAAGGCAAGTGCTAGTCAGGAATCAGAAACCCTTTTTTTATACGCATGTGTCTTTATGTTAATTTCGTAGTGTTAATGCGTTAATTAGTATGCTCAAGCTAATTCATGTGTGCACAGTTACGTAAACAAGATAGTCCCAAAGGGAAAGAGAACGACTCAGAGGGGAATAATCAATTTCGTTTTCTTTTGTAGTCCATTGTGACTACAGTACATGCGCCGTTGAAAATAGACCTGGGTCATTGTCAATGTCATTGAAACAGGGCCGGATCTAGAGGGGGTGGCAGGGGTGGGCAGAGCCCACCCAAACATGCATCCTGTATGCCCACCCAATGAAAGGTAATGTCAGTGGTTTTCAACCAGTGGTCTGGGGACCACCAGTGGTCCTTGAGAGAGTTCCAGGTGGTCCCCAGGCTAAATGGTGGAAAGTTGGTTAACCAGAAGTAACTCTTTGAGAGCGTTAAAAAAGAAACCAAATGGACCCTTGCGGGTCCATTTGGTTTCATTTTTACACTCTCAAGAGTTAAAATATTCATCATGTGAATTAGCCCCAAGTCTACACAACTAGAGAATGTAGAAGATTAATGGCCATTTTGATCTGTACGTTTGACTGTTTTGTTTACCCAAATCCAGCCTGGTATTGTGGACAAAAGCAAAAAGAAATCTTTAGTTTTGGGGTCTGTGTGGGGCTAAAATGTCCTCATATGGTGGTCCGTGGCTCAAATGCCGAACAAATAGTGGGCCTTGGTGTCAAAAAAAGATTTAAAACCACAGCTTCATATGAAAAAAAATTGCCCATACATACACCCTACCATTCTTCCAGCGCACCCTATAGTAGGGCTGGCTAAATCCGGCCCTTGTCATTGTCAATGTCATTGAAAAGCATTGCGGGGAGGGACGACTTACTGGTGGTGTTGTATCTGACACCGTAAAACATTTCTGGGCAGGGTCGCGACACCATCAGCCCCGCGCTGCTCCTGGGCCAGCAGGTGCCGATGCCATCAATGGAGGTGTCACAGTAGATGCCTGTACCTAAGGAGGATAGAGACAGAAATGTCAGGCATGCCGTACGTGACTGACATAGCATTGTGTCTTAAAAAAAAGAAAGAAAGCTCTGGTTACCCTGGCGGTGACATCTTTCCGATAATGCTTCTTGCAATGTTTTTTTTTTTAGAACTTCTGTTAGCTCCAGTGGTTTTCAACCTTTTTTCATACCGGGGTCCACACTTATTTATTCTGCATTTTCGCCACGCAGTACCGCCATTTGATTTTTTGAGTTTAGCCTCTCGGACCCAAAACTTAAGGATTTTCCAAGTTTGCGCACGCAATTCTTTTACATTTTCTAATTGTGTACATTCTTGAGAATCAAGTAATTCAGATGTTTGAATACAATTTAACTCTTGAGAGCGGTAAAATGAAACCAAATGGACCCTTGCGGGGTTACAGAACTATAAGGGTCCATTCAGTTACCAGCTGTCCATCATTTAGCTGGGGACCACCTGGAATCCTCTCAGGGACCACTGGTTGAAAACCACTGTGTTAGCTGACAGCATGGAAGCTTGTACATCTATTTTCGCTTTCTTTTGGTTTAAATGAGACGTACAGTAGCTTGCAGAGTTAGTTCAGTCAGATATACTCGAAACACAGAATGGGGGGATTTTTATTCATTTTTTAATCATGTCCACTAGGAATTGGTTTTGGTAAATATACCAGTATAACCAGTGATCAGACACAGGGGTAAGAGGTTGACACTATGGTGCACATTTGAGTGACGAGTCTGCTATTCTCGTCTGCTATATTATTCTGCAACTTGGTGCACTTCATATTTTCATATTCATATTTTGTATTATCATACAGTATATTGTTTTCTAGTATCGGTATCACAGAAATGGTGATATCAGTATCGGAATGGAATTGAAAAAAAGTGTATTGAGACATCCCTAATGTCCACACAACATCCCTGAAGCATATTAATGACACGACAACATAAAATGTTGAAAATGGGTGGATTTCTGCTTTAACGTCGATGACATCAGGGGAACAACTGACTGACGGGGGAAATGTACAATTTCATGGTAAACGAACGCAACCCAGTTGTACAGTATGTGTTATTGCAATAGCAATGTGTGGTTGTGAAATCCCAAGCCACGCTCGTCTCACTGTAATACCAGCGCGCTCCAGCACTTCACTGTTTGTGAATCGATCTGGGGGGGGGGGGGGGGGGGGTAAACTAAAGGGACCAAAACATCGCAAGACGTGAACGACGTGCATACTTGACATCGCTTGTGCGATGTCAGGGGCGGATTGGCACATGTTTTCCCACCGGGACAATTTTGCCTTTGCCAGGCCACGCTGAGGGGGGGGGGCAGCTGGTTAACCAGATGTAACTCTTTGAGAGCGTAAAAATGAAACCAAATGGTCCATTTGGTTTCATTTTTACACCCTCAAGAGTTAAAATATTCATCATGTGAATTAGCCCAACTTAGTCTACACAACTAGAGAATGTAGAAGATTAATGGTCATTTTGATCTGTATGTTCCAGGCGAGCATCTAGCGCATTCTAGTGCATTTTGGAAGTGCCACTAGTGCATTTTGGATCTTGTCCAGGCCACTAGGTGGCGCAGGCCACCGGGAAAACTCCCTGTACTCCAGATGGCCAATCCGCCCCTTGTGCGATGTTTAAAAAAAGAACAGCGCCGCCCACACAACAACAACAGCTCTGGTGACGATTTATTTTTGGGTGATGCTTTTAACAATCGTGCTGATGAATTGTGCTCGCTGGCTGAACGTATGCATACAGTATATACACCCCCCCACGCTACTGATTAATGCCGAGCTGTGCTGATTTTTTTCCCCGTCTCTGGTGGCGGCGGGCCTCGGGTCTATTTCTGGCGCACGGTCTTATCTTTGATGTTACTCTCTATACCGACCGAGATCTGTGACGAGATCAAACTTGCCTTTCACCGTGTACAACACCGGCTCCCAACAACAATACGTTCGGAGCAGGGGCGGATGTAACATTTCCCAAAAGGGGGAGAACATGGTATGGGTGCGGCTTCATCGCCCGTGGCGCGAAGCGACACGGGCGATGAAGCCGCACCCATAGCATTTTCGGTTACAGGACTTTTATTGGGGAAGCATCAATAATAACATCAGTTGTTGTTGAAGTTGCAACAGACACGCAGCATGCATAAAGCTAAAGGTCTGACTCAGAGAGTTTTCTGTTTTCAATGATGAAATGCTGTTGGTTCAGTGGTGACACAGCTGTAGTTAGTTAGTAGCAGTAGTAGTGTTTCAAATCATTTTAAATATAAGCACTTTAAATTGAAATATCTTGTGTTGTTTTGCATGCCATCGTGTTTGGTTGGGCAGTCAGGGCATTTAGGGGGGCATCCCCCCCCCCCCCCCCCCCCCCCCCCCCCCATGCCCATGCCTAGATCCGCCCCTGGTTCGGAGTGATAATAGCAGCGGAAGGTAAAAATGAGGGACAGGGAATCAATTTCACACATGTTAGAAAATGTGATGCCGGTCGCCCCGGCACGTATCTACTCACCGCTCCACCAACCTGTGACATTGCTGGAGGTGTGGTTCCAGGAGGCAGACGTGTACACTGCAAAATAAAAGCCAGAGGGAGGAATTTCATTAATAAGCACACACACACACACACACGCACACACACACACACGCACACACGCACACACAGAGCCCAATCCCACAACGCTCGCTCTCAATTTAGATTTAGTTTATAGGGGAGGGCAGTTCCTGAATGAATATCTCATTAGATGTGAGTTAACATGTTGCAGAGGGTGAACATGAAAGGGCAGCGGTAAACACTGGTGACAGAGCCAATCCCCAAGTACAAACACCACCGTGAGCATAACATGGAACACACAAAAACACACAAACCAGGACGTTATGCCTCCGGGGGCGCCGCGCAGTGTTGCCAACTGCCAAAATCCAAAATGCACTAGTGGCACTTCCAAAATGCACTAGAATGCGCTAGATGCTTGCCTGAAAGGGAATATGACCATTAAATGATCATTAAACTTCTATACTACATTCTCTAGTTGTGTAGACTATAGGGTTAATTCACATGATGAATATTTTAACTCTTGAGAGCGTAAAAATGAAACCAAATGGACCCGTAAGGGTCCATTTGGTTTCATTTTTACGCTCTCAAAGAGTTACATCTGGTTAACCAACTATCCATCATTTAGCCTGGGGACCACTGGTTGAAAACCACTGTCATAGGAGGAGAAATGGTGAAAAATTAGGGTTTTTATCTCTGGTGCCTGTCAATCAATTTCACCCCAACTCACCAGCCAAAAAGCACTAGATTTTCCGCCAGGAGTTTTTCACTAATTTTGGCGCTAGGGGGGGTCTGAAAAAGCGCTAAATATAGCGACAAATGCGCCAAGTTGGCAACACTGGCGCCGCGCTATTAATGATATAATGTCTCATACGGTTAAAAGGATAAAAAAGGTCTTGAAAGGAGGTGGAGCTTGTGGGCATAATTTGCGGCAGTGTTGTTGTTGTTGTTGTGTAATAACAACAATAATAATAATAATAGCATTTGCATTTCACCGTCTTTCTTTCATATGTGTAACGTGCACAGTGCATTTTTAATGAAACAACAATTTACCGAGTTGTCCGTATAGCAGTATAACTGCTAATGAGCTGCGCTACACCGTGTTAGTGTAGCATGACTTTCAGGGGCGGATGTAACATGTCCCATATGGGGGGGGCATGAAAATGGTATGGGTGCGGCTTCATCGCCGCATCCATCGCCGCACCCATACCATTTTCAGTTACAGGACTTTGATTAGTCAAGTAAAGCATCAATAATAACATCAGTTGTTGTTGAAGATGCAACAGACACGCAGCATGCATAAAGCTAAAGGTCTGACTCCGAGAGTTTTCTGTGTTCAATGATGAAATGCTGTTGGTTTAGTGGTGCCACAATTCTAGGTAGTAGCAGTAGTAGTGTTTCAACTCATTTTAAATATAAGCACTTTCATTTGAAATATATGCTGGGTTGTTTTGCATGGCATCATGTTTGGGGGGGGGCAGACTGGGTATTTAGGGGGGGGCATTACCCGCCACCCCCCCCCCCCCCCCAATGCCCCTGCCTAGATCCGCCCCTGATGACTTTGTAGCGCGACCAGAACGTCTTTTAGAGCTCTTCAGAGCCATTGAATAATACCCAGGGAAAGAACAAAGACTTGTATTCCCATGCATTTATGAATATGTAGGTTAGACTGTGTGTGCAATAACTTCAAACGCTGTAATAGGCTACTAAACTCAGGAGGTTCGTTTTAGTAGGATGTGTTTGCATGCGTGCAATAACTTCCGTCACTGTGTTAGGTTACTGAACTTGTGAGGTTTTAGTAGAATGCAGGGGCGTTGTTTGCCATTATGCAGACTAGGCAGTTGCCTCGGGGGCAATGAGGGAACGAGGGAGGGCACCGGGGAGACCACCAGGCATGCTTTAAAACATACCTGGGCATTATGCGGCCCCGGGGGCCAAACGCGGCCCTTTTGGCTGACTCTGACCGGCCCGGGGACCACCAGTGGTCCTTGAGAGAGTTCCAAGTTAAATATGGAAAGTTGGTTAACCAGATGTAACTCTTTGAGAGCGTATAAATGAAACCAAATGGACCCTTGCGGGGCCATTTGGTTTCATTTTTACGCTCTCAAGAGTTAAAATATTCATAATCTGAATTAGCCCAAAGTCTACACATTCAATCAGAAAATGTAAGAGAATGGTCATTTTTGTTTCCCAAATCCAGCCTGGAATTGTGGACAAAAACAAAGGAAATCTTGAAGAAATACTCAAATACTGAATAAATAGTGGGCCCTGGTGCCAAAATGGTTTGTCTTACTCTTACTTTTATCTTGAAATTAAATAAATATTACGCAGACTTTAGTTCAGCCTTTAGTCTTGGCCCTCCACAATATTTTATGTATCTCATTTGGCCCCTTGGGAAAAATAATTGCCCACCTTTAAAAGGATCCCAGGCTAATAAGCCTCATATGGATTAAATACATACAAATACTTGTCCTCTATAGAATTGAACATTGGAAACACATTTAATATGTTCTTTAATTTTTTAAAAAATAGTTCATAATTTTATCCTTTGGGTGCATCATTTTACTGTGCCTGTCATACGTATGACGACGCAGGAGTTTTTCCCTGGAGCCCCCCCTTACCAAATGGACCCGTAAGGTCCATTTGCCTGGGGCTCCAAATTGCTTAGAAACGGCACTGGGTTTTAGTAGAATGCGTTTGCATGTGTGCAATAACTTCCAGGAACCGTATTGGGTTGCTAAACTTGTTTTTCACCCAAGGCAGTCTCGCCCCAAGTCGGTGAACAAACGGCATGTAGACACATTCCATAGACATAGCGCTCCATTTTCGTTTACATGCTAAACCTGTTATCCAAATTCTTCTATTACCACCGCGTCACAACGTTGGCTGGTGCGTCATCCAAACAAATGTTTCACATCAAAAAAGGGGAGGTGGGAGTTGTAGTTTATTGATTTCAAGGCCGGCACGGCCGAAACTGTCGCGTTCATCTACTGCAAAGTACAAAGAAACGTAAGCAGAAATCAATAAACTACAACTCTCCTGCAACCTGTCGTGCGACCCACCTCCCCTTTTTTGATGTAAACCTGTTATCCCAAATCCCTCATTTCGTTTTTACTATTTTGAAAAACCTTTTGCAATATTTCGACATGTCAATCTATAAACACGTTGTGAGCATGTAGACTGGCCATTTGAACTACTGAAAATGTATTTTTTTTAAATAGTTTAAAAAGGCAAAGAAGTTAAGGGATAAGGGGTTTAGCGGAAACGAAAATGGAGCCCATATAATCTACGAATAGAAACAAACGTCCGTTCATATTATATTGAAACACCTCTCCAGGGGGGAGTTGCCATTAGGCAGGCTACGCAGTTGCCTGGGGCGACCACCAGACATGCTTTAAAAGGATCCCAGGGTAACAAGCCTCATATGGATAAATACATTATACTCGCCCGCTATAACTAGGATTAAACATTTAAAACACATATAATGCATATATAATGATTTATTTATTTTATTTCAATGCATCATTTATTAAATGTTGTATTTATAATAGAACATATACGCAATGTATATAATGTTCTTTAGTTTAAAAATAGTTCATCTTTTTATCCCTTGGGGGGATATATTTTGTCCACCTAGTTCGTTTTATAGTCCTTTATTTAACCAATGGGGGTCGCCATTTACATTACAAACAGATCATTGTATATATACGCCGATGGTTTACGTTGCAATGCTGAGTATCATGAAATCCGAGGCGCGGCGCTGAGCGTTGCCAAGTTCGTTAGAGACGGCAATAGGCCCAGAATAGTAGATATTATTAAACGCAAACTCATCCAGCCCCGAAACTTCTGGGTTTTCTGACGTTTATGAAGGCCACGCCTCCTAACTCAGCAGCACAATATGGATTTGGGAAACAAAACAGATAAACACAGATTAAAATGACCATTAATCTTCTACATTCTCTAGTTATGTAGACTTGGGCTAATTCAGATGATCAATATTTTAACTCTTGAGAGTGTAAAACATTTTTACGCTCTCAAAGAGTTACATCTAGTTAACCAACTTTTCATCTGGTTAACCAACTTTGCTGGGGACCACCTAGAACCATCTCAAGAACCACTGGTGGTTCCCAGACCACTGGTTGAAAACCCCTGCAGGCTAATAAGCCTTATATGGATAAATACATTATACTTGTCCTCTATGACTAGAATTGAACATCAACAACAAAACACATAATATGTCCTTTAGTTTAAAAACTCTGGTGTTATCTCGGATTCAAACCGACAACCCTGCGCTGACTCTACCCCCTGAGCCACTGCCTGCTGTTGTAATTCTGAGACGCTATAGCAAAACTAAAATGTGTGAAAAGTAAAAGTAGGTTATTACAAAACTTTAAAAAAGGCATTTTTTTCTGAACATCTATAAGATAAAATTAATGCTCAAGGTTAGGAAGAGGATTATAGATGTAGCATTTTGCAGTGTGTTTATATGAATAATGCATCTTACTTTAAACCGCATGGCAGAGGAAAACCATGACAAATGGAGTAAAAAAACAACACTTCTTCAAGTCTATTTTCGAATTGTGATTAAATATCTTCGATATCCATAATACACTGTGTGTGTGTGTGTGTGTGTGTGTGTGTGTGTGTGTGTGTGTGTGTGTGTGTGTGTGTGTGTGTGTGTGTGTGTGTGTGTGTGCGTGTGTGTGTGTGCGTGCGTGCTCAGGGGTGTAGTGGAGCGGGGACGCGGGGGGGCGGCGTCCCCCCACTTCTCTCACATCTAAGATATTTTTGGGGCAAAAGTAGGCCGACCATGTGTGACCATTACTTTTATATGGATACAATTAGGCATTGTAAACAATCTTTCTCAATATGCTCTACTTGTTTTAATAGCGTGTCTGTGTGTGTTGCGCAGGCGCACGCAAATGCACATGCAAGTGTGCATGCACGTGTCTTAAAGGGGAATTCCACTCATTTTCAAAGTTCGCCCCATTCTGTGTTTCCTAGAAATGGAGGTCTGAAGAAATCATTAGCATGGTGAAATACATCTTGATGACATCATCAAGATGTGTTTCACCATGTTGATGAGTTTCCTTTTTTCTGAGAGTGTACAAATGGAACCAAATGGACCCGCTAGGGTCCATTTGGTTCACATTTGTACTCTCTCAGGAAAAATAAATAATAAAATGGGCGGAATTCCCCTTTAAGAGGCGTCCCCCCACTTCTAAAAGTACCACTACCACACTGTGCGTGCTCATGTGTTTGAGTGCAAGATAGATTACATAGTGGGCATTTGTCCCTTACAGATATTGTTTAAGGTAGTATAGACAACATTTAGGCCTGAATCCATCATTTACATTTCTCCTTATAATGTCTAATAATAAATGGACCACTTTCCCCATCTTTTTTCCTGGGGGGTAAAAGGTCCATGCTTGATCTAATTTGTGTAAGTCAACTGTTCCATTTCTTCAACACCATCTATCAAGGAGAAGCCTTAATGCTAATGTATGTGCTTTACCAGGGGGCGGATGTAACATTTAGCAATTGGGGGGGCATGAGAAAAATGGTATGGGGGCGGCTTCATCACCCGTGTCGCTTCGCGCCACAGGTGATGAAGCCGCCCCCATACCATTTTTGGTTACAGGACTTTTATTAGGCAATTAAGAATCACTAGTAACATCACTTGTTGTTGAAGTTGCAACAGACACGCAGCATGCATAAAGCTAAAGGTCTGACTCAGAGAGTTTTTCTGTTTTCAACGATGAAATGCTGTTGGTTTAGCGGTGCGACAACCGTAGTTAGTCGGCAGCAGTAGTAGTGTTTCAAATCATTTGAAATAGAAGCACTTTAATTCGAAATATCTTGGGTTGTTTTGCATGCCATCGTGTTTGGTGTGGAAATCCCCCCCCCCCCCCCCCCATACCTAGATCCGCCCCTGTGTGCGCTTCACTTTACTGAACACAAACACTTGACTTACATGAGACGTTCGACGTCAGCATAAGCAGGGCTTCACATGTCACATGCTCTGCCGCTGTAGACCTCGACAGCTGGAGGCTGAGGATGGCAGACACCTGGAAAAGATAGGAGAAAAAAAAAGTGGTCCACGGGTGACTCATATTGTTCATTATTCAAGCTCTTCTTCTTCTTCCACCCACAGTTTTTACACAAGCCTTGTGCTGGTGGTGCTTGGAAATCTCTCGAGTCGCTCATCATCAGGGGCGTTTTTGCCATTAGGTACAGTAGACTAGGCAAGTTGCCTGGGGCGCCATGAGGGGAGGCGGTGGGGGGGCACCGGGGTCGACCACCAGACATGCTTTAGTTTAAAACAGGGGTTTTCAACCTTTTTGATACCAAAACTAAAAATTTCTTTTGCTTTCGTCCACAATTCCAGGCTGGAATTGGGGAAACAAAACAGTCAAACATACAGATCAACATGATGTATATTTTTAACTCTTGAGAGCGTAAAATGAAACCAAATGGACCCGCAAGGGTCCATTTGGTTTCATTTTTACGTTCTCAAGAGTTACATCTGTGTTAACAAACTTAGCTGAGGACCACCTGGAACCCTCTCAAGGACCACTGGTGGTCCCTGGACCACTGGTTGAAAAAACCTGGTTTAAAACAAGGATTTTCAACCTTTTTCATCCCAGGGCCCACTATTTATCCAGCACTTGAGCCATGGACCACCATTTGATGACATTTTAGCCCCACAGACCCCAAAACTAAAGATTTCTTTTTGCTTTTGTCCACAATATGGATTTGGGAAACAAAAACAGACAAACGCAGATCAAAATGACCATTAACCTTCTAGTTGTGTAGACTTGGGCTAATTCAGATGATGAATATTTTAACTCTTGAGAGGGTAAACATGAAACCAAATGGACGCGCAAGGGTCTATAGGGTTTCATTTTTACGCTCTCAAAGAGTTACATCTGTTACCAACTTGGGACCATCTCAAGGACCACTGGTGGTCCCCCGGACCACTGGTTGAAAACCACTGCTTTTAAAAGGATCCCAGGCAAATAAGCCTCATATGGATAAATACATTATACATGTCCTCTATGGCTAGAACATTTTAAAACACAATATGTTCTTTACTTTATACTTACTAAGACTGGACATTGAGGTCATTTGGACCCTCCTCACCCTCCTCCCCCGCTAATCCTTAAAGAAGGATCTTCACAGCACCACTAATGGGCCATTTGCATTTCAATTGTCGTCCAACCAAGGGGAAGGCTGCGGCTAAGTGCGAGAAAATCGAGACCTCAGTGTAAAATTACTGTGTAGTCTACCTTATGTAATCCATCACGCATTCCCCTGTTTTTCTTTCTTTTTACTTACTTTCTTACTTTTTTTTAACAGTACAACACAGATAAAATAAAAAAAGAGTTAGAGTTATTTGATTTTTCTTACTAAAAACATGTTTAACACTCTCAGTGCCAGCACTTTTTCATATTTTTTTAGGTAGCTTTAGGTGCCAGCGATTTTCATGTAAAAGTCATATTTCATATTTCGGTCCGTGTTTCCCGTCGGACAAGTTAGTTGGCGACACACTTCCGGTTCCGGTTCGATCAGTCTCTTTTGGTCCGTTCTGACTGGAATATGCGGTCGCTGCTCGCTGCTGTTATCATTGGGATCGTATCAAACCAGCGACGGTAAGCGACGTCGAGTGACCTGGATCAAGCGGCATCGGTCATAATTAACGTAGCTCTACTTCAAGGGCACGTAAACTGTTGGGGTAAACTGTAGGTGCCTCCTCGCGGGAGGCATGATGCTCTATACCGAGCTAAACTTAAACCTTTATGTAGCCTTGGGGGCAAAGTCTCCTCCGCTCTAATACAACACGACTGATCTAAAACGCTTTGTAGGCTGGAATGCATTTCCTCCATACATTAACACATCAATGCATGCATTAGAAATTAATTAAAATTCATAACATTTGTCATGTTTTATCACTGTCAGTTAGGGGTTATTAAAACAAAATAAGTCTGCCAGGCCAGCCCAGAGGAGAAATAATGCGTCTCAGTTTAAGCTCAGAAGCGTCTCTTGAGAAACCACATATTTTCTCATTTTAATCACCTAAAGATCACTTATGGCTCTCTTGCTATATGCGTAAAAATACTTTTGCATCCATTACGGTTAGGTACTATATGCCCCTGATGACAACGGATGGTGTAGTCTAAAAGTGTGAACAAAAACATATTTTTCATTTCACTAGGTCTTTAAGCTGTAGTCCCAGAAATGGACTGACTGTGCATACTAATTGACAGATCCTAGACATTACGTCCTGTATTAGATGTCATGTTCTAACACTGCCTTTCATGTAACCCTGCATGGTGTATTAATATACTACTCTATGGACTTCAGGGCCACGGTTGCGCAGTCAGTAGAGTTTCCACCTCGCAGCTATAGAAGGTCCCGGAGCTTATCCAAGATGTTTCTATTTTCGAAAATAGGGAGACAGCACACTTTGACCGCAAATGGAGGTTATGGCTATTTGGGCCTCCTCCTTCTCCTCTGCATGGAAATGCTTGGGAATACTTTTTTGTTTAAGAGTCAGTGGTTCTCAACCTATTGTGGCTGTGACCCCCAAATAATAGGAGTCATTTAACATTAGGGCTGGGACAATATTGGTCCCTCACGATACGATATATAGGTGGCGATATTAGGCCTTCGATAATGAATATCATATTTGATGATATTTGCGATATTTGTGATATATCAATATATTGCATGAAATTCATCAACGATACATCATGATACTGTAACTGCATTCGCTCAACTGATTCGAATACTCGAATACTTTTTGTTTTTTTTCACCTTGTGTTTGTTTTTTTGGTAATGAAGCAGCTATAGGAGTCATTTAACATTTTAGTTCTGCGACCCGTTTGTCCTCCCGGAATTATTATCTGCAAATATCACAATATTTGCTGAGGAATATACGATATATATATATATATATATATATATATATATATATATTATATATTATATATATATATATATATATATATATATTATATATATATATATATATATATATATACAGGTATATTAGAATGTAGGATTTGGGGCCTTCAGTTTTGTTTGATATTGTGAATATATCAGCACTACAAGCTCACATTTGCACCTCTTCTGTATATTATCAGATTATTTGGCCAATGGTTGACCAGTTATAGTATTTAGTTTGGCTTCTTTTGATGTGGTAATGGTCTTTTTCGTGAGATATTAAAACGTTGTTTAAAAATCGACCATTCTTCCCAGCTAAATGATGAAGTTGGTTAACCAGGTGTAACTCATTGAGAGTGTACAAATGAAACCAAATGGACCCTTGCTTGCAGGTCCATTTGGTTTCATTCTACAGTCTCAAGAGTTAAAATAGTCATCGTCTGAATCAGCTCTAGTATACACGACTAGAGAATGTGGAAGATTAATGGTTATTTTGATCTGTATGTTTGACTGTTTTGTTTCCCCAAATCTAGCCTGGAATTGTGGACAAAAGCAAAATAAATCAGTCGTTTTTTGGGGGTCTGTGGGGGCTAAAATGTCATCAATCGGGTGGTCCGTGGCTCAAATTGAATAAATAGTGGGCCCTGGTGTCAAAAAGGTTGAAAACCACTGGTATACATCATAAGGTTTCAGCTATGCATCCAGGACACTGATGATGGATAGTGTTTTCTATTCTGGGGTCTGGGGGTTGGGGGTGCCAAAGGTCAAGCTGCTGGTTTTATGGGGGGACTCAAAAATGTGAGAAAAAACACACCACATATTTCCCATCTAAGTAAGTTCTCCTGCTTTAAGGGGAGGTTCACCCATTTTCAACAGTCGAATATGTCATGAATATACCTTAGAGGTGCTGGGTGGACATGATAAAAACGTTCCTCCAGTCTGTGTTTCCTAGCAAAGGAGGTCTGAAGAAAATCATTAACATGGTGAAATACATCTTGATGACATCATCAAGATGTTAATGGCTTTCTTTAGACGCTTCTTTTTTTCTGAGAGCGTACCAATGGCACCAAATGAACCCGTTAGAGTTCATTTGGTTGCATTTGGTTGCAGTATAGCGTCTCAAAATACACTATATAATATAATAAATAAAAGGTAAATTGTGCCTTTATATAGTTTTACCATTTCTCTCTCACACACACACACACACACACACACACACCACACACACACACACACACACACACACACAAACACACACACACACACACACACACACACACACACACACACACACACACACACACACACACACCACATTCACTCACAGATGACAGATGCAGAGCTAAGCAATGCAAGTCAACAACTTCAACTTCAACAACACTTTGACAATAGAAATCTGCTGCAGAATCCAATCTACAATTTCAACGCACAGTAGTTCATCATTACCTCCCACTATCGTGATATGCAGACGGGGGGATTGAACCCAGGACACCCACTCGTCAGTTAACGCCAAACCAGTTGCGCCAATAGGGCTGCCAATTGGCAGGGCTGTTGCGGCTGGCTCATGGCTGGATGCTACATTTCCACAACTGGTTTGAATTTAGATGTACTATCAGTTGTTGGAGGCTTCTGTTCATCTTGCAACACGAGCCTACACTCGTAAATAACAAGAGGTGAACTAGCAGCTAAGCCAAGCTAAGATTACAGCATTCAAAGCCGGTAGTTAGTTGTGACATTGATGGGGCAGAGAATAGCCTGGTCACGTGATTCATCACATGGGACACAGGGAGCCTGATTTTAGGTACTACTGGAATTGTAAATACATTGTTTTTCAACAGGGGGGTGCAAATAAGAGCAATTTTACGTATGTATGCAAACCCATATGGCAAATTTGACATATGCAAAAACATTTCATACAATCGTCTTATAACAGAATAAAGTTAATAGAAGATCCATAGTATTTTTTGTAAAGTGGCTTGTATGTAACATGCTACTTTCAAGAGTTTGCATATATGGCATTTATATATAATTTTCCATCTGGAAAATGACAACAAGTAATGTTTATGTTGTACTATTAATAGTTTTCGTGCCGTCCACGAGTGCTCGTGGATTTCCGTTAGAATCCCACCGCCGAACACGCGGCGGCTCGTATCACGCGGAAATGTAGATTTCATTCTTTAATCCAACTATTAGTCCGTGCGCATCGTCTGATAATCATCCCGTTGCTGACTTTCATTTGGGACAGATTGGGGACAACTTTTTTTTTTCCGTCCCATTGACATTCATTCAATCCAATGCATTCAAAGGCTCTCCTCCGGTTTGCCCTTCATGTCGCTGGTGCATGGGTTAAGCAGCCAGGGCTACACAGCTCTTCTGACTTGTGAACCGGATGTTTTGGGGCAGATCGCCAGATGATCGATTAGGCAAGACAACAGACACAGCATAACAGAAAACAGCACATCCTGTTTAGGAGATCTGAGCTTCAAAATAAGGGCTTTTTTACCGATCGAACTGGTTTGAGCCGCGGCAGTGGAGAGGAAACAAAGGAGATCCGATCGCGGTAAATGAGTTAATAAAGAACAACCTAAAATAGCATAACATCAATATCAATACTATAACTAAGCAAATGTCTGTCTGAATGTCTGTCTGTCTGAATGTCTGTCTGAAACAGCCATAAGTCCTCACTGACTACAGCAGTCATTCTGAGTTTTCACATGCTCATTGAACATAACATTAGGAAGAGACTAACAAAGCCCTTTCTGAAAATAAACAATTGTTAATGAATAATTAATTTAAAAGTGCATTAAATTTTCCATTTTGCACACGCACGCACACAAACACAGTTATTACGACCCCCCTTCACTTTCTAAACCCCTTGCCACTGGCTTCATATGTCCACAGAAACAGCTACTTTATCCGATTTTTCACCACGTTCCTGCATGGCACCCTTGCTTTGCTACAAAAGTATAGCCTACCCACAACTACACATTAAAGCAATTACATACTTATATGATTGGTATAATCTATTAATTCACTTTAATTCACCCACACTGTTATCTGCGAATTCACTTTACACTGTACATTATTTGTTGTTCATATATTCACAAAGGGTAAGGTCCTAGTTAAACCAAATGGACACATGTGGGTCCTATTTGGTTACCAAATATCCATCATTTATCTGGGGACCACCTGGAATCCAAATGCAACCAAATGAACCCGTTAGGGTTCATTTGGTTGCATTTAAAGAAATCCATTAACATGGTGTGAAAATACATCTTGACGATGTCATCAAGATGTTTCACTATGTTAGTTACCTCCTTTTCTTGGGAACACATAATGGGGGAACTTTTTTTTATCATGTCCACCCAGCACTTCTAGGGTATATTAATGACATATTAGAATGTTGAAAATGGAAAATGGACTCCATCTTTGAGTTAGCTTAGCTTTAATTGTCGCGAGGGTGTCCCTAATGGGCTTCCCAGTGGGGTAATAGTGGCTGAACATTAGACTAGCCCCATGAAGTTGAACGGGACTGTGTAACTCTGTCTATACTCTAAGGCTCTGTGTGTAACCAAGTGTGTCAACAACAACAACTGTATGCGCTTCGTATCACAGTTTGCATTCCAGTAAATGTTGTGAGTAAATGTAGGGGGATTTAACAATGCTTTGAATTACAACCTATACATTCCCTATGGTTTAACTCAGGGTTTTTCAACAGGTGGTCCGTGGAGCACCAGTGGTCCTTGAGAGGGTTCCAGGTGGTCCCCAGGCTAAATGATGGAAAGTTGGTTAACCAGATGTAACTCCTGAGAATGTAAAAATGAAACCAAATGGACCCTTGCGGGTCCCTTTGGTTTCATTTTCACACTCTCAAGAGTTAAAATATTCATCATGTGAATTAGCACTATTTAATTAAGAAGTCTACACTGTTTTGTTTGGCAAATCCAGCCTGGAATTGTGAACAAAACCAAAAGAAATCTTTAGTTTTAGGTCTTTCGGGGCAAAAATGTCATTGAATGGTGGTCCATGGCTCAAATGCTGAATAAATAGTGGGCCCTGGTATCAAAAAGGTTGAAAACCACTGGTTTAACTACATGACAACAAGACCGACTGAAAAAAACAGGTTCAGGGGGGCTTATATTTGTTCATTCTAACGAGCAGAATGCATCCCACCCCCCCCTAGAAAGCCTTGAAGCGATTATTCATTAGACAGACGTGTGTGTGTGTGATGGCTGGGCAAACAAAGCTGAAGGTAATGTGTTTTGTTTGTATGTCGCAGCATGTACAGTACAGTTTGCCGTACAGTTTAACATGTAACAGGGCATGACATGGGCAACACAGCCAGGGGCGGATGTAACATGTCCAATTTGGGGGGGGGGGGGGGGGGGGGCGGGCAAGAGAACATGTTGGAGGGGCAAGAGAAAATGGTATGGGGTCGGCTTCATCGCCCCCATACGATGAAGCCACACCCTTACCATTTTCAGTTCCAGGACTTTTATTAGTCAAGTAAAGCATCAATAACAACATCAGTTGTTGTTGAAGTTGCAACAGACACGCAGCATGCATAAAGCTAAAGGTCTGACTCAGAGAGTTTTCTGTTTTCAATGATGAAATGCTGTTGGTTTAGTGGTGCCACAGCTGTAGTTAGTTAGTAGCAGTAGTAGTGTTTCAAATCATTTTAAATATAAGCACTTTAATTTGAAATACCTTGGGTTGTTTTGGGGGGAAGACTGGGTATTTAGGGGGGCATTGCCCCCCCCCCCCCCCCCCCCCCATGCCTGGATCCGCCCCTGAACACAGCCAGTTTGTGCACCGACCAAAGGGCAGGCTTTTAACAATTATGAAGGGGGGGGGGGGGGGGTGCCCTTGGGTTGCCACGACGCGTAGCCATGAGGCCATCAACATGTATTAAAAAAACAACATGTAAATGTGGAATGCTGAATCGTGTGTAGGCCCTTCAGTACTATACTGTACAAGGTCTCTCCTTTAGGGTGTGTGTGTTCCACATTCACTGAATAATTGTCGAGACAAATTGAACTTGGACGTCCTTGTCTCATTTCCTATTTATAAAAAAGACTTTTAACTGTCTGACTGACCTCACACCAAAGGAAGCCGTATATGCAACCGCTTTTTGTAATAGCTTATTTGTTTTATTTTGTAATTAAGAGGAACAAAAAAAAAAAACGCCCCTAATGGGCGTAAACATTTTTCGCTTCTATCCCCCGGTCTCTGATGTGGGGTAAGTTGGGCAATAGGAGAGACAGATCCATCCCTTTGCTGTAGCAACATGACAAGCTTGATAAAGAGTGACTTTCCATGTGATACACTTTGTTTAGTTAAAATGGTGCAGAAGATTTGCTCAGCTCATTACTTATGCCATAACAGAAGGTCTTTAAAAAGGAAAGGATTGTACTGTCAAACAATCAAGTATCAATCATATTCAGATCTACACTGATTAAATTAAGCCACATACACGTTTACACAATCTATGAGGTTTCCATTTTAATTCAGTGTCTGGCTGGTTATGTAACTATATTAAAGCATCTCATACGACTTAAGTTCCAAAAATCTAAACCATCCCTTTAAGGTTTTCTAAGTGTATGTGTAATGTGGGTTTGTATCGTTTGTACCTTGTGTTCATGTCATGTTTGCATGTTGGTAAATGTGTAAAATGTTAATGTTTGTATACTGGGGCACCATTGAAAAAAGACCAGAGTAACTCAATTTGATTTCCTTGAAACAAAGCTTTCTATCCATCTATACTGTATAGCAGATCTGACATGCGTTTTTAAGACGCATAATACTGTACATTTTGGCACGCAAACAAACATGGCGCTCAGTCCTGTGTGGACTCGTGTACGATGAAGATGTACACAAGTGCTTTCTTGACCCACGCAGTGCCTCACAACTGAAGAAGTGTGTTTGTGTGCCCACCCGCTGTGTGTGTAGTGCGTGGGCCGAGACAGAGAGAGAGAGAGAGAGAGTCCCTTTATCATCCGTCGCCTAGGGGCCTCTGCGCGCCTTCTTAATCATAACCACTTCCAGCATGCGTACTGTGGGGAAAGCTTTCGCCCGTCGACATGTTGTGAGCCTCTTGATCTTTCTTAGCCTTTTCCGGCTTAGAAAGCTCTCCCTACAATAACGCGCAATATTAACAAGAACTATGCAACAGTTATAGAGAGACCCAGAGGGTCCTCCGGTCGGTCTTATAGGGTTTATTTAACCCTTGTTGTACTGTAAAATACTGTAAAACAGCAGATCTGCAAGCTCATAGCACACCACTCGGTGAGCTTGTAGGTCAACTTGTAGGTCTGCTATTTTTTTTTTGAAAAAATCATGAAAATGAGCGGAAATCTTTGAATATATTTATTTCAGAAGCAAACATTTTAAACTCAAGTCTTTGCTTCTGGGGGATCCCTAGAACAACATGTTTTCTGATGGCAGTCGGCAGCCAAATATAGATAATTCGTGGGGCTAAAAAAAAAAAAAAGAATGTAGCGTCAGAAACTAGAATGTAGTGCCAAAAACTAGAATGTAGCATCAGAAACTAGAATGTAGTGTCAGAAACTAGAATATAGTTTCAGAATCAAGAATGTATCATCAGAAACTGCAGTGTCAGAAAATAGAATGTAGTGCCAAAAACTAGAATGTAGCGTCAGAAACTAGAATGTAGTGTCAGAAACTAGAATATAGTTTCAGAATCAAGAATGTATCATCAGAAACTGAAGTGTCAGAAACTAGAATGTAACATCAGAAAATGGAATGTAGCGTCGGAAACTATAATCTAGTCAAGACAAAATGGGATAAGCGGTCAAACATGTCTGTCCCAGTGAGTTGTGACGGCCTGAATTTGTATCCCGGGTTCAGCCCCGGTGTTTCCTGTCTTGCTCCTCTAAAAAAAAAATACTGCCTAAAATAAATAAATAACGTACAACTTCATTATAACTTCAGGGAGAAACTTCACACAGCAATTTCAAAGCTAACTTCACGGTCCACTCGTCCTCGCTAATGTTTAATATGGTATCAGTTGTTTCTACGTCTGAAAATCACTCTGAGAGTTTGCTGAAGGAGCTGCTGGAGTACAGGCACTCCAGATTAATATTTCATCCGCTTCAATTTCTGCCAACGTGGTATCGCCAAATGAAATCCAATCCTGTGGGCGGGTTGGATTTTTTTTTTTTTTTTTTTTTTTTGAGGCCCTGGAAGACTGGATGAACCGATTCATAACCCATCTTACCTATACTGGGACCAGTTAGGCTTAAAGATGGAGCGCCATGAATTTTGTCTACCCTAAAACATGATCATCAGGTATTAATGTTATATGAAAAGTAAGATTTTTTTCCCCAAAAAGTGTACAGTGTTTGTTAAACTGTCATTTATATGATTCCACCCTACCAGTTCATTAAGCATGCCTGGTTTGCCTGGTGGGTGGTGATGGGTGGAGATCCACCTGAACTGAAGCCACACCCACAGCTTTAGTTGCATGATAAAGGGGGAGGAGTTAGGGGAGGGGCTGAAGACGTGATGTCACTATATTGAAGTTTTTTTCATTGGCACGTTTGACTGGAAAAGTTCAGCCCTCAGGAAGAAACCCTAAATACAAAGGGAAGACAACATTGCACATAAAAAAACACACCAAGGGATCTATTTACATACTGTCACCTCTTAAACATGTACAAAATTGGAAAAAATACAAAAATCATGGCATACCCTCTTTAAGGCTTATTCAGAGTTTAGATTTTTGGTGATCACCGCGAGCACCGCTCTGAGCACTGCAACCACCACTATTCATAGACCATTACTAGCATCCATTGTTGTTTATTATCCCCCTCTGTTTTCTCCCTCTACTGCCTACCTGCCTCAAATATAATCATTTCTGCTGCGTTTTATGTCCTATTCTATTCATCAGGGCTTTGAACCGGTTCAAAGAACGAAAACCGAAAACCGAAACGAACGGAATTCTAGGGGATTTTTCAAAAATCGAAAACGGAACCGAAATGGTCTTCAGCTGTTCCAGAACGAAACGCTATTCTGAAATCCACAAAACCGGTTAATAACGGGTTTTTTTTTCGTTCTCAATCAATGATAAATAAAGGTGCTCTTTGTAACACAGCTATCTCCGTGGATAGTTGCGTTAAAGTTGAGTTTATTTTTTATAAACACGCAGATCGTGACTGTTATATTTATAAACAAGTATATGCACTATAAACAAGTATATGCACTATAAACTATAAAATTATATACATTATAATCCATCTTGCGTCTCGGGGAAGAGCGCCTGTGATCATCATCTTTCTTCCGTTCATTTCTTTTTTTGGTCACAATTGCAATCGAATGCACTTCAGGGACGGCTATATATAAGCATATTCACGGGGGGCAATCCCCCCCTAACGCCCTTACTACAACGACAATTGTCGCATCCAGTTTTCGCCTGCCCCCCCCAATTGTGAAATGTTTGAGCCGGGCCTGCCCTGAACTAACTAACGGCGATAGAAAGCGAAAAAACATCTTCCAAGTTTGAACGCGCGCCCCGCTCCAAAGACTCGAGCTTCTAGCAGATATTCTGTGTAACACGAGTGGATTAATGTAGGCCTACCTGCTCCCCGACAATATAGACGGCACATTTAATGACCAAACAGCTCTCTGTGGTGAGTCCAACTCCATATAGCCATGCATGTACGCTGTGTGCCGTGATGCAGACAGACAGACAGCGCATGCAATGGCCTTACTGACATTCATAAATAAAATTATAGGCTTAAATAGGCCTACAGTACATACAAAGATAGTTATTTGACCAAAGTTGTGAAAGCTCAGTAGCTACTGCAGTGAACACACTCTGCTCCCCTGGCTAGTAGGATAATAACATGGATGAAATTGGAATAGGCTAATCAGGCAGCGTGCCCCGACAGCCACTTGCGCTTTTATTGTTGTGCTGTGGACAAGCCTGATGTTTGTAAACAACTGTACACATGTATCCGCCAAACATTACGGAACGATAAGAACGAACGCTATTTTTAGTTCCGAACCGGTTCGAACCGGTCAGTTTGGTGCTGGAACGATTGCCGGAACGAAAACGTTAAATATAGATCGACCCGAACCGGTTTTGAACCGTTCCTGAAAAATAAATTCGTTTCCAAGCCCTGCTATTCATGTCATTGTCTCTATTATTGAATTCCTTCATTTCTTCATTCTCCTCCAGCCTGTCGCGTTATGGTGTGTTGGGTGTTTTATTTTTATTTTATTTTTTTTGTACGTCTCGAGATGTCAAAAACAAGCAGCCGGTGCTCCAAACTTCTGAACCAATCAACAATGTCCGGCAGCTCTCGGCCAAGGTGATTGGTTTAGCTGTTTGATGGGGGGCGTTCGCACTGAGCACTGCTGCGGTGGCAGGAACAAAATGGCATGGGGGCGGCTTCATGCCATTTATGGTTACAGGACTTTTATTAGATAAGTAAAACTTCGATAATAACATCCGTTGTTGTTGAAGTTGCAACAGACACGCAGCATGCATAAAGCTAAAGGTCTGACTCAGAGAGTTTTCTGTTTTCAATGATGAAATGCTGTTGGTTTAGTGGTGCTGCAACTGTAGCTACTTAGTAGCAGTAGTAGTGTTTCAAATCATTTAATATAAGTAATGAAATGAAACATATTGGGTTGTTTTGCATGGCATCGTGTTTGGTGGGGCAGGCTGGGCATTGTCCCCCCATGCCCATGCCTAGATCCACCCCTGTATGACGTCACATTGTAGGCAACGGCGGTCACGGTGAACACCGAAAATCAATCTAAAATAATTCTATGAATAGGCTGTTACACTGAATATTGCACCGTGTCACCACTAGACAGAAAAGCGTCTGATCCGAGAGCTGGCACCTAGTCAGTATGTGTCACTGCCAATTTAGCAGTGGGAAAGGGGAATGAGAACAGAATAACGCGGCACCTGATTAGAAGACATGTATTTTTAGAGCCGGGCTGAATGGCAGCTATAGTGTAGAGACCTGAAAGCACATTTCGCAAAATCTTTCACGGCGACTTTCCAAGGATGGCATGTGTGACCTGCTTTATAGCAACAAACCGGAGAAGTGGAGCCTAATGCAGTGCATGGGCGGATGTAACATTTTAGGGGCACTTTTAGGGGGGCAGGAGAAAATGGTATATGGCGATGAAGCCACACCCATACCATTTTCGGGCTACAGGACTTTTATTAGTCAAGTAAAGCATCAATAACAACATCAGTTGTTGTTGAAGTTGCAACAGACACGCAGCATGCATAAAGCTAAAGGTCTGACTCAGAGAGTTCTGTTTTCAATGATGAAATGCTGTTGGTTTAGTGGTGACACAGCTGTAGTTAGTTAGTAGCAGTAGTAGTAGTGTTTCAAATCATTTTAAATTTAAGCACTTTCATTTTAAATAACGTTGCTGCATGCCATCATGTTTGGTGAGGCAGGCAGAGTTACACACCTATAAAAAGGTACATTTGGTGATACAGTTGTACCAAATGTTCCATCATTTAGCTGGGGACCACCTGGAATCCTCTCAAAGGACCCGTGTGGTCCCCGGACCACTGGCCTAATGGATTGTAAAAAAAAAAAAAAAAAAAAAAAAAAAAAAAAAACAGTATCTAATAATCACTGCCTTGTGTATAATTTATTCAATTGGCTGCAGCTTAAATCAAGACAGTTATTTCACTGTTTCCTCATCATTTATAAATGCATTTAATTTAGGAGCCCTTCTTAGTTGAAGCAGTACCTGACTCAAGTCTACCTCATTCTGTTCGTTTTCTGTTTTCAATGATGATTTCAATGATGCTGTTGGTTTAGCGGTGACACAGCTGTAGTTAGTAACAGTGTTGGTAGTGTTTCAAATCATTTTTAATATAGCCTAAGCACTTTAATTTGAAATATCCTGGGTTGTGTTTTGCATGCCATCATGTTTGTGGGGCGGACTGGGCATTTAGACCCCCCCCCCCCCCCCCCAATTGAGACATGTTACATCCGCCTCTGAACCAGAACAATAACATCTGGTGATCTGGTACAAACAAGCCGTATAAGTTGTGTTGTTGGGATCCCACTGTGAAAGTGTTTTCTTTAACAAGGAAACTTGAGGAAAACAAAAAACCACTCACTGCAAAACCTCTGGGAGCCACTAAAACAATTAGGCTTCAGCAACAAACTAAAAAGTGCAACCTAGAAGCACAAACCTGGGAATTGTTTAGAGTGAACTAGTCGCGGTGAATTGTTTTAACAGTTTTTGAGAGGTGCCTCCGTTCGATTAAAGCGGAATTCCACCCATTTTCATTTTCATTTCAGAAAAAAAGAAGCGTCTAAAGAAATCCATTGACATGGTGAAAACACATCTTGATGATGTCATCAAGATGTTTCACCATGTTAGCGGTTTTCTTCAGACCTCCATTTCTTGGGAACACAGAATAGGGGAATGTTTTTTTTCGTGTCCACCCAACACCTCTAGGGTATACTAATGACATATTAGAATGTTGAAAATGGGTGGACTTGCCCTTTTGTGTGTGTGTGTGTGTGTTGTGTGTGTGTGTGTGTGTGTGTGTGTGTGTGTGTGTGTGTGTGTGTGTGTGTGTGTGTGTGTGTGTGTGTGTGGTGTGGGTGTGTGTGTACTGGGTATGTCCAAGTACGGAGAGCTGCAACACAGTAACTAAAAAGGTTGAAAAAGCACTGCTCTAATAGTATCTTATCCAAGCACAGTAGCCCAGTGTGAAAATCTAGGGCGGGGGTTTTCAACAGGTGGTCCGGGGACCACCAGTGGTCCTTGAGAGGGTTCCAGGTGGTCCTCAGCTAAGTTGTTTAACCAGATGTAACTCCTGAGAACGTAAAAATGAAACCAAATGGACCCTTGCGGGTCCATTTGGTTTCATTTTTACACTCTCAAGAGTTAAAACATTCATCATCTGAATTAGCCCAAGTCTACACAACTAGAAGATGGACAAAAGCAAAATAAATCTTTATTTTTGGGGTCTGTGGGGCTAAAATGTCCTCAAATGGTGGTCCGTGGCTCAAATGCTGAATAAATGGTGGTCCCTGGATTCAAAAAGGTTGAAAACCACTGATCTAGGGGTTCCAAAAGACGAGTTCTCAACCTAAATTGGTAAAAACGTGAAGATGTGCTCGTTGTCGCCCTTCAGCCAGCCAAGGCCATGCACTCTACCATGACAAGTTGACAACCCCATCCCCACATCCCCACCGGATTCCTCAGAGACTGTCTCAACTGCGTTTTTATTTCAAGCTCTAAATAATAAAAGGAGGAAACACATAGACCCTGGCTAATACTAGTGCTGTATAGTTGGGCTCATATTGGCCTTCGAACGTTCGCCGGGAATTATAGGGCGAGCTTCGAACCTTCGCTAAAAAAAAAAAGCAGCTTGCTACACCCCCCCCCCCCACTAACTATTAACATCGTGGATGTTGTCATCGGTAGCTAAGTTTTCTACTGCCCTGAGATGTGCCTGACATTAGTGAATACTTCATCATGACACCGCGGTCCTTTCTCTCCTTTCTGATGACACCTATCCGACACAGCCACGGGTAACACGCTGTTTTGATTGCCAATAAATGCCGTCCGTCATTTACGTGTCTATTGTATATATTGTGTATATAAACTGCCTGCTTCTGCTGGCCAGTTAACCATAAGACCAACCTTACCAAAGGCTTGTTTAATTATTTGTTTGCCAAGATTACACTACGTGATATTGTATATATAGCTTAAGCCTGCTGCCCACCAGCCTACTGCTGGTGTCAGTGAACCATAAGACCAACCAAGTCAGCGTGCAGCTCTATAGAGTACAGACGGAGTTGCCCAAACTCCGTTCACTTCCTAGAGCTAGTCTAATGGCGGATCGCCTACATAGACTTCTATTGAGAATGGGACACTTTCAGTGAAAACAATGCATTTCCAACTGCAACAGCGCGTTTCACAGCGAGTTTCTGACCCCTCAATGTCGCAGATCTACTAGATGGGGGGGAAAGTTAAATAAATAAATAAATGCGAATGGTTCGGGATCATTAATATTCGTTCGCGTGGCGACCTTAACGAGCGAGTGGTTCGAATCCCGAGCTTCGGTATACAGCCTTAGCTAATACCCTGCCCTGTTTCCAACCTCGGCTCCATCTCAGACGTTATCGAGCGATGAGTTCTGTTAGGGGTGGGATGATTCAACTACCTCACGATACAATGCAATATCAATATTTAGGGTGCCAAATTATATTGCCGTTCTCAGTGCTCAGTACTCGTCCGTATATTTTGAGGTAGCTAGCTAGTGCCAGCGATTTTCATCTAAAAGTCATATTTCATATTTCGGTCCATGTTTCCCGTCGGACAAGTTAGTTGGCGACACACTTCCGGTTCCGGGTTGGTCCGTCCCTTATTTTGGTCCGTTCTGATGGGAGTATGCGGTCGCTGCTCGCTGCCGTTATCATTGGGATCGTATCAAACCAGCGACGGTAAGCGACGTAGAGAGACATAGATCAACCTAAATGGCATCGGTCATAACTATTATTTGATAATGATAAGCGTGACGTAGCTCTACTGCAAAGGCACGAAAGCTGTTAATTATGCTGCGATTTGATCCGATAAATCGATATCTGTATTTTTATACTAGAACATTTCAAAAGGGGAATACCACCCATTTTCAAGATTTTTTCCCGGGAGCGTAGAAATGGATCCAAATGGACCCTGACGGGTCCATTTGTCCATGACGGGTCCACGGCTACATTTGGCTCCATTTGTACACCCTCAGAATAAAGGGCCTAAAATAAAAATCATTAACCAACACAACTTCTTCATCATGTTAATGGCTTCTTTCAGACCTCCATTTTAGGAAACAGAATTGGGAGAACTTTTTTTTTCTTCATCATGTCCACGCAACAAGTCCCCATTAAAACAATTCTAAATATGGACCATGACAAGTTCAATGAACTAACACATTTTAAACTATCCAGATCACAAAAAGTTCAATCACACGCATCAAAGCAGCCTGATAACATCAGTCAGTCTTTCTGACATGAACAAATTAACGACCAGGCCTACATAATTATCAAAAAAAAAAAAAAAAAAAAAAAAAAAAAAATCGATGTTGAACCTGGCGATTCGATATTGATTTCATGGCATAAAGAATTGCGATGTATTGGCATATTGATTTTTTTTTTTGCCCACCCCTAAGTTCGGTTACCTCGCAGAAAGAAAACCACAGTTTGAATTCCAATCTCACTTCAGGAATATCCCATTCCACTCCACTCCACTGACACCTGTCTATAGACTCACTAGAGGTACATCAAACACAAGGTAGACATGCTCATTGTCTTGCCTGACCTCCAAAAGACATCAATTATCCAATTCCACGGAATGAGCTCAGGGGTGATTGGTTTAGAATGGAGTCCCATGTTAAGGTAAATTGTGTCAATGGAATTGTGGTGGCGTTCTCCAAGGCAGTTGGGATTGAATGGCCTTCTAGGGATTGATTATGTTTACTAGGATCGATACACTGATTTCACAATGCAAGATACTGGGCTCAAAATGATTTTCATTGATTTTCATCAAATCATATTCAATTTAACCCATTTTAAGCTGAAAAATAATTTAAAAGATTTGCGCTACATTTTCACCATTTAGAAAATATCAGACCTACAAGCTATTTTTCAATACCTAAAGTAGTCTTGGGCAATATACCGGTATTTACCGTTTATCGCGATATTGGAAATCAACTGTATACTGTATTCTATTGAAATATGAGCAATGAGACTTTTAATTGTAACTATACAAACAGTTTTCATGTTATACACATGCCTAAAGTAGCCCTTATTTGGGCTAGGCTTTTTGGAAACAATGTACTTTTCCAGTTTTTCCCTATTTAGGCTGCTTGAACAGCAGTGCACTTTGTGACCCCTCAATGTCGCAATTCTGAGAACTAGGTGACTGGGGGAACGTGTCCAACTCTGATAGTGATTGCATGCCATGGTCAATACCGGTAATATCGAATATCGAGCTAATTAACACGTTATCAATACCAATATTTAAAAATCAATACCGTCCAAGACTAACCTAAAATATGCTAAATAATGCTAAGTAATTGTGCTAATAAAGTTTAGAAGCTTAGAAGCTTAGAAAGCTTAGAACACCAAAAGGTGTTAAGAGTGCATTATTTATAAAACACATAGGCCTAGCTACAAAAGCGTTTGACACAAAAATACAATTATACAAGCTTAAAGAACAAGTGAAGTCAAGTTCTCACTAACAACCCCTTCGTTTCAGAGAACGTATAGACACTTGACACATAATATAAATTAACTGTGAATATAAAATTCCAATGAAATCCTAGCCATATTCAGAGTCAGCCAGGCGTGTGCGTGCACAAGGGCATCTCACGGCTATAAAAGATATGGCTTCAATGGTATGGATGAGATGTAGGGCCATTCAGGAGCGGATGTAACATTTCCCAATTTGGGGGGGGGCAGGAGAAAATGGCATGGGGGCAGGGTTCCTCTCCCGTGGCGCGAAGCGTCACGGGCGATGAAGCCGCTCCCATGCCATTTTCGATTGCAGGACTTGTATTAGGCAAGTAAAGCATCAATAACAACATCAGTTGTTGTTGAAGTTGCAACAGACACGCAGCATGCATAAAGCTAAAGGTCTGACTCAGAGAGTTTTCTGTTGTCAATGATGAAATGCTGTTGGTTTAGTGGTGACACAACAGTAGTTAGTTAGTAGCAGCAGTAGTGTTTCAAATCATTTTAATTATAAGCACTTTAATTTGAAATATCTTAAGGTTGTTTTGCATGCCATCGTGTTTGGTGGGGCAGTCTGGGCATTGCCCCCCCATGCCCATGCCTAGATCCGCCCCTGGGACCATTTGACAGTGCAGAACCATAATTTGCGTTGATGCATGTAAGATTAATGAGCATCAACCAGTTGGACACACGGACACACATATCCACCTGCTCAAGACGGAGTGACTGGAGCCAAAAGCCCTTGAGTATGATGGTAAATGGGACATTTATATATAGTGCCTTTATCCAAGGCGCTTTACATAGATTGTAAATTATGTAAAAATAAATGAAATACTACTACTACTAATAATAATACATAATACATGAATGCGCGTGCACACACGCATGCTGAGCACATGATGTCACTATATTAAAGTTTTTTTCATTGGCACGTTTAACTGGAAAGGTTCAGCCCCCAGGAAGAAACCCTAAATACAAAGGGAAGACATCATTGCACATAAAAAACACACCAAGGGGTCTATTTACATACTGTCACCTCTCAAACATGTACAAAATTGGGGGGGAAAAAATACAAAAAAATCGCGGCACACGGCCACTTTAATTTTAGGTCTTTGGTGTGAAAATGGAATCGAATGGTGGTCCGTGGCTCAAAAGCTGAATAAAATGGTGGCCCCTGTAGTCAAAAAGGTTGAAATCCCCTGATCTATATGGTCAGGTCAATATTGGTTAAATTGCAATATACCGTACATACCGTCCCTTCTATACGTGGAACGTTAGGAGAGCAAGGCTGTGTAACAGCGATTCGTCCTTGTTCGCTGATGACTCAGCACTCCTGGGTCTCAGGTGGGCACGAAATGCAGAATGCCCCGACTGGCTGACACCAGCCATTAAAGGATTTGCAACACTGGATTCTCTCCAAATTGGCCCAGAAAAAGCATCTATATGGGTAGTAAAATTTATGTAAATGTCCCATCTCATTTGTGGGCCTATACAGTGTTCGCGTTCGTTGACGAGCGCGCCTGTATTATTGTGTTCGTGTTTTATGCTATGTTGATTATTGGAATACGCCAGTGGTTTTCAACCAGTGGTCCGGGGACCACCAGTGGTCCCTGAGAGGATTCCAGGTGGTCCCTAGCTTAAATGACGGACAGTTGGGTAACAAAATGGACCCTTACAGATCTATAAATTATAGTGAAACATCTGAATTACTTGGCTGTCAAGAATGTACATATTTAGAAAATGTAGAGGAGTTGTTGTTTTTTTTACCAACATTTTTGACAGCTATCACCTAAATTGTGGAGCGAAACATGAAAATCCTTCGTTTTGGGTCAGAGAGACTGGACTCAACATCAAATGTAATCAAGTAATGGGCCCTGGTATGAAAAACGGTTGATAACCACTGTAATACACAAATCCCCATGACTTTTTTTGTGTTATCCTCTTAGCATTCGCATCTTAGTGTAGCTCATGCTGTTTACTATAATGAATGGATTGTAAAGAATGAACAGCATGGAAGAAAATATGTCAGTTGGATTAATGTTGGGTTAATTGGGGGGGGGGGGGTGTATATCCAAAGCGTGTAACCAGGCGTGTAACGATACATTTCAACAATGTTTCGATACATATCACCGTACATTGTTGACGAT
The DNA here is from genome assembly GCA_039105355.1 of Benthosema pterotum. Taxonomy (NCBI): domain Eukaryota; kingdom Metazoa; phylum Chordata; class Actinopteri; order Myctophiformes; family Myctophidae; genus Benthosema; species Benthosema pterotum. The sequence goes on along the minus strand of CM076981.1, from coordinate 46,992,455 downwards.
ACATGGACGATATTGGTTCATTCTGGTGATGTACAATTAGTGGACCCTGCTGGTATGAATAAAGGTTGAAAACCACTGCTTTACCAACATGCCAGTGAAGACTCTGTTCCAGCAGGGGCGGATGTAGTCATGGGTATGGGGGGGGGGGGGGGGGGGGGGGGGGGGGCAGTGACCCCCTAAATGCCCAGTCTGCCCCAACTAACATGATGGCATGCAAAACAACCCAAGATATTTCAAATTAATGTGCTAATATTTAAATTGATTTCAAACACTAATAGGGCCTACTGCTACTAACTACAATTGTGGCACCACTAAACCAACAGCATTTCATCATTGAAAACAGAAAACTCTCTGAGTCAGACCTTTAGCTTTATGCATGCTGCGTGTCTGTTGCAACTTCAACAACAACTGGTGTTGTTATTGATGCTTAATTGCCTGATAAAAGTCCAGAAACCAAAAGTGTATGGGTGTGACTTCATCGATGAAGTCGCCCCCATAGGCCTACCATTTTCTCCTGCCCCCCCCCCCCCCCCCCCCCCCCCCGCCCCCAATTGGAAAATGTTACATCCGCACCTGCAGTCTAGGAATAAGAGACAAAACGATCCAACACTGATTTGCCAACCAGCATTGAATAGCTTCAACAATGATATGTTTTTCTTTCTATCTGATGACAGAACTCTGCTAATTCTGTAACAAACAGAATACACTAGTAGTGGCCCTTATTTTAAAAAGGCAATTTAAGGCCTATTTGTCATCTAGCCTACTTTTCCTTCACACTGAAGCTCCCCATGACCTGTTCTGTAGGATCAGACACTCCACTGCACGCATGCATTACTAAGGCTGCATGGAATACATCAATATTACAGGTATATTGTGACATGAGAGTGAGCCTATAGATATTGTATGTGATTTAAAAGGAGAATTCCACACCAAAACACATTTGGCATCTATCTTCCTTGATCGCTGGGACAACACAGTGTATTTTTTTTCGCCATATTGTAGTTGTCCCTTTTTCTACATTTCCACCTTGAGCTCCCCCTCCCTTCCTACAGTTTGCATTGGTGCAGGTTGTCTTTATTCTACTGCGGGCATTTTAGTTGCCCCAAACGTATTTTTCCCCCCCACACATCATATTTTAATAGTATAGAGCAGGGGTGCCCAACCTTTTTTGACCCAAGATCTACTTTTCAGCAGCCAACCCCTCCGGGATCTACCAGTCCAATATCAACATTTCAAACCACACGCATCGTTGCCAGCCTGCAGTAACTTCACAACAACACAACACTACTTTGTTTTACAACTTTACTTTATGTCCATATAAGCATAAAGTACAACAGACTTGTCATAGGCCTACAACAGTACAACATAAGTACAACAGACTTGGTCAAACCCTGCCATTGCAAATGCAGTTATAATAAGAACAGTCCAGAATAGTCCATTATAAGTTGCAGAACAGTACACGTTGCAGAACAATATACTGTTGGCATAATTCACAGACAGCAGACAACAATCCTCCAAATGAGCCGCTTCGTAGACAGACAGACAGACAGACAGACAGACAGACAGACAGACAGACAGACAGACAGACAGACAGACAGACAGACAGACACACACACGCGCGCGCGTGCGCGCGCGAAAATCGCTCTTTTTTTCTTTTCCACCCCATTTTTCTTCTTTCCCCTCACATCTCCCGAGATCTACTTGTGATCAGGCCGAGATCTACCGGTAGATCCCGATCTACTGGTTGGGCTCCCCTGGTATAGAGAATAGTGATACTCACGCATGAGTTTTACATCACTCTGAGGCAGACTGTACATGCAATAGCAGAGATGCTGTAATCTACTGCAGGGGTTTTCAACCTTTTTGACACCAGGGTCCACCATTTATTCAGCATTTGAGCCACGGACCACCAATTGATGACGTTTTCACCCCCAAAGACCTAAAACTAAAGAATTCTTTTGGTTTTTTGTCCACAATTCCAGGCTTCTTAATTAAATAGTGCTAATTCAGATGATGAATATTTTAACTCTTGAGAGTGTGAAAATGAAACCAAAGTGGACCCGCAAGGGTCCATTTGGTTTCATTTTCACACTCTCAAGAGCTACATCTGGTTAACCAACTTCCCATCATTTATCCTGGGAACCACCTGGAACTCTCTCAAGGACCACTGGTGGTCCCCGGATCACCTGTTGAAAACCCCTTATCTACAGTATTCCTCCTACTCTCCTCCCCTCCCTTCTGCCACTCTCCTCTCCAATCACTCAGGTAGAAACTCCATTTGCACAGCAGGGGCGGATCTAGGTATGGGCATGGGGGGGCAATGCCCCCCTAAATACCCAGTCTGCCCCCCCAAACACAATGCCATGCAAAACAACCCAAGATATTTCAAATTAGTGCTTATATTTACAATGATTTGAAACACTACTACTGCTACTAACTAACTACAGCTGTGACACCACTAAACCAACAGCATTTCATCATTGAAAACAGAAAACTCTCTGAGTCAGACCTTTAGCTTTATGCATGCTGCGTGTCTGTTGCAACTTCAACAACAACTGATGTTGTTATTGATGCTTTACTTGACTAATAAAAGTGACGCGACACGGGCGATGAAGCCGCCCCCATACCATTTTCTCTTGCCCCTCCAACATGTTCTCTTGCCCCCCCAAATGGGACATGCTCCATCCGCCCCTGTTGCACAGGTGCCAAATGATTTTTTTTTTTTTTTTTTTTAATCATGTAGAGGCCAAAAACACATCTTGTAGTGTGTGGTTTGATGTGATGAGTGAAAACAAAACAGCTTTCGAGCTACAAAAACACCCATATTAGAATAAAGACAACCTGCAGCAATGCAAACTGCATTGGGGGGAGGAGGGGGACCTCAGGGTGAAATGTAGAAAAGGGGGCATGTATGACATTATGTATCATATCACAGCAGGCAAGGTAAATGAATGCCCAACGTGTTTTGGTGTGGAATTCTCCTTCAACATATCATAAATTTGTGGATGTTTTTTATGTAACCATAATCCCGTATATTACAGCACAATGCCTGCCCCTATTAGTGTTGCTTGGTGAAGATTTTCTGTGAGTTTTGTTTTGGCCAGCTATATATAGTCTCTCTCTAGCCTGCTTCTGGCTGGTGTGGAGCTTTTTTTCCCCGTTTTCCTAAAGTCATTACAGGTTATCCATGATGCCATGGAAATTGATATGCTAAACCAGCCGGTAACTCTTTAAACGAGACTTGACACCGCCAAGATTAGTGTAGTTATTGCCATCATTAGTGGAAGACAAGTTATGAATGGGGCGCGCGTTGTGCGTGTGCGTGTGTGCGTGTGTGCGTGTGTGCGTGTGTCTGCCTCTGTGCCAGGCTGGTGACTGAGCAATGCATGGTTTTTAAAACCACAACAATGGCAACACGCTGTGAATAGCTGGGGAATTTCAAATAAGGTTCTTCTGAGCATCCTTGCCTATTTTTAGAGCTGCTGCAGCTATATATCTCGTGCAACGGGGTAGGTAGGTATAACATCATTAAGCAAGCGTGCAGTAGTAACGCACCTATAAGCTATTACTGTATACTGGGCTGGTGCAGCACACAAACCTTGCACCCATGATCTACCCCTGCATATACCCCCCGAAGGGGCAGTGACCTTGGAATCATGTTCTGATGGTCTGAAAGCTGCAACAACAAATACACTAAAATAATAATAATCAATAGGATTACATTAAAGGGAAATTCCACCCATTTTCAACATTTTCCTGAGAGGATACAAATGGTTCACATTTGGACCCGCTAGGGTCTATTTGGTTCACATTTGTAAGGGGGTCTGAAAGAAAAAAAATGGTGAAATACATCTTGATGATGTCATCAGATGTGTTTCACCATGTTAATGATTTTTTTCAGACCTCCATTTTTAGGAAACACAGAATTGAGGGAACTTTTTTTTTTTTTACCATGTCCACACAACATCTCAATTCCAACCCCTGCCTTCATTTTTATTTAGGCATCCAGGCATCAGGAATCACTGTATGGAGAAAGCGATATGCTTCCAACCCTAACTCCTTAATGTTTCCCCCGTACCGTTCATAATATACAGCAGCATTTATAAATTTATCAAAAAAAATCATATAAATTAACTGTGTCGTGTAAAAAAAAAAGGGAAAGAAAGAAAAATAGAAAATAAACATGCAGCAACAACAAAACAAAAGTTGGCTTTTGTTGCCTGCAGTCAGTGGCTTTTATTTGGGGATAACGGGTGTTATAATGCCAATAAAATAGTTATATTGCCGGTAGTAGTAGCCTACTACACATTGATTGACGCACCGGATCAGTCATTTCTAATTGATGTCACTCCGATAGATCAAACCAATAAACCGCTGTCAGTTGGGCTCAGTGCATGTTAAAGGGGAACTCCACCCATTTTCATCATTTTAATATATCATTAATATACCTTAGAGATGTTGTGTGGACATGATAAGAAAAAAAGTTCCCCCAATTCTGTATTTCCTAAAAATAGAGGTCTGAAAAAATCATTAACATGGTGAAATACATCTGATGACATCATCAAGATGTATTTCACCATGTTAATGATTTTTTTTCACACCCCTTTTTCCTGAGAGGGTACAAATGGAACTGGAATGGAATGGATTTGGTTCACATTTGTATCCTCTCAGGAATTTTTTGAAAATGGGTGGAATTCCCTTTAACGCAGCTGTATCAAATATTGGCTTTTGATATGATCGCCATTCCAAAACTTACCTTCACTATGAAGCTGCACGTGAGACGCATGTTGTTTCCTGCTGGTTATCCTTCTTCACACCATGTGCACGTTGTTGTGGGGAAAAAGTAGGCTGTATTGTTTTATATGTATATACAAATCCTTCATTTATGTGTCCATATATCCCGCATGCACAGTCACTGTCCGGCCACTTTTATAACGAGACACTCAAGTCGCTCCTCAACAAAATGCTGCGGCTTTACCGGCGATCATTCCACATGGTCCAGGTCACTATTGTTATATGACAACAATACGACGATCGGGGATCGATGTGCTGCAGTTTTGGGAACGAACGAACGAAGTTGGTGTGCCTTTTCTTACTTTATCAAGCGCAAAAGAAGAAGAAGCAACAACGCACGCAGGCGGATCGATCCTCTCTCTGTGTGTCTCTCTCGCCAAATCGTTAATAACCTGACACGAAAGAAGACAGCTCCGATCACGAACTTATTGGTGCCCACACACCAGCACCGGCATTTATAAATATCTCAGCTTGTTGTCTTGATCAGGTGGACTGGATGAGGAGGAGGAGGAGAAGGAGGAGGTGTCCCTTTTTTAAAATTTACAATCGGGTCGATTCCTCTCTCATGAATACCCGAATTAACGGAGTCGCCGTGGCCGGTCTACTGTCAGCTTCAGTTACGGGACTGGAGATCAAATCCACCACCTTCTTCTTGGAGACGCCGATCGCGCGGCGCCGTGCCGCGCCATGCCTTCGGATGAATCCTGACGCATACTATTACTACTAGAGTCCCTCCCTCCAAAAAGCTGATCGTTGTTGTTCGGTAGGTAAGTCCTCTGTGTGCATGCCACGGTGTGCTCTATGAAGTAACCACAGTGGTAGTGGTAGTGGTGGTGGGCCGGTGGGCTGTCATGTCATACCTCCCGGCTATATATCCTTGTGATCAAGCCTGCCTATACGTCGAGAGACGTGTAGTCCCCAAAAAAGCACCGCCCACACGGCGGCGGTGTTTGTGCAGCGATTTTTATACTCCCCGTCCGAGCCGATGTTGTGGTGTGTTGTGCCCATGGCCGGATTTAGCCAGGCCTACTAGGGTGGGCAGGGTGGGCAACTCCAAAGTTTTCATATTCAACCTTTTTGGTTGAATAATGAAAAGGGCCCACTATTTATTCAGCATTTGAGCCACGGAGGACCATCATTTGATGATATTTTAGCCCCACAGACCCCCAAAACTAAAGATTTATTTTTGCTTTTGTCCACAATTCAGGCTGGATTTTGGCAACAAAACAGTCAAACATACAGACGAAAATGGCCATAATCTTCTACTAATTCTCTTTATTGTTTAGCTAATTCCGATGATTAATATTTTGACTCTTGAGAGTGTAACCAAATGGACCCGCAAGGGTCCATTTGGTTTCATTTTTACGCTCTCAAAGAGTTACATCTGGTTAACCAACTTTCCACCATTTAGCTGGGGACCATCTGGAACTCTCTCTAGGCCACTGTTGTCCCCGGACCACTGATATTAGGCTACCTTTCATTGGGTGGGCAGGATGATGTTTGGCCCACCTATGCCCCCTCTAGATCCGGCCCTGGTGTGTGTGTGTGTGTGTGTGTGTGTGTGTGTGTGTGTGTGCGTGCGTGCGTGCGTGCGTGCGTGCGTGCGTGCGTGCGTGTCGCGCGTGGGTTGGAGGGGCGATTAATTTAAGCAAGTCCAAATTCCAAATTACACACGATCGGGTTATAGTGGCTCTGTCCTCATTACTCTCTAAATTGTCATTCTACTAGTCTGCTGGTCTAACCGCTCGTTGCATATTAAAGTGAAAAAACAGCAATTGTTTGCATTGGAGTGTGAGAGAGATAGTGCGAAGTGATGCGCACTAGCTGTTGACCAGTGTTGCCAACTGCCAAAATCCAAAATGCACTAGTGGCACTTCCAAAATGCACTAGAATGCGCTAGATGCTTGCCTGGAAGGGAATATGACCATTAAATGCCTGTTAATCTCTGCATTCTCTAGTTGTTTATAGACTTGGGCTAATTCACATAATGAATATTTTAACTCTTGAGAGCGTAAAAATGAAACCAAATGGACCCGTAAGGGTCCATTTGGTTTCATTTTTTTTACGCTCTCAAAGAGTTACATCTGGTTAACCAACTATCCATCTTTTAGCCTGGACCACTGGTTGAAAACTACTGTCATAGGAGGGAAAATGGTGAAAATGGTGAAAATTTTTTTTTTATCTCTGGCGCCTGTCAATCAATTTCACCCCAACTCACCAGCCAAAAAGCACTAGATTTCCCTCCAGGAGTTTTTCACTATTTGGGCGCTAGGGGGGTCTGAAAAAGAGCTAAATATAGTGACAAATACGCCAAGTTGGCAACACTGCTGTTGACAGACCAGAGCCTGCTAACATGCAGCATCATCCGTGCGCGAAACTACTAAACCGTGGTTTTCCACCTTTTTCATACCAGGGCCCATGCACTATTTATTCTGCATTTTTAGACCAACATTTCATGTTGAGTTGATTCTCTCGGACCCAAAACTAACAATTTAGGAGAGATAACTGGCAAGACGTTCGAAATAACAATTCCTTCAACATGTTATAATGTGTAGCCTACATTCTTGAATTCAAATGTTTAAACTCTTGAGGGCAGTAAAAATGATAATACATACTCCTATTGGTTTTATTTTATATGTTCTCAAGAGTTACAATCTATAGGCTGCCGCTAGGGCTCCAATTTCGTCACCGCTAAACCCCTTATCCCTTAACTTCTTTGCCTTTTTAAACTATTTAAAAAAAACAATTTTTGGTAGTACAAATGGCCAGTCTGCAAGCTCACAACGTTTTTAATAGATTGACATGTTGAAATATTCCAAAAAGTTTTTCAAAATAGTAAAAAAGAAATAAGGGATTTGGGATAAGGGGTTTAGCATGTAACGAAAATGGAGCCCTTTAGTCTCTGCAGTCCACAACTGTAAGTCCAACAATGCTGTATTTAGAAGATGACAGTCAGATGTTGATCAAAATTAGGAGGAGGCAGGAGAAAATGGTATATGGGGGCGGCTTCATGAAGTCGCACCCATACCATTTTCGGTTACAGGACTTTTATTAGTCAAGTAAAGCATCAATATTAATAACATCAGTTGTTGTTGAAGTTGCAACAGACACGCAGCATGCATAAAGCTAAAGGTCTGACTCAGAGAGTTTTCTGTTTTCAATGATGAAATGCTGTTGGTTTAGTGGTGCCACAGCTGTAGTTAGTTAGTAGCAGTAGTGTTTCAAATCATTTAAATATAGGCACTTTAATTTGAAATACTGTGGGCTGTTTTGCATGCATCGTGTTTGGTGGGGCAGTCAGCTCATTTAGGGGGGCATTGCCACCCCCCACCCCCCGCATACCCATGCCTAGATCCGCCCCTGTTTCACTCTCTCTTGAGAGAGATCTGGCAAAGGTCCATTAGCTAAGCGACTCTCCACCATTTAGCTGGGGACCTGGAAGCCCATCCCTCCTCTTCTCCTATACTTCTCTACATCTATGATGTAAATGAGGTCCACGTGATCCCACGGTGGCTATAGGTCATCAGTGTTCCGCTCATCATTAAATTATTAATGTGGAGGATGCATAGAGGTGGGTCACTTAGCCTACTCTCAGTCATGGTCCCAACATAGCCTCCACACACACTGCACGTGACAGTGAATGCAGGTGTCTGGGGGGAGTGTGGGGGTCAGGGGCCGATCTAGGCATGGGCATGGGGGGGCCGGGGGGCAATGCCCCCCTAAATGTCCAGTACATCTGCCCCACCAAACACGATGGCAATGCAAAACAACAACCCAAGATATTTCAAATGAAAGTGCTAATATTTAAAATGTTTTCAAACACTATGACTGCTGCTACTACAACTAATACAGTTGTGTCACCACTAAACCAACAGCATTTCATCATTGAAAACAGAAAACTCCCTGAGTCAGACCTTTAGCTTTATGCATGCTGCGTGTCTGTTGCAACTTCATCAACAACTGATGTTATTATTGATGCTTTACTTGCCTAATAAAAGTCCTGTAACCGAAAATGGTATGGGTGGCGTCTTCATCGTCCGTGTCGCTTCGCGCCACGGGCGATGAACCCGCCATACCATTTTCTCCTGCCCTCCCCCCAATTGGGAAATGTTACATCCACCCCTGGTGGGGGTCTGTGAGTTTGTATTTGCTTGAAAGGTTACGGAATAGGTGTGTGCCTTGCCTGGCACGGTTCCAGTGAAAGGTGTATACAGTACGTGAGCAGAATCTGAGCCCAGAATAGTCTCAAGTGAGTATAGAGGCCTATACTCCCCCGTCCCTCCTCCTCCTCCTCCCCCATCTCTGCTGTCTCATTTGGCTCGGCTCCAAGTGGCTGCATATGGCTTTTTCCAATTCCACCGTTTAATATAGCCTCTCTCCTTCTTCCCCCTGTACTTCGTTTTAAAAGTTGTTTTTTTTTTAATGGAATACATTTAGAGAGAGTTCGACCCTAGAAGGCTGTCCTTCCTTTAATTGCAGTTGAATTATTTCCAAAAAGCTTGTCCAGTTCTTATTTTGGTTGAGTGTGTGTGTGTGTGTGTGTGTGTGTGTGTGTGTGTGTGTGTGTGTGTGTGTGTGTTGTGTGTGTATCTGTATATAACATATATAAACCTACAATGCATTTGTATGTAAGACTAAACTACTAAGGCTAAGACTAAAAGACTAAGACTAGACTAAATCATTTTTGACATTTCGTCGACTAAGACTAGACTAAAAAATGAATTTCAGAAGACTAAATGGGACTAAAAGACTAAATGTATTATTGAAAAGACTGAGACTAAATCTAAATATTAACAAAAAAACAACACTGTGCCACACCCCCCACCTTTTGAGACAGCTGAACCATGCACTGCTGAACTGAAAGTGAAAGTGTGACTGTAAACACACTACTGACATGGTGGAGAGAGAATATATTGCAAAAGATGCATTTTGGAGCGATGGAAACAGGTGAATTTGAACAAGATCCCATAGCCCCATTCTAAGCTTAGAATGGGGTAGGGGAAACAGCCGATAAGAGGTTTTTCACAAAATAGTAACTTTTTAGGTAAGCAAGCCTTTTGGGGTGGAATTCTCGGAAAAAGGAAGAAGACTGGAACTTGAGAGGACCACTGGTGGGGTGAAAATGTCATTATCAAATGGTGGTCCGTGGCTCAAATGCTGAATAAATAGTGGGCCCTGGTATGGACAAAGGTTGAAAACCACTGCAGCATGTAGTTAAGATAACTTGTGTGTAACTTGCATGTACCTCAAGGATGGTAAGGCATATGATATGACTTTTTTTTTCCAACCAAGCTCCCTTCAAAGTTCAGATCTATCGACCCACAAAAAGAGGTAGAATTGGAAATCTATATGGTTTAAAGGGGAATTCCACCCATTTTCAACACTTTTTTTCTCAGAGTGTACAAATGCAACCAAATGAACCCTAACGGGTTCATTTGGTTGCATTTCTACGCTCTCAGAAAAAAGAAGCGTCTAAAGAAATCCATTAACATGGTGAAAAACACATCTTGATGATGTCATCAAGATGTGTTTCACCGTGTTGATGATTTTCTTCAGACCTCCATTTCTAGGAAACACAGAACAGGGAAACGTTTTTTTTTTATCATGTCCACCCAACACCTCTAAGGTATATAAAGGACATATTAGAATGTTGAAAATGGGTGGAATTCAATTCCCTTTTAATCACTGGCAAACTCGGACCACAACGTGATCGGGATCCAATTTCAGGGCACTGCATCTATATGTCACTGAAAGGTATAGGCTCCAGGTTGTCAACAAATGAGTTTGTTGTCAAGCTTGACAGCTGGCGAAGGGCCTGTCAGGCACGTGTCCATCGAAAACCTTTTCTTTTTAGTATACTAAAGGCCTTGTTCTATGGGTCTTTTGTCCTTGGGGCGACCCAAGGCTTATGTATAGCTTGAACAAACCAAGCCTTCATAATCTCTACGCCAGGGGTGGGGAACCTATGGCTCGGGAGCCAGATGTGGCTCTTTTGATGGCTGCATATCTGGCGCACAGACAAATTTTTAATTATATTAAAAAAAAAAACGTCATTATACTTTTTTGCGCATGTGCGAAACGGAAGAAAGAAAGCCGGTTCGCAGTATTTTCAGTGGGGAAAGTATCAATCGCTTAATTGGCAACGCAGATGAGGCAGACTCAGACACTGTTTGATGTATTTTGCTCTCCTGTCAAAAATAGCGGCGATTTGCACATGTGCAAAAGTTCTGTACAGCAAGCTAACTGCGCTAAATGACAAAACAGGACGAGGAGTATTGTATTTTTAGCAGGAATGGACAGAGGAATTTGCTTTTGTAGAGAGAGCAGGTTCTGCTGTGTCTAATATGCAATGATAAAACAGCAAAATCACAACACATGTTATTAAAAATAACTCAGACTTATTGTACTTTAATAGTGTTGAAATGACATCAAATGCACAACTTTTACTTGTATTTTAGGTTTTAAAAAAATGTATGGCTCTCACGGAATTTCATTTAAAAATATGTAGTGTTCATAGTGTATGTCATTGTGTATTTAAGTGAACGTTTCGTGAATATTCTTGTAAACCCATATAATGAAATAATTAAAAATATAATCATACTTTATTAAGCACATGTGCTATGTCAAACTAGGGTTTTTTCATGCTTCTGAATCCACTCCAATATTACTTTTGCACAAAAAACATTCCTTGGCCTAAAAACGGCCATAGATACTTGCCCAAATGTGCTGACCTCATCACATTTTCCATGATTTCTATGGCTGATTTTAACGCAAGGAGTGTTTTTGGGGAAAACGAATGCTTGGAATGGATTCAGAAGCATGAAAAACCCCTAGTTTGACATGTCACATGTGCTTCTTAAAGAATTATTATATTTTAAATTATTACATTCTATGGCATGTTATGGGTAAATATTTTCTGGGTAAAGATTCTGCTACATAACTACATACACTATCACGGCTCTCTTAGCCAAAAAGGTTCATGACCTCTGCTCTATGCTATAGCCCAGGTTCTGCAGCTGTATGCGGGGGGAGTTGACCGTGGTGCAAGCCTCTTGGCTTCAGTATACAGCTGGAGTGACACTGAAATATGAATTATCTTCCATCTGGCTATGATAAAAGCATATGGGACACAACCAGGGGTATTGCGAGAACATATACCCCCCCCCCCCACACACACACACACACAACTCATTTAATCCGAGTGAAAAGATTTGACCCCACTACCATTTCATTGATGAAAACGAGTTTAAACCCACATGTATGGCTTACAATGTTGTGTTTTTTTTTTTTTTTTTTTTGCAAAGCGACACAATGTGAGCAGCTTGTAGATTGGCTATTTTTATACGTTTGGACTAATAGACCCATGGGGGAGCTCTGGCCAGTGAAGCGTGCTGTGGGCTAAGAGCACTTCTCGGACGCGGATGTTTTTTTCAACCACAATCGTTCTTGTTCTTTTTTTTTACAGCAAGAAGCTCCACCTATAGAAAAGGCCATGATGTTGGAAGACCCACCCCCCGTCAGAAACCAGAGCGGAGCAGCCAGTCGTCACGTGACTATACAGAGCCTCTCTGAGTCCTAACTGCAGTTGGGAATACATTGTTTTCAACGAGAACGGCGCAAATAAGAGCTATTTTAGGTACGTATGCAAAACGACAACTGTTTTAAAGTAACGTTCAGTCACGACTACAGTCTCTGTAATGTTTATGTTGCACTATTATTAAAGAACCAGGGTTTTAAAGTCATTAAAGCTGGATTAAATATCTGAGTCCAATGCATTTCTGCATACTCCTACTGCTACATTGCACTCAAAGCAGCCTTGCAGTCAGTCTCGCGAGACGCCCCCGTATCGCGAGATTGTCAGTTGCTAACAGTGTGTGCGAATGGGGTGCTGTTGGTTCTATGCTCCCTCCAGCAGTGCGAGCGACCTGGCACATAGGAGTGAACGGCAATATCGCAACTCTCCCCTATAAGGCTCTGGTGCCCCCCTCCCTCCTTCATGGCGCCCCAGGCAACTGCCTTATAGTCTGCCTAAAGGCAAAAACGCCCCTGCTTGACTGTCAGTCAATTTAGTGGACCCGCTCGCAAATAGCTTTTCCAAAGAGAGAGTCAGTTGTCCAGTCCACCTAACAGAGAGGGTGACCTAGAAAAAAAGAAAGGGGTCCTCGCGTGCAAAACAGCATATTTTTGTGTTTGTGTCACATCTGCACACAGTCTTGGCTGGCCCTCATCGGAGCGATGGATCCAGACTCATCCAACGATAACAAACAAAGGGAACTACTCTCACCTCCAATGACATGTCGCCAGGGGTGGGGGGTTGGGGGGGAGAAAAAACAAACACTGAACTGAAAAATAATTCAGATTTGCACCACATTTTCAAAAATATCAGATCTACAAGCTCATAGCTTGCCTCGGAGTGATATTTTTCAATGTCTAAAGTAATACTAATAATCTAAATAATGCTGATAATGCTACTAATGCTAAGTAAAGTATTGTTAATGATGATAATTATGATATGGTAAGTATTGCTAATAATGCTAAATAATGCTAATTAATGTTATGAATGTTAATGTTCGGTATTGTGAAAATGTTAATAATGTAAGTAATGCTAATAATGCTAACTTAGCACTATTATCATTACTTAATGTTAATAATGCTAATAATGCTAAGGGGGTATTGTTAATAATGCACTAGGTAATGCCAATGCTAAGTACTGTGAAAATGCTAATAATGTAAGTAATGCTAATAATGCTAAGAGTGCTTAGAACACCAAAAGGTGTTCCCCGCCAAAAAGGGATTAAAGGAGAATTCCACCCTAGAGGAGAGGAAGAAAAAAACAAAACAATTCAGTTCTGAGGGGGGTGTTTGATGTCAATACAAAAAAAAAAAAAACACACACATATCGTACGATTGTGGATTCTCCACTCCCATGTATGTGCACGTAATATAGGGAGCGTCGATAATGGGATTTGGCGTGATGACTGACCTGCTATTCCTCCCCCCCTCCAAACCCCCAAAAATACACAAACAACATGGTTGATGGGATATAAACAGTTTCTGCCAGTCAGTCACTCCCTGGCAGTGGGAGTATGACAGAGTCAGAGTGAATTACTGCTAAAACCTTCGCAGCATGGCACTATTGATTTTGTGACACTGGTTGGAAGTATAGTGGCACCTTTCCGAGTGTGCGACACTATGCCTGCTAATAAGAGTGCCGACACTCCCCCTCCGACACCCACCCCCCCACCCTAAAAAACGGTCGGGCGCCTCCCTCGCCGCCAACATGGGCCGCAAAAAAAAGGAACGCTGTTTGATTTATTAACACGTCTTGACCCGTTAACATAGATTGTGCAAAACGTTCGCTGTGAAAGAACCAGTGATGGGCAAGTTATTTGGAAATGTAGTAAGCTACATTTTCCCAACTACTTGTTACTCTCGAAGAAATGTAGCTACACAACAAGCTATCCCCAGAAAATTGTAGCAAGCTACACTACAAGCTACGTGACAAAAGTGACTTGCTACATTAATGCTACATAGATAAATACATATATAACTCAACTTAATGTAGAACTTTCTAAACATAATATTATGTTTTTGTTTTGTCTTGCTTTTTCCCCTTCTTTCTTTTTCCCCTTCTTTCTTATCCTCTGGTCTGTAAAGCACTTTGAGCTGCATTTTGTCATGACAGGTGGTATACAAATAAATAAATGGAATTCAAAAATGTGGGTGAGAAAATGTAGTAAGCTACTCTACATGTTACTCTTGAAAAAATGCTGGTAAGCTACATTACAAGCTATCCCCAGAAAATTGTAGTAAGCTACAATTGTTAATAATCACGGCTATTTGAAAATATAGCAGGCGTTCATTGTAGTAACCTACAATTGTTAACAATCACGGCTATTCAAAAAATAGCAGGCGTTCACGGCTCATAGCGCGCCACTCTGTTGCGCGCTATGAGCCGTGAACGCCTGCTATTTTTGCTATTTTTTAACACGCTATGAGCCGTGAACGCCTGCTATTTTTGCTATTTTTTAACACGCTATGAGCCGTGAACGCCTGCTATTTTTGGAATACAACTTTAAACACCCAGCCCCCCCGCACAAAATGGCTTAAGATAATGAATTTTTGATTTATTATCCGACCGACATTATACTTCAATCAGGGGAGCCTTCTTAGCATTCCGGCGCTGCACAGAAAAGGAACAAGGATGTTAAACCGTCGCACCTGAGAGAGAGCGAGAGAAGGCCAAGTTGTGAGTAATTATCAAATTACAGATACGCGGTAGGTATATCAAATATCACAGATGGTTATGGGAGGTGGGGTTGGGGCGGGGGTTACATTATATGAAAATCAATTGCCTGAAACGGGCACCTACACCTACGCTCCGTGGATAATGTCTGCACGGCGAAATGAAATCTTAAGAGACGGTGGCTTGACACTGAATACAGCCACCGGATCTGTTTTTTACAGCAGGTACTGTAGCCCACTCCATCATCTCTCTTCTGTTTTCATGCTGGATGCAGATTTGATCTACGTGGAGAGAGGGGGGGAATGTGTCATGTTTGCGCTGCATCATCTCTGCTGCCCATGCCATTAAGTAACCCCTGCGGAGATTCAGCGTTGCTGCAGGCTGCCCCCACACAGGCTAATAATGAAGTGACTGTATTGTGACTTAACCCGTTCGGAGCCGAGCGATGATTCAAAGATTTGTGCCACATTTTCACCATTTTCAAAAACATCAGACCTACAAGCTCATAGCGCGCCACGGAGCTTGTAGGTCTGATGTTTTTCAATAACTGAAGTAACGTTGATGATGCTGTGCGATGCTAATAATGCTAATAATGCTAACAATGCTAATAATGCCAACTAAGTATTGCTAATGCTAAAAATACGGTAAGTAAGGCTAATACTGCTAAGTAATGCTAATGCTAAGTATTGTTGATAATGCTAAGCAATGCTAATAATGCTAAGAAATGTTAATGATGCTATGTAATGCTAATAATGCCAACTAATGCTAAGTAGGGCTAATAATGCTAATAATGCTAAGTGTTGTTAATAATGCTAAGAAATGTAAATGATGCTAATTAATGTTAATGCTAACAATGCTATGCAATGCTAATGCTAAGTATCTCTCTATATAATTCTAGGAATGTGTGTCTGTTACCTGCGCAAATGCACTGTGCAATGGGGATCGCCCACACATGCCACGGCGCACGGACAGCCTCGATGAACCTCACGTAGCACAGCCCTGTCATCCAGCACCAATGTGCACTACTTACAAACACTTAACATTATACCAATCTTTTTAATTTAATAGATTTGCATTAAAAGCTCATCGCCGCGCAGATCACGTGACACGGACACACATTTATTTTGTGGTCACAGTTTGTCGTGCAACACGGAATCACCTCCCTTCACGTTCTCTGTCCTCGCTGTTCCGACTGTCACACAGCCACGGTGCGATGACACACGCACTAATACGCTCACCATACGACTTTTTTCTACTACCATTGAAATCTGCACGTCTGGATATTCATTACGCACGGCGGCCAAGGCATCCACTTCTCTCCAAACTTTTAGACGGAAAGTTAGGGACCACAGTACAGTGCTTAGCCGTTAGCCATAGCCTAGCTTCCTAGCTCACATCAGCTGGATTGCTTTTCATTGAACGGGAGCGCACGAGACACAGCTGTGACTCAATCATGCCTTCCACACCGGGCAGCGAACCCCGTCTCCAGCGTACGCGCTACTACGGTCACCTACGAGGCTACGACTCATTTCTTCTACCACTAAAATCTACACGTCTGGATATTCATTACGCACGGCGGCCACGGCATCCACTTCTCTCCAAACTTTTACACGGAAAAGTTTGGGACCCAATTCAGTGATTACCCATAGCCGGCCAACCCCGTCTCCAGCCTACGGTTGCTCAGTGCGTGCACCAAACACACAAGTGTGAATAACCAAACGGCGACCACAAAATGCCCCAAATACACCAGCTATACATGAAACGACAACAGGGCACACCAGTCCGTTTAGGGCGCATTTCCGAACACCCAAAAATAGCCAGTCTACAAGCTCACATCCTCGGTTGCTAAAGCCACGCGTTTCCCCAGCCAGAGCTTAAAAAAATCCACATTGTGCACACAATCTGCCCTAGCCTTTCATCTGTGCGACTCAAATATTTTTGGGAGTAGCCTACCAGGCTGTGTGACTGAGCATAGGCTACTCATATGCTACTCATATGCTCATATGTAGGTATGTAGGCCTATAGGTCTATAACATTACTTTTGTGCCCAAGTTCAACCCAACTTTCCAACATCAACAATTCCCTCCCAATCAATGTCATCTATACATCATTTCCAGTCATATATTTCAACGGGTATAGGACTAGTTGTCAATAATGCTAAGCAATGATAATAATGCAAATTGATGTTAATAATGCTAAGTAGTTCTGATAATGTAAAGTATTGCTAATGCGGAGTATTGTTGATAATGCTAAGTAATGCCACTAATACTAAGTAATGCTAAGTAATGCTAATAATGCTAATGACACTTGGAACACAATAATGCGTAGCCGGCCAACGTGTGTTAATTTATCTAGACGTTTAACGTGTAGTTGTTGAGCTCTATATTTATCCATTACTGTAATGACTGCCAGGAAAATACACATGAAGACACAGTATAGAGAGCCTGTTCCTCCTTGAACCGTTTTCCTTTCCTTGAACTGTCCCAGCTCCATCCATCTGTTCCATCAATCCATCGATTGGCTCCAAGAGATCAATCAAATAATCAGCCCTTAAATCTGTCCGCCCGTCTTTCTCTCCTTTATCGATCTATTTTTTCCCAGATTTAAAAGACAATTCCACTTCCATGGGGTGTTTTTGACAAATTGAAAGAAGTCCCCCAGCCCATAACGCAGAGAGAGTGTCATACCAGCCACACCCGGTGTGGTAACAGTAGGTACGTGAAGCAGACAAGGCACTGTATCAGCCATGCCATAGTTTAACCTACACTGGCCGGGAACGTGTTTTTGGTGTTTTCAACCATTTTGATACCAGGCACCACCGTTTATTCAGCATTTGAGCCACCGATGGACCACCATTTGAGGACATTAATTGAGCACCACAGACCTCAAAACTAAAGATTTCTTTTGCTTTTGTCCACAATGCCAGGCTGGATTTGGGAAACAAAACAGTCAAACATGCAGATCAACATGATGATGTATATTTTAACTCTTGAGAGTGTAAACATGAAACACAGAGTGGCATGCTGTGAGCTTGTAGATCTGATATTTTTGAGAACGGTGAAAATGTGGCACTAAATCTTGGATTGAATATATATATATATATATATATATATATATATATATATATATATATACACCGTATTGTCCCGAATATAAGACGACCCTCATTTTCCAAGACCCATTACAGAAAAAAGTACATTGAATGTCAAATAGTATAGCCCCTGAATATAAGACGACTCCATTTTTGGAATATTTCCATTGGGAAAAAAAACGTAGTCTTATATTCAGGCCAATAGGGTATATATATATATATATATATATATATATATATATATATTATATATATATATTATATATATAATTTTTATTTATTTATTTATTTTTCAGTTCAGTGTGGTTTAATGGCGCCATAGTGAGCAGGGCCCAAAGCCCAGTTTCCAAGAGAATTGATTATGGCGTGTCAGCGGCTACTGGCAGCCTCTTTATTTATCATGAGGCCGTATTCCCGCGGTCCTGGCAGCGCTGTGGCAGGTGTGAAGGTCAACGAGAGAGAGCCGTATTTTAATCAAAGATTGGAGGAGCTAAAAATAAAGACCCCCCCCCCCCCCCCACACACACACACACACACACACACACACACACACACACACAGAGTAGGCTACAACGTGAAACCGCTCCTAGTCGCACATAGCCATTTAGATGTGCTTGTTGTTGTCAGTTGCATAAGCTTCTCTCCCCTTTAGACGGATGGATGCCATCAATCTTGCAGAGAGTGCATGCTGTGCTGCAATGTGCACAACATGAAGAAGTCCAAACTGAGGTCCAAGACTGACAACAATAAGAATCAGATGGTGCGCACTTTACAAAAAAACGTATTCTTTCCCGGAAATGAAAGCTTATACATGTTTACTCGGCTATTAGCCTCGACACCCAGGCTTTCATTTTCGTCCGCCTTGCCCGAAAACGGAAAGCCTGGACTAACGCGCGTTGGAAAGTGGCCTTGAGGGGGGTGTCAACCTTCTGGGTGGGCGTCGCTCTAAATGATGTGACGTAGAACAGCAGTGGACGGGCGTGGGAGGGACCGGAGATGACGACACGTTAGTGAGATCAAATCACTGCGCAGCACTTCCGCCGTGTGGATCCCACGACACCCCGCCCCCCAAGGCCAAAATCATTGAGGGCTAGACCAGGCTACTCGGCTATTAATGTGATGGGGTGTTTGGGTGAAGGCTTATAATGAGGCATAGTGGGTATGCAGGGTTCGACAATATAATTGGCCCGCTGGCCCCCGATGGTTTCAAAACCCCTTCGGACCACCAAATGGCGCCACTCACTGGCCCCCTTGGGCCAGTATAGAAAAATACCTCTTAAAA
>CM076981.1:46833042-46968042 GCA_039105355.1 Benthosema pterotum | reverse complement strand
GTTTTCAACCTTTTTCATATAGCAGGGCCATACACTATTTATTCCGAATTTCAGCCACGGACCACCATTTAATTTTAGCTCCACAGATACCAAAACTAAAGATTCCCTTTGCTTTTGTCCACAACATCAGGCTGGATTTCGCCAAACATACAGATCAAAATGACCATTAATCTTCTACATTCTCTAATTGTGTAGGTTTAATTCAGATGATGAATATTTTAACTCAAAGAGTTACACCTGGCTAACCAACTTTCCATCACTTAGCCTGGGGACCACCTGGAATCCTCTCAGGGGCCGCTGGTGGTCCCCAGACCACCCGTTGAAAACCCCTGCCTCATAGCGTCTCAGTTAGCAAGTATCAGAAGTGTGACTAACTGGCTCAACCCTTCGCCGATTACACCCAAATTTCACATGACACTTTTATTTTGTTATCCAATAAATTCAAAGAGCCTCTTTGTGACAATCGCCAGCAGCTAAACTGTTCAATTCCCCACTCACAGACCTCGCAGTTCAAAGTTGCTATGCTAATCCCCACGTACTGCTCCGAAATCTAAATTAAGTTTAAGCAACTAACACACAACAAGCAATGCCTCTTGTTCAGGTTAAAGCAGGGTTCATTTATCTCTGGGAAGTGTAAAAATCAATTTTTACCTAACGGCTCAGGATTTCGACCGTGCGCGTATGCGCAATGATTAGTGACCATGATGGAACGCGGAAAGATATATCCGGGGTTTCAGAGCCGAGGCCGTTGCATAATTAATACATGCCCTCCTTTAGCCCACTCTGAACTGAAAAATAATTATGAATATCTCTCATATCACTGAATATCTCTCATATATCTCATAGTCTCTCATTTTCAAAAATATCAGACCTACAAGCTCAGAACTACAAGCTTGTAGGTCTGATATTTTTCAATAACTAAAGTAATGCTAATCATACTAAGTAATGCTATTTATGCCTAATAACACCAAAACAACAAAAGGCTCTACTGCCAAATCTGATTGCCACATTTTCAACATTTTCAAAAAATATCAGAGCTACATTTTCACCATTTTCAGCGCGCTATGAGCTTGTAGGTGTGATATTTTTCAATAACTAAAGTAATGCTAATCATGCTAATAACACCAAAACAACAACAAACGGCGCTCCCGCCAGATATGCGTTAGGCTGTGTGCCCTCTTCTCTCATCCCCTCTGTTTCTCCCACTTCAGTGACTGTCCTTCCGATTCGAACTTCCATCCCTCAAACCAGCTGACATCCTCTGATGATGTGACCGCGGCTGACCCCTCTATCTCTAACAACAAGTTAATCAGTCAGAGACAGAACTATATGGACAACTGGACAGGGGAGTTGACCTGACCTTTGTGGTTGTAACGCACACACACTTTTCATCGATCGGCGGCGAACGTAATACTGATAAGAAATGGCTTCAATATTCAAGCGGTGTCTTGTATGTGAGCTCCGAGAGAGGACAAAGACATTAACAAACCCAAACATGCTTTTCCACCAACACAGCGTTCGTTGGAGCCCAAAAAAAATGTCCTCAGGGCAGTGTCAACGGATGTGGGTCAGTGTGGTCGTAGCTGTTGACAGATTGTGGCCAAAAGGCCCCTCTCTCTCTCTCTCGACAGATACCTCCCCTCTGTTGATGTTTGTTTGGTATGTGCCCGGGAACCGTTTGTGATACCTCGTGTAGAAATGACAGACGCTGCTCCGAGGCGTTATGTTTTTGGGGTTGTCCAGCCAGCGTTGACCATCACTCAGTAATTCCTACATTCGTTATGACATAATTTCACTATAGGGTAAGAAAAAGGATTGTGTACGGTCAGCACCCGACAACTACTTGTGTATACTGCAAACCCAGAGGAAAAAAATGCTACTCAGTTTAAGCTCAGAAGCATCTCTTGAGACACCTACAGTTATTTCTCATTTTAATATCACCTAAAGATCACCTATGCCTCTTTATGGCTCCTAAGATGAATACTAGGATCCATAAATGAGGCAAAGCTGAAATCTCTCCATTGGCTGTTACAGATGTATCTGAGAGATAAATGAGACAAAGCTGAAATCTTGTTATATATACGCATACAGAAAGGTTTATCTCTTGGAACCAGACCTTCAAAATCTCTTCCAAATCCATCAACAAGGCATGCACTATGCAATGGAAAAACATTATTTTTTAAAACAATGTTTTATCATGTAGGAAAGCTATTGGTGGAGAGGTTGTCTATCACATGTTATGTTTAGCTGTGATTATTGGACCATATAGCAGTTAGGGGATGGGGGTTAAAGAAAGGTCTATAGACCTGCGCAGTGACGTCACCAGCCCTGTTCCACTAGTGGATTCCTCATTCATTTTCCTCATAGACTTTTTCGAAAATGGTTAATAAAAACACGATTACTCCGCGGCCAAAGCCAACTCAGGTCGTGACAAATCATGACAACAAACACAATATTGTCATATAATATATAATTAGGAAGAAGTAGAAAACGGCGTGATACAAGACTTTGTTTCGTTTTTCATCTTCGAAATGATTTGATTGTCCCAAAAGTTTGAGTGTGTCATCATGATTCGTCACGACCCGAGTTGGCTTTGTCCACGGCGTAATCGTCTTTATATAAATTATTTTAGAAAAGTCTATGAGAAAAATGAACGGGGAATCCATTTCTGGAACAGGGGCGGTGACGTCACTGCGCAGGTCTATTGTGGACATGCTTTTTTTAATACTGTATCGTCAAAGCTATGCTAAATGTTTAAAAACATATTAATTTCTTCTATTTTTGTGAGGTTAATTATTCAATGCACTGGAAATGCCACACTTCAAACATGCCCTGTTTTCATCAGTCTTTATCGACACACAATTTAATTTCCTGTGATGTGAGTCAGTCAGTACAGCTGCCTTGTAAAACATATCAATAAATCAATGATCGTGTGAAGTCTTTGGTTCTCTCACAAGATTTATCTATCCTCTGTGTGTGTGCGTGTGTGTGTGCGTGTGCGTGTGCGTGTGTGTGTGTGTGTGTGTGCCAGGGGCGGATCTAGGCATCGGCATGGGGGGGCAGTGCCTCCCTAAATGCCCGGACTGCCCCACCAAACACGATGTCATGCAAACCAACCTAGAAATAACCTAGAAGATATTTCAAATTGAAGTGCCAATATTTAAAATGATTTGAAACACTACTACTAACTAGCTACAGTTGTTTCACCACTAAACCAACAGCATTTCATCATTGAAAACAGAAAACTCTCTGAGTCAGACCTTTAGCTTTATGCATGCTGCGTGTCTGTTGCAACTTCAACAACAACTGATGTTGTTATTGATGCTTTACTTAATTGCCTAATAAAAGTCCTGTAACTGAAAATGGTATGGGTGCGGCTTCATCGCCCCTGGCACGACGCGACACGGGGGATGAAGCCGCACCCATACAATTTTCTCCTGCCCCTCCAACATGTTCTCTTGCCCCCCCCCCCCCCCCCCCAATGGGACATGTTACATCCGCCCCTGGTGTGTGCATGCGTGTCTCATGAGTGAGATCTATGGAAATGTGTATTTGTGTTCCAATATATTTGATGTTCTTCGTAGCAATGTACTATACCCTAGGGGTGGAAAGGCAGGCAGACATGCTGCTAAGGTTTACTTCAAAAGGTTGATGGGAAGATATCCATCTTACAAATTAAAATTGGGAAGGAATGATCTCTTGACAAGACAAGATGAGATAACATTTTTATCGATCCATGGGAGGAGAAAAAATGGGATTTCAAACAGTCAGGTTGACGATATATAGAAGGAAGGTGGGCGGGGGCAAAAAAGAAAGAAAAAACATTAACATAGCGAAACACATCTTAATGTAGGTGTTTTCAACCTTTATGATACCAGGGCCCACTATTTATTCAGCATTTGAGCCTGCACGGACCACCATTTGATGACATTTTAGCCCTACAGACCCCAAAACTAAAGATTTATTTTGCCTTTGTCCACAATACCAGGCTGGATTTGGGAAACAAAACAGTCAAAAACCCCTGCATTAAATGCATTAAGACATATCAAGAATCATACAATCCATAGATCATATACGCATTACGCAACCAACTCATCAACCAACTCATCATAGATTTTCGTCACCTCTAAACCCATTATCCCTTAACTTCTTTGCCTTTTTAAAGAAATTAAAAACACAACATTTTAGCCCCACAGACCCCCGAAACTAAAGATTTCTTTTGCATTTGTCCACAATTCCATCCTGGATTACAAACCAGGCAAACGCACACATCAAAATGACTTATTAATCTTGTGTAGACTTGGGCTAAATTGAGCATTTTAACTCTTGAGAGTGCAAGCGTCCATTTGGTTTCATTTTTGCGCTCTCAAAAAGAGCTACGTCTGGTTAACCAACTTTCATTTCATTTCATTTAGCTCAGGGACCACCTGGAATGCTCTCAAGGACCACAGGTGGTCCCCAGACCACTGGCTGAAAAACACTGCTTTAGGTGAAAAAGATGATTTAAAAAATGCGGTAAAAAAAAAAACAGAGGGGGGAAAAAGTATTAAAGGGGAATTCCACCCATTTTCAAGAATTTCCTGAGAGGATACAAATGTGTTCCACATGTGTTTCATTTGTACCCTCTCAGGAAAAGGGGGTCTGAAAGAAATATCATTAACATGGTGAAATACATCTTGATGGCGTCATCATCAGATGTATTTCACCATGTTGATGATTTTTTTAGACCTACATTTTTAGGAAATACAGAAATGGGAGAACTTTTTCATCATGTCCATACAAAATGTCTAAGGTATATTAATCACATATTAGAATGTTGAAAATGGGTGGAGTTCCCCATTAAATTGTCCAGGCGTGCGCCCGCCGTTTGGTGCCCTGTGCAGAGGAGAACCCGGCAAATTAAACACAGCATAAGAGAAAAGTTTAGTTTGGCTTCCTTCAGACCATGCGGCGGCCAACAACAAACAGCTAAATCTCTTCAAACAAGGTGCGGGGGTTGAGAAGGCCTTGGGACACGCTGTCAGTACGTCCCTCAAGGATATGGAGTGTGACTTGAGTAGCCCTCTGGGAAACGCAGAAGACAGGGGTGAGCAAAATGTGAGTGGTCAGGGGCTGCCAGTCGGTTTGCCCGGTGTGTTCCAATTGGACCTTGTCCTTGTTTTCGAACTGCCGCAGTGCAGTGGCGCTCCTAAGCAATAGACCTGTGCAGTGACGTCACCGCCCCTGTTCCAGAAACGGATTCCCCGTTCGTTTTTCTCATAGACTTTTCGAAAATAATTTATACAGACGATTACGTCGTGGACAAAGCCACGTGACGAATCATGATGGCACACACAAACTTGGGGTCGTAGACGTGTAGGGATGTGACGTAGCCAAATCCTCCTTCAGAATCTCCACTGTCCATCCGCCGTCTATATACACTCTATCATGGCCAGAGTTGCGACATTGAGGGGCAGGGACACAGCCCATAGACTCCAATGCATTCCGTGACTTCCGGTTGTCCCCATTCTCAATAGAAACTCTATGTAGAAGAGCTTGGACTGGCCCCATGAAGTGAACGCAGGTAACGTAGCTAACGGTTACGTGCGTTCACTTCGAGTGAAACGTAACTCTGTTTCCCTCAGCTCTGCACTTGAGAGAGCCACAACACACACGAACAACACACACGATGCAACATTTATTTTTATTTTTATATAATACACACATGTGAGGGTGTGTGTGCGCGCATCTGCCCGTGCGTTATGCGCAAAACAAAGACAGATCGATCGATAGTGTGTGAGGGAGGGAGAGTGTGTTAGGTCAGTGTGTTAGTGTTAGTTCTTTGTTTGTTTTTTATCGTCGTGTATGTCTGT
The DNA here is from genome assembly GCA_039105355.1 of Benthosema pterotum. Classification (NCBI taxonomy): domain Eukaryota; kingdom Metazoa; phylum Chordata; class Actinopteri; order Myctophiformes; family Myctophidae; genus Benthosema; species Benthosema pterotum. Next base: position 46,962,190 of record CM076981.1, on the reverse strand, counting down.
GTGTGAGTGAGCAGACACATATTGAAACATTGTACACATTATGGTCCTGACTCCTGGAAGCAAAACTGTTACAATATCTCTCTCCGTGTGTGTGTGTGTGTGTGTGTGTGTGTGTGTGTGTGTGTGTGTGTGTGTGTGTGTGTGTGTGTGTGTGTGTGTGTGTGTGTGTGTGTGTGTGTGTGTGTGTGTGTGTGTGTGTGTGTGTGTGTGTGCAGACACATATTGAAACATTGTACACATTATGGTCCTGACTCCTGACTCCTGGAAGCAAAACTGTTACAATATGTTTCCATATTGTTGTGTAGCCTATATAGGCGGCAGGAGGAGGAGGAGGAGCAGCAGCTGGGTGGGCAGTTTCATACTGAGGCCAGATACTAGCTGTTATAGTTTCTGAGCCTAAGAAGTGAGTACCAATTCACTTTTATACACTATTACCAGTAATAATAATAATCTATCACGTGCACAGACTGGCCACGGAGCACCAGATGTTTTTGCATTGTTTTTTTTTATTGGTGCTTCTTGTAATATGATGGCGACAGAACCCCTTTTGTGAATCATGTAATACTGTTTTTACATTTTTTCCAGTGACGGTGGCGGAACCTATTTTGTAAATCATGTACTAATGTTTTTACATTTCTGCAGTGATGGTGACACTTCACCTGTGGCGGTGACACAAGAGAAAGAGGCCATGGCAGCGGGGGCATGCAGAGGTTAGTGTATTTATTGTAATGTTGAATTCAACTGTTAGATATGCATGCCACGTGTGGAGCTAATCACATGAATTTACTTATTGATTGGTGTGATTATCTGCAATTCTAGGCCAAGAGCTCAGTCAGCTCCACCCCTCAGCTTGGGAGACTGATGGCGAGAAGGACAGCGGCCCTGTGAAGCAGTTCAAGTTCCTCCAAAAAGGCCAATTGGACCAACACCTCCACGCCCTACCAGTCGGTCGAACTGTTTGATCTGTTTCTCTCATAGTGTTTTGCACATTTTGTGTGAGAACACAAACAAGTGTGCCGCCATCAGCAAAGCCCAGGGGACGAAATACAGGTGATATGAGGTCAGCGTGGCGGAAATGAGGAAGTTCATTGGACTACTATATATATATAGTCTTTGTTGAACTGTCAAATGTCCAGGAGTACTGGAGGAAGAAGCATGTTTGCTCAGTGCTATACCCTGGTCAAGGACGGCTACAGACATTTGTGCATGGGGAAGCTATGGGGGGCTGAGTTTTTTTCAGCAGGGGCTAGTGAATTTCGGCAAAACAATGAATATATATATATATATATACCCTATTGGCCTGAATATAAGACTATGTTTTTTCCCAATGGAAATATCCCAAAAAATGGAGTCGTCTTATATTCAGGGGCTATACTATTTGACATTCAATGTTCTTTTTTCTGTAAATGGGTCTTGAAAAATGAGGGTCGTCTTATAAACGAGTCGTCTTATATTCGGGACAATACGGTATTTAAACAGTAATATATATATATATATATATATATATATATATATATATATATATATATATATATATATATATATATTAAGGCTGTTGAAAATAGTTAATTAATGGGATTAAATTAATTTTGTTGATTAATCTGATTAAAAATTTTAACGCAATTAACTCATGTGCAAACTCACTCAACCCACTGAGCATTTTCTCATTGAAAGAAATGGGTAGAGCACAGATTTACGGAGACATATAGCCGTGTGTCTCCCTGTAACCGGAGCCATAGAGTATAGCTGGAGGATCTACAAGCATTGAGGGCTTGTAGATCACCTATTTTGGTAAATATTTTAAAGATAAATGGTTATTTTTTTACAGATTCGGTTTCCTTTTTAAATGTTGAAATCCTGTACAGGAAAACATGCATATTTTGGACATAGTTCGAATGGTGATTAATCATGATTAAATTAATTTTGAAGCTGTGATTAATTTGATTAAAATTTTTAATCATTCAACAGCCCTAATATATATATATATATATATATATATAGTAAATGGACACACCCACACACACCCACGGAAAAGCGTGGTTACCACCATATAATGTAAATGTGGACACCACATAAGTGGATTTACAAAACCAATCTAGTTAGCTGCACAGGCCAGTAACAACTTCTACAAGACTTGATCCCACAGATAAGACAGACACACAGAAGTAGTCACTGCAGCACTGCACTCACACACAGACATAGTGAGGCACGGCGGCCTTTACATTAACATGTAAATACACACACACACACACACACACACACACACACACACACACACACACACACACACACACACACACACACACACACACACACACACACACAGACATAGTGAGGCACGGCGGCCTTTACATTAACATGTAAATACACACACACACACACACACACACACACACACACACACACACACACACACACACACACACACACACACACACACACACACACACACAGTGAGGCACGGCGGCCTTTACATTAACATGTAAACACAGGGACGCACAGGCTAGAAACAGCTTCTACAATACTTGATCTCACAGACACACAGAAGGAGTCGCAGCACTGCGCACATGCACACACACAAACAACATGTAAATACAGGGACGTGCAGAGTGTGTTAGGGACAGAAATCACACTTTTGGGCACTTTTGGACAAAATGGCAAATCTACAACAAGCTCACAATGCTTCATAGCGTGTCGCGTTGGGAGCCTGTAGATCCGCTGTTTTGGGGCAGTTTTACAGACTGCAGGGATAATATGTTTATGAGTGCACGTCCCTGTATAAACCATAGACTAGAAAATACTGTTGGGTTTACTCACCATTCACAGAAGAACGATTCGCCTGTTGCTGTGGTTGGCTGCAAAGCGGTCGATCGCTTCATTTGTATCTTCATTCCGCAGATAGGTCTTTAGCCGGTCTTTAGGCAGGAGAAGCTCCTCTCACAGGCAGTGTGATTGCGATGCACAAAAGTTTGTATAGATCCGAAAATGCTCCATCCATAGGGTTTTAAAAAGCACGAGCACGTCATGGATGCTGTTAACGACCACTCCATTATGTCTTTTCTTTTCAATGAGTCGTTTTCCCTGGTGAAGTTCGGCAGAGAGGTTTTCCTCCGTAATCGACCCACAGGCTTAAATCTGCGGGTCCAGGTGGTGTCTCCTTGCCGCTAGTAGAAGGCTGGTTACCTGGTCGCACCATCCATCCATCCATCCATCCCCACAACACACGCTGCTCCCCTGGCTTCATTTTCGGGCACTTCATGTTGGTTCTCTGGCCCCGAATCAGACTGCAGGTCTAAGTTTACTTCCTCTTCTTCATCCCCAGACGAGTCTGTGTCCTCAAATACCACATTATTATTCACGATGTCCTCATCATTCAGCTCCTTGTTTATGTTTTCCTCTCGACACTCGTCCTCCTCCTCGCCGCCATTGCAGGTGTGTGTACCGGGGCTGGGAGCGGCGCCGGCCGCTGTTTCACCACCGTGACCGTCAGCCGAGTCGTCCACTGAATCGGCTCTTAGGCGTCGCTTTTTACCAAACACAACAAACCGGTCCATTATACTGGACTTAAAACAAACGGTGCAGCAACCGAGTTAGTTGTTGGTTGTTTTTTTGCCGGGGCTCTACTCCGTTCCCTCCAAAAACAGTCAACAGGTTCGTGAACTATGAACTTGGCGGACGCTCTGTTGATTGGAGGACAGAGCCTTGGAAATAAACAGAGTTACGCCAACTCCGTTCACTTCATGGGGCCAGTCCCTCTACATAGACTTCTGTTGGATAGTGACATGAATAGTGACAGCCGGAAGTTACTGAATGAATCTATGGGCTCGCGCGAGTACATGAACCACGTGACCAGGCTGTTTTCTGACCCCTCAATGGCGCAACTCTTCTACTAGATGGCTCTGATTGGAGGATTGCAATGTGTATTGCGTACGTGACCGTGCGGGCGAAAATGACAGGTGGTGAGAATTCTGAGAAATGGATTATTTCAGTATTATTATACATCATTCCAAAAATAACAAGATATCATGATTTTATACTATAGCAATGATTTACATGAAAGTCAGTCAGTTTGGTCTTCCATATATTTTATTTATTTCCTGAATATTTTTCATCACAGTCATGTTTTTGGCCAGGGGGGGAGGGGGGGGGGCTTAGGGGGGGCTAAGCCTCCAGCAGGGGGGGCTAGAGCCCTGCTAGCCCCCCCCCCCCCTGGCGCCGTCCATGGTCTGGCCATGGCAAGAGATTGTTTCAGGGCATAAATATAAAGCTCTGTAAAAAACGCCTAACATAACCTAATACCAGCTCAAATGACTTTATTTTACTTGAATTCCATCATTCTATATTCATATATAGACAATATATCTTGACCTTTTCAACAGACAATATGATCAGATAAGCATGTTTGTGATCTTTACAAGTCCATAAACCTTATTTTTCAAATCCGTTTTTGTCTATTTTGTCTCTTTCTGGGTCAAATGCATTGATATTAGGTCAAATTGAAACAAATAATTGTTGAGACATATGGGTTAGGTTGTGCTGAACAAAAATATACCAAATATAGCTATGAAATACTTCCTAGTGTGGAATATAAGGACTAATATAAGATCTGTAAAAAAAAAAAAAAAAAAAAAAAAAAAAAAAAAAAAAACGCCTGGCATAGATATACCTAATAACAGCTCAAAATAAGCAATTATGGCTTTATTTCTCTTGAATCTCATCATTTTACATTCTTATAAACCACATATCCTGACTTTCTCAACAGCCAAAATTCTTATATAATCATATTTGTGAAGTCCATAAACCTGAAAAACAAGGTCCGATTTTTGTTTTTTTGTTTTTGCATGTAGTTTTTGGTTCAAATTACCTTTATAGTATGTAAAAGTGAATTAATTATGGTTTATTATTGTAGCTGAGGTTGTCCTGAAAAAAAGGGTACCAAACATTAGTGGCTGGACACTTTATGAATGTGTTTTATAAAGGAAAATGCAAAACATCACAAAACGGGCTAAAATCAACATGCAGGGACTGTAGAGGGTTAGTGGTGCCACAACTGTAGTTAGTTATTATCAGTAGTTGTGGTTCAAATCATTTTAATTATAAGCACTTTAATTTGAAATATCTTGGGTTGTTCTGCGTGCCATCATGTTTGGTGGGGCAGTCCCCATGCCAATGCCTAGATCCGCCCCTGTATAAGCTTCGTAACTGCTGACCCCTACTCACCTGTTCTCCTGTCTCTCTGGCAGCTGGATTTCTCCCATGGGATCAATAAAAGTATCTATTTCTATCCAGGTCTGCCAGAGCAGGGTTGGGGGACATATCAGCCTTTAGCTGTCTTCTCTGTGTGACCCCGGAGCCCAGCTATGCCCACTGACCCAGTGGCACAGTTTCAATAAAATACAGTATATGTTCACATATGACAAGCATGTGGAGTTTCAAGCACATAGGGAAGAGGAGTTAAAGGGATATTCCACCTTCAAAAATGTTTTGGTCATTTTATGGTCTATTCAGTCTCTTGTGAACACACCAGACAGTTTATAAGTTACTCTATTTAGTATGTTGATGTTTGATGTTCATTTAAGCTGCCCCACCCACTTCGTATACAAACCCATTATAACTTAAAACTCCATTTTAACCATAGCAGATTATTCGAAAAACAACCCATCTTTTTTCTGGTGACTGGTATTATCCTCCTAATACGTGAGAGGGCCGTGGAATTTCATTTACAGTTTTCATTTATTTTTAAAATATTGCTAAAATATTGGTAACGGTTGCACGGACAGACGCACGGACAGGGGGTAAAACATAGTCACCACCATACTGTTAACAGTTGGACGGACAGACGCACGAATGGACAGACGTACGGACGGACAGACAGACGGACAGGGGGTGAAACATAGTCACCAGTGGAGACAATGAATCACATTTTACTATGAAAACCTCCATCCGACCCTCAAGGTATTCCAATTGGCCAGTTTAGGTTTAGGTGATGATGTAAATAGTAAGTGGTGATGTAATTAAGATACCTTTATGACTAATATCTTACCTCCTGGAGGAGATTCTGAAAAAAAAATCATTGTTTACTAAGAAAATATTAAAAATATTGTTTTTGGATCACTTACTTTGTTCTCGCAAGAGCAGGCCATGGCCCACTTGTACGCAGTATGCAAGTCGGCACTCTACTGAGTGCAATGTCCTGCTGCCTCCTACATTCTGTGTGAATTAAAAACAGGTGGTGCACATGGGCTGTCGAGTGACATCTAACAAACACTTCCAAAGTGCAAATAATCACCTGCAAGGGCAGAAACTTGCTGTCTGCAGTGGATGTTTATGAAACTAAAGCTAGAAAATGTAAGCTTTTGGGTATAGTTGCAAATAGAATGAGATTCAACTTGTTTTTTTCTTTTGTATTTTTGTGGCTCCCATGTGTATGTTTTCTATCCCCACAAATAGACAAGTCTGAACAATGCGGCTTTTATGCTTTAAAGGGGAATTCCACCCATTTTCAACATTCTAATATATCATTAATATAGGTATAACTTGGAGGCGCTGGGTGGACATGATAAAAATCTTTCCCCATTCTGTTTCCTAGAAATGGAGGTCTGAAGAAAATTATTAACATGGTGAAACACATCTTGATGACATCATCAAGATGTATTTTCACCATGTTAATGGATTTCTTAACATGGTGTTAAGAAATCCAGATTTTTTTTTTCTGAGAGAAAAAATGTTGAAAATGGGTGGAATTTCCCTTCAATAGAAAATGCTCTCAGGAACAGCTCCTTTGATTTTGGCCTCATACGCCCAGTCAAAAAATCCTCTAGGATTCCCATAGAAAAGTCAGATTTTGGAACAATCCTATTAGATTTCCAATAGGAATCCAATAGGATTCCAATAGAATCCTATCGGATTTTCCCCAAAATCCTATGAGAAAATCCTATAGGATTGGTTGAAGCCGGAATGGTCTGCAATGATTTTCCTTGTTGAATACAGGGAACGAGGCGAGGGAACTGTAGGCCTACCTGAAGCCACATAGGCTACTGTGTGTACCCCACAGGGAAAGATATGTAGCCTACATGAATTTGGCCCATTACTGTATGTGAATCTGACTGTGGCATATAGGCTATGGTACGTTGTATGTGGTTATATATGGCACATATACTACTGTATATCCTATATATCGTGACTCATCATCAGCATCATCATCATCCCTAATATTGGGCATGTACTGTACAATGTTTATTTATTAATTTATTTTATTTTTTCTTGTGTGTGTGTGTGTGTGTGTGTGTGTGTGTGTGTGTGTGTGTGTGTGTGTGTGTGCGTGCGTGTGTGTGTGTGTATGTGTGTGTGCGCGCGCGCGTGCGTGCGGTGCCCACTGGTGCCCACTAGGACTCCCCTCAATAATCTCGGTGCCAGCCCACATCCTAGCCATCCTACCCGGTGGTGTTACCATTGATTCGGTCGGCATTAGTCGCTGTTCCACTGGAGATCAGCAGAGGGTAATGTAGGACAAAATTTTTACCCACCCCGCAGCAGCCCCAGACAATAAAAACAAGGCAGAGCAGCCTAGCACCACCACCACCACCAAACCAGCATTCTGATGTCAGCGAGGAGGCATCCGAGAAATGTGTGAATAACAGTCACAGGCAGCAGCAGCAGCCTATAAGCAAAAAGCAAGGGAGTGAAGAAGAATAATGAATCAGGACTCGGATCCATGCATGGCCGCCGACGAGTCTCTGGGACTAGTAGAGATGTAGTCGGTCAACAGGGAGGATGCTACCCAACGACACCTCTCGTTTCACCCTGCTCCCGCTGCTTCTCATCTCCGCGGCTTGTTGTTGGGAGGCGCTCGGCCAGTCTCTCCAGGATCAAGGCGCGTTTGGTAAGAGGATCGCCATACATGCATGCATGCGGGGATGCAGCGGTAACAGGAAGGCTCGGCCCAAACAGTACTCGGCCCCGAGTATAGACAGAGTTGCGCTGTCGCAAAACTCCGCTCACTTCATGGGGCCAGAAAACGGAGCTATCTTTGAGGAGGGCTTTTGCAGCCTGGAAGAGGGACAAAAGAGGGACAGGGCCCATTTGGTTCACATTTGTACGCTCTCAGGAAAACATTTTGTAAGTGTCCCTCGTTTGTCCCTCTTCCAGGCTGAAAAGGCCTTGCCCAGAGCTCGGTTTTCTGACCTCTCAATGTCATGTCGGCGACATCGACATCGAGGGACACTTCCAAATGTTTTCCTGAGAGCGTACGAATGGAACCAAATGGACGTTTGTACGCTCTCAGCAAAATAGTTGTCCCCTTTGTCCCTCTTTCAGGCTGCAAAAGCCCTCCGCAGAGCTCAGTCTTCTGGCCCCTCAATGTCGCACCATTTCGGCTGGTCCGAGTATTATTCGGGCCGAGCCCTCGTGTATTCGCAGCAGCAGCAGCAGCACAATGACAAGATGGGAGTGGTTGCATCTTGGCCTTCTTTTTTAATGGCTTTTGTTGACAAGTCGTCGATTCTCGCGTGGGTCTAATAACAAAAGGCATGTGGGCGTAACGGCAATATCACACATGTGAGGGTCGCTGCTTTTCAACAAAAGAACCAAGAACGTTAACGCTAAATAATAAATCCATACTGGTTCGTTTTGGCAGAATAAACCACTCCCTTACAGGGGAATTCCACCTATTTTCAACATTTTAATAGGCTATATAGCCTATAGCTTAAAGATGCTGTGTGGAAATAATAATAAAAAATGCCCCCTCCATCCTGTTTCTTAGAAATTGATTTCCATTTGTGCACTCCCAGGAAAAAAAATATCGGAAATGGGTGGAATTCCCCTTTAAGCCTTTCGCCTAGTAGGCCTATGAATTGGAACAATATTGACAATATTGCTCGAAATCTGCGTAGGATTTGGAAACGAATAATGTGTTTTCAGTGTATTGACACAGTCCTTATGCATTATGTTGGCTCTATTGGATCTGCCTGTCTGCGTTTTAATCCACACCATCTTTCATATAGTAAAGCAATAATAATAATACTGCCAGCCAGGCCCCACTGTAATAACGCGGGCCGTTATAGTGTGCAATTATGCTTGCGCATTATTAATGACAATATCAATATGGCATGGCGGGGTGAGTAGGCTATAGATGAAAAAAGAAACGGGCATAATAAATAATAATAATGAAAAATACCCTAAACATAACAGCATACAGTTACAGTACAATAACCAAATAGCATATAGGCTAGCCTACATAACGGTCCATACTGGATAGAAGGCAATATGGATTGATGCTGCATCTACTAGCCTACCCCTAGTAGGCCTAATATATGTACCTGTGTACAGTCTCCACTGTAAATGGAAGCATACATATTCAATTCTGTTAGGCCTTATACACACAACAACAGGAAGACCAACTCTTTATTGTGTACGTTCAGTCTGGTGAAATTTTTAGGTCAGCATGGGGCTCATGTGGTTGAGGGGGGTGGGAATTGGTCAACCTACATTGCCACTGATACATCATGTTGCTCAGGAAAGCAGAGATTCATTACAGCATCTGTTCTTCAGACACGATAGTCTAAAGCAGCGGTTTCGACTATTTTGATATGCAGTGTTGGGAAATATTACTTCGGAAAGTAGCCTAATATTTGCCATTGATTATCAGTAATATATTGCTAATATATTAGTAATATGTCCCAACACTGTTGATATGAGGGCCCACTATTTATTCAGAATTTGAGCCACAGACGACTATTTGATGACATTTTAGCCCCATTTTAGACCCCAAAACTAAAGATTTCTTTTGCTTTTGTCCACAATTCCAGGCTGGATTTGGGGAAGCAAAACAGTCAAACATACAGATCTAAATGACCATTAATCTTCTACATTCTCTAGTCCTGTATGCTAGAGGGCTAATCACATGATGAATATGAAACTCTGGTTTCATGTTTACGCTCTCAAAGAGTTACAGTACATCTGTTTAACCAACTTTCCATTTACCTGGAATCCTTTCAAGGACCACTGGTGAAAACCTGTGGTCTAAAGTTATAGCTTTTTATACAGTATATAGCGTCCGGCAGGGGTGGACTGGGAGCTCAAAACGTACCGGGCAATTTTGTCTCAGAGCGGCCCTCAGAGCGGCCCTCTGAATCTTTGTGGGGGCTCCGGGGCCTGAGCCCCCATGAGAATTTAAGACATAAGGGGCTCTGGGGCTCGGGCTAACTAAAATTAGTTAGTTAGTTTTAGTTAACTATAAAAACCCTGCAATAGGCAGTCTCATTTGAAGAGGACAGAGGGCCGCCAGCACTGATTCGTGGGCCGGTTTTGTGCAGATTTTTTTAAAAAAAATTAAAACACGACATTAACGGCCCCCGGGGGGGTCGGCCCACCGGGAAAATGCCCTGTATGCCAGACTGTCAGTCCACCCCTGGCGTCCGGTGTCGACTATGACCAGGGTTTCAATCTGTTTCTAATCTGTCTGTTTTCACTGCACATACAGTAGCTATTATGCATTTGAGTGATAAAACCAATAGATACAGCCAAACAATTCAAGGCAATTAAGATTTGATATGATGATCATTTGTCAGGCTTTCCCTCTCCGCCTCTTCAAGCAACAATGTTTCGAGTGCGCTCCATATTGAGGAAATCCTCTCAGGGTTTTACACAAGGGAGCTTTCATTGCCCAAAATGATTGTAATGGACGTGTGTTTTGCGGGCGCGTAAACACACACACATACACACCAGGGGCCCCGAACAAATGGGGGATTGGGGGGGGCCCTTTGCGATTTGTGCACAGAGCCCCTTCTCACTTTAATTCGTCCCTAACGAGCACATGCACACACACACACACACACACACACACACACACACACACACACACACACACACACACACACACACACACACACACACACACACAACCTCTGCTCGTATCTGATTCTGAAGAATGCCTCTATTATCGAGGCGACTGTCAAAGAAACTTTCTGCATCGGCGAGTTTGAACTGCGCGATGCTGTTGTCATATAGCGCTAAAGGGGATGATGATGGTCCATTCTCGGAAGCACAAACATTAACCCCGTTAAGATTCTCACATGCCCTCTAAGTCAATATAGTTCTCACACAACATCTTTTTTCAAAGAAATACCATATGCACAAGCTTCAGCAGTGCAGCACGAACTTGCATATCGGCTGCTTTTTTTGAACAGCCAACAACACGGCAATCTAAATCGACGCAGATGCCTTCCCAGTTTTTAACAGGTCAAAGCTTTTGGCGGGTCACTCGTTCGTGTATCCATGGAAACACCCCCCCCCCCACTATAGGACCGTTAGCTGTGTTTGTCCAAGAGAAGGGGGCAAAACAAGAAGGCTGGGAAGATAACGGTGCAACTCAGAGGAAAAAATGCTACTCAGTTTAAGCTCAGAAGCGTCTCTTAAGACGCCCACGTTTATTTCTCATTTTAAGATCACCTAAAGATCACCTATGCCTCTTTATGGCTCCTAAGATGAATACTAGGATCCATAAATGAGGCAAAGCTCTCCATTGGCTGCTACAACTGTATTTGAGAGATAAATCTTGCTATATGCATATAGTAAGATTTCAGCATTGCCTCATTTATGGATCCTAGTATTCATCTTAGGAGCCATAAAGAAGCATAGGTGATCTTTAGGTGATCTTAAAATGAGAAATAAATGTGAGTGTCTCAAGAGATGCTTCTGAGCTTAAACTGAGAAGCATTTTTTTTCCTCTGGGAAGGGGCCATTCAGTATGATGACAAGGTGTATTCATTCGATGGGTGTGCAGCCATCACTCTCGACCAGAGCGAGACTGGCAATGCCAGAGGCATATTATGCTCATGCTGCTATTATTTATCGATCCTTCCCCTTGTAGGTCATTTGGCTTAGTGTCAAAAGTGGCTATATCACAACAACTCACAAGTGACTTGTGGTGAATTCATTTGGGCCAGACTCAAGTGTGATTACGACCGATATACATAATTCCGTAGTCACAGATCTTGCGTGAGCCCAGTAAACCGTAAATCCACGGATATTTAACATAAATATGTCATATAGAGAGGTCAAGAAATGTCTCTGAATGTGGTATGGTTAACACAGAACTTGAGAACTTGATTATACTAGTCGACGTGTGCAAATCAACAAACACAATAAGTAAAGGTGTGTAGAGATATTTCATCCTGACATTGTAGATGCTACAAAAACATTCGCTCTGAAGGAACATACCGAACGATTTGTGCTGCATTCTCTCACGTTCTTCCCCAAAAATAGCAGCCGTGAACGCCTGCTATTTTTCAGTGAACGATGGAGCGCCATGATTTTTTTCTACCCTAAAACATGATCATCAGGTATTAATGTTATATGAAGAGTAAGATTTTTTTTCAAAAAAGTGTACAGTGTTTGTTATACTGTCATTTTTATGATTCCACCCAGCCAGTTCATTAAGTATATGCCTGGTTTGCCTGGTGGGTGGTGATGGGTGGAGATCCACCTGAACTGAAGCCACGCCCACAGCTTTAGTTGTATGATAAAGGGGGAGGAGTTAGGGGAGGGGCTAAGCATGTGATGTCACTACATTGAAGTTTTTTTTTCATTGGCACGTTTAACTGGAAAGGTTCAACCTCCAGGAAGAAACCCTAAATACAAAGGGAAGACATCATTGCACATAAAAACACACACCTAGGGGTCTATTTACATATACTGTCACCTCTCAAACATGCACAAAATTGGAAAAAAAAAAATACAAAAATCACGGCACCCCCTCTTGAAAGTTAAAGCACCACAATACAGTACGGAATGCTTTAAACACGTGAAAACTGCATCTGTGCTCTGCTCCTCCTTCCGTCTTCCAGAGGTCCAAGTAAGAGTCCAGGTGTTCGACAACAGTGACCTCTCACCTTTGGCGGACGCCCTGGTGGAGATCCATGGGAACCAGACCGTGTTGGCGTCCAGCACGGCGGGCAGCGGCGGCGTGCTGAGGGTCAACTTCCTGTACCGGCCCGGGACGTGGGTGATCATCACGGCGTCCAAGCAGGACTACGTCACCAACTCGGTGCCGTGGCACTCCAGCCGCATCCCCCGTAAGTCAACACGTTGGTGGTGGTCCATTCATCCATCCATCCATCTTCTTCCGCTTATCCGAGGTCGGGTCGCGGAGGCAACAGCTCCACCAGAGAGCTACAGTCTTCCTTGTCCCGAGCAACATTGGCGATCTCTTCCTGGGGGATCCTGAGGCGATCCAAGGCCAGAGAGTCAATGTAATCCCTCCATCTGGTCCTTGGTCGGCCCCGGGGTCTCCTCCCAGTGGGACGTGCCCCGAGGACCTCCCTAGGGAGACGCTCGAGGGGCATCCTAACCAGATGCTCGATGTGGTGGTGGTGGTCCTCCAAAGAGATCTGAAGAGATGATTTAGGATGGTGGTTTTCAACCTTTTTTTGATACCAGGGGCCCACCATTGGTTCAGCATTTGAGGCACGGACGGAGGACCACCATTTGAGGAGATTTTTAACCCACACATACCCTGAAAACTTAACCCATTGTGTCCTGACCCTCGATTGGAGTTTCTGACACCAGATTATACAGTAGTTCCTGACACCAGATTATAGCAGCAGCAACATTCTAGCTTTTGACGCTAGATTCTACAGTAGTTTCCGACACTAGATTCTAGTTATTGACACTAAATGATGGTTTCTGATGCTAGGATCTCCTTTTTGACACTAGAATTTAGTTTCTGACGCTAGAATCGAGTTTTTGACACTAGATTCTGTAGTTTCTGACACTAGATTCTAGTTTTTCTGAAAAATCTCTGCTCCTGTGTCAGTGATGCTAACATATTTCTAGCCAAGGACCACCAGAATTATCCATATTTGGCTGCAGACCGCCATCTGAAAACATGTTGTTCTAGGGGATCCCCAGAAGCGAAAAATTGAGATAAAATGTTTGCTTCCAAAATAATGTATTCAGAGATTTGCAGCACATTTTCAAAAAAATTCAAAAATAGCAGAACAACAAGCTCATGTCGCGCCACTCGGTGGGCGACATGAGCTTGTTGATCTGCTATTTTTCAACAGATAAAACACCAAAACGCGTTCAGGACGCTAAGGGTTAAACATTTCTTTTGCTTTTGTCCACACAATTCCACGCTGGATTTGGGGAATACAAAACAGGCAAATATACAGGTGAAAAATGACCATTAATCTTCTACTTTCTCTAGTTGTGTAGACTTGGGGCTATTTCACATGATGAATATTTGAGCTCTTTGAGAGCGTCAACATGAAACCAAATGGACCCTTACGCGTCCATTTGGTTTCATTCAAGAGTTACTACTACCCATTATTTAGCCTGGGGACCACCTGGAACTCTCTCAAGGACCACTGGTGGTCCCCGGACCACTGGTGGTCCCCGGACCACTGGTTGAAAACCACTGATTTAGGACATGGGTTCCCTAAACCCTTGAGCCAAAAAACATTTGGTTTCATGTTTATACTCTCAAATTGTTAACCATCTGTCCATCATTTAGCCTGGGGACGACCTGGAACTCTCTCAAGGACCACCACCGGACATTTCATGTCTCTTCGGGACTCAAACGAACGAAAATAGCGGATCTACAACCTATTATAATGCATAGCAATGTGTGTACCACAAAGGGGTCCCATTCCAGTCAGTCTTTAGAAAACAGTAATTTATTTGATCTTTGTGTAAGCAACACTAATTCAGAATGTTTGGCTGACTCTTGTCTCCTCTCTGCTTCCAGTGTATGCCTCTGTCAGCCTGTACCTCTTGGTTCAGAGGCCCGGCACGCTCATCCTGTACGACGATGTCCTCCAACTGCTGTCCGGATCCCCAGGTAAGAAACAAAACAACACAGTTTGGAGAACAGAGTGCTGATTGATTTCTCTCTTTTAAGGGCAATTCCACCCATTCTCAACATTTTAATATGTCATTACTATGCCCTAGAGATGTTGTGTATGTGGACATGATAAAAAAAAAAAAAAAAAGTTCCCCCAATTCTGTATTTCCTAAAACTGGAGGTCTGAGAAAAAACATGGTGAAATTCATCTGATGACGTCATCAAGATGTATTTCACCATGTTAATGATTTTTCTTTCAGACCCCATTTGGTCCATTTGGTTCACATTTGTATCCTCTCAGGATTTTTTTTTTTTTTTTTTTTTTTTTTTGAAAATGGGTGGAATTCCCCTTTCAGCTGGTCTGTTGATGGTCTGGTTCCAAACCAGTGGAACCCATGTGGATTGTGTCATATCATCTGTCGGGTCAGTGTAGCTGCAACAAGAGTGATATTTTGTAGTTCTGCAGCTGCCAACAATGTTTAAAGGGATAGTCCGGATCTTTTGAAGTTAAGCTGTATGAAATACTTGCCATTAATATAGTGGTGTCAACTGTATTAATTGATTAATTGATTGACTCCCATGGTGGGAGTTCTGCTGTGGTTTTGGTGAAATATTAAGTGGTCATTTTTGGGGGGGCATTGAAAGTAAATGAATCCAAAAACCTAATTATGCTTTATGTTGTTGACCTATTTCTAAAATATTAGCACATCCTTCGTTCATTTTTGACCCCTCTATCACAGAGAACTATGTATTTTGTGTCCATATCACTACGCCCCAAAAAGTAGTTCCATGTGCTAGGCGGGTCAAAAAATGAACGAAGGAGGTCCTGATATATTAGAAATAATTCAACAATACAAATTACAGTAGTTTTGTGGATTCATGTACTTTTATTGCGTGGCCCCAGTGACCCCCACAAAATGACCGGAACTACTTAAAGGTAGGGGAAGTGATTTCACTTTTGTCAGATATCACCCAAAAAATATTTTTTTCTGTTAAAATGCTCTATTATAAGGTGTGGAAACCATATATGGAGTTTCCCCCTCCCCCACGTTAGCAGAGGAGCTAATAAAAGTTCCCCAGGTGGAGGGCGAATTCTCCTCCAATCAGGATCGAGCAGCAGGCTCACATAGTGTAGCTACTGTTTGTGCTAGTGCACCAGGCTGGAACTACAGGATGAATTTCAAATCACTTACCCTACCTTTAATACAGTTGACACCACTATATTAATGAATTTCATGCACCACTATTTTAATTAATTTCATGCAGCTTAACTTACGGACTATCCCTTTAAGCAGGGGCGGATTGGCCATCTGGAGTACAGGGAGTTTTCCTGGTGGCCTGCGCCACCTAGTGGCCTGGACAGTTTTTTTTTTTTTTTTCCAGGGCAGGCCAGGCAAACTAGTGTTTCTATCCTTCAAAAAAGAAAAGGTGTCCTACACCAGAGCCTTCAAGTAGGAGAGTTGCCATATTCCCGTTCACTCCTGTGCGCCAGGGCCAGTGTTGCCAACTGCCAAGATCCAAAATACACTAGTGGCACTTCCAAAATGCACTAGAATGTGCTATAGATGCTCGCCTGGAACATACAGATCAAAATGACCATTAATCTTCTATATTCTCTAGTTGTGTAGACTAAGTTGGGCTAATTCACATGATGAATATTTTAACTCTTGAGGGTGCAATTTTGCCTGGCAAAGGCAAAATTGTCCCGGTGGGAAAATATGTGCCAATCCGCCCCTGCCTTTAAGTAGGCGTAATGTCAGTATAAAACACGTGTGCGTTCTTGCATGGGTTTCCCTGCTCTCCTATCCTGGATCCTGTATATTTCACCGCTGAAAATGTAGGTGACCTTGTGTTATTATTCACTGCCTCTGTCGCCATGGCAACACCCGCAGCGCGGTTTTAATTTCCTACAAGTTCTGTAGATCTGAAGAGATTGTGCACATTACTAAGCGTAACGCCATTAGCATTTTATAGCTGACGTGATGTGTCCTGTCACGGTGACACGTGTGCACCATTCGCACGAGTGCAGCTAGTGCTGCTAATACTTTCATGCGTGTAGTCAGCATGGAAGCGGAATTCTATAGGTTGGTAAGAGTGGTGTGGCAGAATCAGCTGCCGATCGCACAATGGCGGTGTCGCACAGAAAAGTGTGACCCGTTAAATTAAGTTAGACACTTCCCATCATGCATCTGTTCCCCGACACGCTTTTATTTCACCGGGTGACACGTGTTGCGTGATCTGCAGTAGCCAATCTGACGATACCAGGGCCCACTATTTATTCAGCATTTAAGCCACTGAGCACCAATTGAGGACATTTTTAGCCCCCACAGACCCCGAAACTAATAGGAAACAAAACAGCCAAACATACAGATCAAAAATGACCATTCATCTTCTACATTCTCTAGTTATGTAGACTTGGGGTAATATTTTTAAAACATGGGGTAAAATTCCTCCTGTGAAAAATCTTCTGTGACGTCAGGCACCTTTGACAGGCACAGTAAAATTGCGCCCCCAAGGGATAAAAATATGAACTATTTTTAAACTAAAGAACATATCATAATATAATATGTTCTTTAGTTTGCAAATGGATGTGTTTTAAATGTTCTATTCTACAACGTACCGGTAGTTATAGAGGACAACTATAGTGTATTTATCCATTAGCCTGGGATCCTTTTAAAGCAGGTCTGGTGGTCGCCCTGGTGCCCCTCCCACCCGTCCTCCTTTCATGGCATCCCAGGCAACTGCCTAGTCTGCCTAATTGTAAAAAACGCCCCTGGTTGTGTCTCCACCACACCAGCAGACAGCGGCTCCAGGCTTGAAGCTGGCACGCTGGTGGCCAAGTTTGGTACTGCAGGCGGGTGGAATTCATGCACGAACGCCCCGAGAGCACGCACGCTCGTTTGCTTTGTGCACGCGGACAGGGCAGTTTGTGTTTAAGTTGTTTTCTGAATAAACCAGCGGCCCTCACGTCATATACTACCTCTCAAAACACAACAGATGTATTATATGACAGATAATAAGCTCAATGCAAACCCACAAGCTTGTTTTTGATGCTTTTTGATGGTTTTTTCCTTTGCTCGTTCGCGACGGCGCTCGTTCATGGTTCCCATAATCCCTTGCGTCGGGCGCGTTCATGGAGAAATACTTCCGCATTTGGGCACCAAATTTTGGTGCTCAAATGCGGAAATAGGCGCACTTCCGGCGGTCTTCCGGGTGCTTCAAAGCGCCAATGAGCAACTTGTATTGAAATGAATAACAAGGGGGCGGGGCTGTCGCTCCAGTCCGGTCTCTATTATTTTATTACTCTATGGTCTCCACAGGTGCCAGAAACCAGCCATTGGTGCAGCTCCAGCGGAAGTCCCTCCAGCTGCCGGCCAGCTCCAACTACACAGCCCTGACCGCTGTGTTGACCACAGCCAGGAGCCAGTATGAGATAGGAGGCTTCCCCTACCTGCTGGGGCTGGAGACCAAAAGCTCAGGTGAGGGCATACATACATACGTTTGGGAAAAGCAAGATTTATGTGAGACTGACTGACTGAATGGTTCAAGATCGATTGTATTCTGAAGAGCTTGAACCCTAGAACACAATTGCAATTTTCATAATGTTGCTGATGTCTGAGGTGGGCGGGTCTTTCAGTAGCTTCATGATGCTCCGTGACATCACAGAATATCGGTTTGTTTTCTCCAAGAAGGCATTGGGTAAATTTTACCCATGTTTAGTGATAGCATGAAAAGAATCCCATTCATTCAAATTTGAGTTTTTAATTCATTTCAGGATTTTTAAAAAAATAATCGAGCTCTGGTAGCTCTGCACATTTTCCTGTTTGCCCCCACATGATATCCCCCCTAATGCTATATTTTTTTGCTTTGTTTTATTGTGAAAAATCATGATGAAATATGAAAGAAGAGTACCCCAAGTTACCATGTACTGCTGTATTTCCATGTACAGTATTCTGATGAGAAATATTTTTTTTTTATTAAATAGTTTACATTGGGTAAAATATACCCATGTTTAGCAGTGTTACAGTATGTACCCCCATGGCAATTTGTAAGTGCAAACCTTGATCTGCATACTGTAGGTAACATCATAGGTAACATCAGAGACACCCCTGCCTGTCTCTATTAGGCTTGGGTACCGTGAGCGATACCGATACTGGTACCGATTGGGACATAGCGGTACCTAGTGGGATCGATTCACTTCAAAATGAACGGTGCCTCGTTTCGATACTTTATACTGTCATTCTGTGCCGCTGCACAGCAAAGAGCGAGCAGAAGCACTGTCGCTGACGAGATAAAACAGCTGTCCTGTTTGACTAATTATGACAAAGACGTGTCATAAGCACATTGTTCTTTGACAAAAGTTTCATAATCACTACGCATGGAAATGTTTTGCTGGTCAGTGCTGCCGCGCAGCACAGCGCAACGTCCCCTCTGTGTGTGCGCGCACACACACACACACACACACACACACACACAATTCATCTCCGTTTACTCTGTGTGTACGCCACGCGCAGAGAGAAAGAGACACGGAGAGGGAGGGAGAGAGAAAGAGAGAGAGGGGGGAGAGGGAGGGAGAGAGACTAGAGAGAGCGAGAGAGAGAGAGAGAGAGAGAGAGAGAGAGAGAGAGAGAGAGAGATAGAATATATTGCCATACACTATACTAGCAGCAGACAGGGAAAGAGAGAGAGGTGGCCTTACCTTTTCTCAAATTGATCATCAAAGTATAATCCTTCAATTTTGCTTGTAAATTCCCAGGTATCGAGTATCGTATCGTATCGGTTCAAAGGTGAAAGGTACCCATCCCTAGTCTCTATAGCTGGAAATATTCAGTAAAGCATGGTGATGTAACAGATAGCAGGAACACACATGATTATATAACAGAAATGATATAAGGAACACAGTGGGGGGGGGGTCTGCAGGCATAGAGGCCAACTTCCATGTATTCTTTTCTTGTTCAGGAACTGGATGGACTGATCTGACCCCACTGGCAGTGGTCAGCATCCAGCTCTATGACAAAGATGGCAATGCTGTGGAGGTCTCGGACCCCATCAACGTGTCCGTGCCGCTGCCCTCCGACACCCGCAACCGGGTCGCTACCAGCGTGCCGGCCTGGGTGTACCAGCCTAAGACGGGTAAGGGGAAAGAAATGAAAGCATGTTTATCCTACATACGTTTCTGTGTCCTTCCAGGGGCGGCAGGGGTGTAGTGGAGGGGGGACGCGGGGGGACGGCATCCCCCCCACTTCTCACATCTAAAATATTTTTGGGGCAAAAGTAGGCCTGTGTTTTTTTGTCTTGTCATTTACTTTTATGCAATCAGGCATTGTAAACAATCTTTCTCAATATGCTATACTTGTTTTAATAGCGTGTCTGTGTGTTGCACAGGTGCACGCAAATGCTCATGCAAATGCATGCACGTGTTTAAAGGGGAATTTCGCTCATTTTAAATATTTTACTGTCATTAATATACATTAGAGATGTGTGGACATGATAAAAAAAAGTTCCCCCAGTTTCCTAGAAATGGAGGTCTGAAAAAAAATCATTAGCATGGTGCAAAACATCTTGATGACATCATCAAGATGTGTTTCACCATGTTAATGAGTTTCCTTTTTCCTGAGAGTGTACAAATGGAACCAAATGGACCCGCTAGGAATTCCCCTTCAAGAGGCGTCCCCCCACTTCTAAAAGTACCACTACAACACTGAGGGGCGGATGTAACATTTCCCCAGTTGGGGGGAGGGCAGGAGAAAATGGTATGGGTGGGGCTTCATCGCCCCAAGTCGCACCGATACCATTTTCAGTTACAGGACTTGTATTAGGCAGGTAAAGCATCAATAATAACATCAGTTGTTGTTGAAGTTGCAACAGACACGCAGCATGCATGAAGCTAAAGGTCTGACTCAGACTTTTCTGTTTTCAATGATGAAATGCTGTTGGTTTAGTGGTGAGACGATTGCAGTTAGTTAGTAGCAGTATAGTAGTGTTTCAAATACTTTTAAATAAAAGCAGTGAAATATCTTGGGTTGTTTTGCATGCCATCATGTTTGGCCCCAAACTGCTATGGTTCAATCACAGCTTAACGTGTGATAGACAAACCTCTCCACCAATGGCTTTCCTATATGATAAAACATTGTTTAAAAAAAATAAATGTCACACACACACATTTTCCCACTGCACAGGGCATGCATGCCTGGTTGATGGATTTGGAAAGAGATTGTGAAGTTTTCCTTCCAAAAAATAACCAGTACTTAATGTGTAATGTCCATGATATTTATATTGGAATGAATGAGCCCGGAATGGAAAGTGTCCTAGCCTTGGGTGGACCCTGGGGAGAGGGCGGGGCTTACGGAAAGGTCTAGTAGCTAAAGCTAAGGTTTCAAGTGATTCAAAGCAGTGAGCATCAACAGCGAGTCGCATGTCCTGTTGCTTTTGGTTTTAAATGTGCCATGCTTTCCCTGTACGATTTCCAGGGCTGTGGATAAGGAATGGCACGGGGTACATCAAAAAGGAAGGCTCACAATTCATCTGGAATGCCGTGGTTCCTCAGATGGGCTATTGGATGGCTGCTTTTCCCACGTCTTCAGGTACTGACTCACGACGCATTGGTGTCTTTTGTGCTATAGTAGACATCCCTTCATGTGTTGCTGTATTGCTGTATAGTAAAAACAAAACAAAAAAAAAACAGAATATCCTCCTTAATATTGCATTTCCAATGCATATATATATATATATATATATTTTTTTTTTGCAAAAAACAAAGCGTGCCTTTTTAAAAGGATCCCTGACTAATAAGATAAACATTATACTTTCCCTGTATAACTAAAATAAACAAATAAAAACACCAATGGCATCTTATTTCTTTCTAAATAGAGAATATTTCACCCAACCGGAACTGCTCCTGGCGCAGGATGATGATGTCACGTGTCCATGTGTGGTCTAGCTCTATGGAATATATGGATGAACATGCTCATGTGACATCATCATCCTGCGACCGGAGCACCTCCTGTTGAGTGAAAGATTCTGTATTTACGAAAGAAATAAAGTATTGAAGGTGTTTTTATCTGCATGTATTAGTTATAGAAGGCAAGTATAGTGTTTTAAGGCATATTTGTCTTATTAGCCAGGGATCCTTTTAACAAAGCTGTTAAATACAGTAATATTAATATTCCACAGTGAATATCAGCCACCATGCTCAAGCTTTGCCATGCATCTTTTTGGACAAACAGCTTTGCCACACCACCAAGTTGTGACTAAAGTCATACGACATGGCACTTAAGACAATCAAAATGGGGCCCCAATTAGGCTCTTATTTTTCAGAAGGCCAATAGGCGTAGTCACACACTGTTCAAACATATCAGCATTCATTTATAATGGTCCACTCATACTGCTGTGTGTGTGTGTGTGTGTGTGTGTGTGTGTGTGTGTGTGTGTGTGTGTGTGTGTGTGTGTGTGTGTGTGTGTGTGTGTGTGTGTGTGTGTGTGTGTGTGTGTGTGTGTGTGTGTGTGGAGGACATTCCCATCCAGCAAGATTCCACTCTCATCAGCATCAATATTCCACAGTGAATATCAGCCACCATAAAGCTTCGCCTTCATTTTGGCAATTAGTGCCGCACATTATTTGCATAAGCACTTACAGTATACTGGTTCACGTAATATGCGCTGGCTGCTCAAGCCACACTGCTATGGTGCATTATCATCTTATCTTATCTTATCTTATCTTATCTTATCTTATCTTATCTTAGCTTAGCTTAGCTTAGCTTAGCTTAGCTTAGCTTAGCTTAG
This sequence comes from Benthosema pterotum, assembly GCA_039105355.1. NCBI lineage: Eukaryota > Metazoa > Chordata > Actinopteri > Myctophiformes > Myctophidae > Benthosema > Benthosema pterotum. The sequence goes on along the minus strand of CM076981.1, from coordinate 46,939,566 downwards.
CGGGAAACCACCCATTTTCAACATTTTAGTATGTCATCATTAATATGACCTTAGAGATGCTGTGTGGACATGATAAAGAAGTTCCCCCCATTCTGTGTTTCCTAGAAATGGAGGTCTGAAAAAATATCAATAACATGGTCTAACACAACTTGATGACGTCATCAAGTTGTGTTTCACCATGTTAATGATTTTTCTTTTAGGGACCTTTTTTCCTGAGAATATACACATTTGTATACGCTCAGGAAAATGTTGAAAATGGGTGGAATTCCCTTTTAATGAGGATGTTGTCCTTTCATCAATTCAACCACTGGCACGTTTCGCACTATACCTTTCCTTCCTACGCCAACTGAGCACTTTGGTCCACCCCACACAGATCTGACACGACTAGATGCTGTCAATGATGCAAGTTCACTTCCATCATCAAGAACCATATAACATACAGACATGTACTTGGTACCAAAATGTACGTAATGGCCAACTACTATTATATTAACCTCCATTTATTGGGCTTATGACCTTTATATTTGGAGTTATGAAGGAAAAAACACATTTTTGGGCTGAGATCTTGGATTTTGGAGGCTGCCATCTTGGAATTTTGTGAATAGTGGGGTTTGAACAGTATATGACCCATTTTCACACCTGTATCACCATTACATTAACTTAAGAATCAATGTTACAAATGCCTCGCTCTCCCAAGTCTGTAAAAGTACCCATATGCTGTATCTCAAGAACTGTAATAGATACAGACATGTGCTTGGCACCAAAATATCCACAATGTCAGACTTTATATTCACTCCCAATACATCTATGGTTAAAATCAATGCATTTGAAGTTATAAAGGGAAAACTACATTTCTGGACGGACATCTTGGATTTTGGGGGCCGCCATCTTGGATTTTTAAGTGTCTCGGTTTCTTAAATCAAAGAGTGATTTGTACCAATTTTCACGCTTGTATCATCATTTGAACGATTCTCCCTAAATATGTCTTCTAGCTGCTGTACTATAACTGAGCAGACCAGACCAGAGCCATATGGGTTGCCACGTTTTGGTACAGAAACAAGCACAACACATTTACTCGTGACCTCTGCACGGAGCAGCCCGACTCACTTGACACGGGTGGTGTGATTTTTTTTTTTTCTTTCCAGGCATGGGTCTGGGTCACCCTGGCCTGAGGGACATCACCACCTACCACACCCTGTTCCTGCTGTCCATCCTGGGCTCCCTGGCCCTGCTGGTGCTTATTCTGCTGTGTGTGCTGCTCTACTACTGCAGGTGTGGACAGCCGAGGCGCAGGTCTCACTTTAAGGCTTCTCATCAAAGTGTCTATTTGAGGTCGCTTAAAGCCCCCCCTCCAGATATTGGTTGAAATTGGCCTGGTCCTGCTAAAATAATGGGGCAATTTGAAACCACAACCATGTATGTCAACAAGCAAGCTATAGGTCGGCTTTAATGGTACGATTTATATAGTGATGACAACAAAGTAAATATTCACAGTTGTTTCTGTTTAATATTTTAAACCATTCTGTACTGTACTTGGTGGTGTTTTAACTTTCATTGAAAAATAGCAGGCGTTCACGGCGCATAGCGCACCACTCTGTGGCCCGTGAACACCTGCTGTTTTTGGGGAGAATGTGAGAACGCAGCACAAATCGTTCATAATGTTCTTTATGAGTGAATGTTTTGTAGAATCTATAATGTCAGGAGGGATTGGCTTTTAACTATTCGGATAAATGTACTGTCTATGTAATATGCAGTGTTATTGTGGGGGATTCCAGGAATATTTTTGTTTTCGTTTCTGACATTTTGGGTGTCTGCTTTTCATTTTCAGGCGCAAGTGTCTGAAACCACGTCGGCAGCAGGGCAAACCCCACTCTTCCACTCTGAACGGGGCCAAGAGAGACCAGGGCACGTCCACGTCGCGGCTCAACCTCATCTGCGGAGGCCACGTCGAATCCGGCCCTTCCAACGATTCCGGAAAATCTGACTTATCCCCGTCGCGAGACTACCAGAGCTCGCGGGAAGACTTCGCCAAGAACGTGCCGGCCCACAAGCTGCGGCACTCCTCGAAGGGAAAGAACGCCTCCAGCGGTCCCCAACGGGGCGAAAGCTTCCCCATGAAAGTCACGCGGGCCACGGAAACCAACAACCTGGACAACCCTCTGCTGCACGAAGACTACGGCAGAAGCTACAGCCCCATGGAGGACAAGGAATCCGATTACCACCGACACCACAGCGCCAACGACAATCGGGGCTACTCGTCGGACCCTCCGTCCCCGCCGAGGCTGACCTTCCAAGGCTACATGCCGAGCCAGTCGGACAAACCCCCGGAGTACTCGGCGACGGCGGCGGCGGACAACCTGGCCAGACCCACGTCCCTCAACACCCAGCCGGGACAGATCATCTTCTGCCACTCCCTGGAGCAGATGAAGGAGAACATGTACCGCAGCATGGTCCCGACGCTGGTCATCCCGGCCCACTACATGCGCTTCTCCTCCGACTTCTCCGGAAAGGACGACAAGGACGCGAAAGATCAAGACAAAGACGGCTCTCAGATGGGCGGAGGAGGCGGCGGAGGCGGCCAGCAGCACCACCACCTCCACCACTCCCAGAAGCAGGGGCTTCAGCAGGGGCCGCAGCAGCATGGCGGATCCCAAGGCGGCGGCGACGACTCCGAGGAGCCCAGCTGGGCCTCGGACTCGTCGGGCGGCGCCATGACGTTCCCGGTGCTCTTCAACGACTCCACCATGGCCCAGATGAACGGCGAGCTGCAGGCCATGGCCGAGAAGAAGCTCATGGAGCTGGGCGTGAAGCAGCACCCGCGGGCGTGGTTCATCTCCCTGGACGGGCGCAACAATGCCCACGTGCGCCACTCCTACATCGACGTCGGGAACGACCTCAGCGGAGGCGGAGGTGGAGGAGGAGGTACGCTTCGAGATATCAACCTCGAGCCGCCCATGGAGTCACAGGAGCGCAAGGCGATGGCGGCGGCTCAAGCCCACCGGAAGGGGAAAGACGAGCGCTGGGGCACCGGCGGAAGGAAAGGACACGGTGTAAGCGGCGGTGGGGGGAAGACCTACTCCAAGCTGGCCTACCCGGACCACAGCGAGCCCAGCAGCAGCGAGGGACGCCCGGTGTCGCCCGAGGAGAACTCCCTCACGCCGCTCCTGGACGAGGGGCCCTCCTCCCGCGGCTCCACCATCCCCAGGAGGGGGCGGAGCCGCGTCAACAGCAGCCGCAGCAGCAACAGCGAGAACCGCCGCGACTCCATGACCAGCCCCGAGGACGACCTCGACGACAAGGACGAGAACAAGAAGAGCCCCTGGCAGAAGATCGAGGACAGGCCTCTCATGGTCTTCCACCCCAAGAAGTAGTAAGAAAGAAGCGTCTTTTTGGGTTGGGTAGAGCTCTTGAACGCCTGATTTATGCGTTCTACAAGCTCACAACGTGTGGACGCTGTGCCGCGATGTGATCTTGCAGATGTCGCGATATTTTTTTGGTGTGTTCGTCTCGCTTTACAATCCTTTTAAATAGGACATCTTCGTCTCGCCAAAAATGGGGGATGAGGAAGAACAAAAAAGAGATCACAATAAGCACAACCATGCTCTGCTGGCCTCAAGGGTCAGGTCTCTCTCACTCTCAGTCATTCAATCACTTTGGGTTTGCAGTCATATGGACTGAACCCTATCCAGTTTATTGTTAATCTTATCATTTATATACCACTCAATCAATGTCTGAGCCATGGCGTGAACTGACTTTGGAAATAGCCATTTTAAAGAGAAAAACACGAGTTAGGAGAGTAAAGCACTTATAGCGCTGGTCTTGCGGCGATTCGTCCAGTATTTGGAATTGAGTTGAAGATTTTATATGAGAATAATCGAAACGTAGAGAATTGAAAATAGACGTGCACATGTGTTTCCATGGCTACTCTGCTGCCATGTTATTTGTAACTTCTCTCAAGACACGTAGAGGCTACAAATATCTCATGATATGGTGTCAGTAGATTACTTTTGCCTTTAATATTTTTTATGTGTAACCCCCGCAAACACACACAACCCCACCTTACACATACACACAGTCACACACACACAAACACACCACCGTCGACATTTCATGGAGACTTCAACGTGCATTTTTTGATCCTTCAGGGATGAAATTGGTTACTTCTTTTCCTTGTTACGGTGTCTTCGTAGTGTAATTAATTATTCAGATAGTAATTATTTGAAATGTCGGTCCTCATGTTCAACTCAGCCTGTGCTCCCGTTGTAATTCATTGACTTAAGAAGTTCTGACCTACAGTTCTGCCAAACTACTTCATTTCTGCCTTTCTCCTGTTGTTGAGACTTTTCAGCTGACAAAAGGATTCGTTGTGATTTCTGTGTGTGTGTAAATAGACTCCCTGTGGCATCTGAAAGGCTAACTTTGGTATAGGAAAGCTTGCATGTATTTGAATGTACGGAAATAAGCGGAAAAGGCACCAAAAGCTCCCACAATTCCCTGGGGCTCCTGAGCAGGTGACACCCTAATCCCCCAGTAGACCGTTCAGTAAGCCCCTCCCCAAACTGCTATGGTCCAATCGCAGCTAAGCATAACGTGATTGACAAACCTCTCCACCAATAGCTTTCCTGTATGATAAAACATTGTTTTTAAAAGTAAATGTCACACTTTTCCACTGCATAGGTCCTTGTTGGTGGATTTGGAAGAGATTTTGAAGGTCTGGTTAAAAAAACTAACCAGTATTTAATGTTTAATGTCCATAATATTTACATTTGAATGAATCCCGACAGGAAAGTGTCCTAGCCTTTGGTGGACGCTGGGGAGAGGGCGGGGCTTACTGAAAGGTCTATTCTCTGGGCTCCTGAACAGGTTGACACTCTAATATCCCCCAACTTAAGTGTGTAGGTAGGTCAGCTTGTAGGCATGTTAGCCAAAACACCACCTTAATGTTACTCACAGTGCTGCCTATTTATCCAACAAGCTACTAAAAGGGATATTTCTAGACAGCGCCTACTGTATAACACTAATCTCCTGTAAGTGCCTTCTTTCACATAGGGTTCAGTGATAGGCATGCAGGTCCTTTTTTAAAGAAAAATGCAGTTAGTGATAATGTCAACAAAACTAATCTGTCAAATGGACACTTATAAGCACACTGCATTTTGGGAATATTGTTACAGTCTGGGGAGCATGCCTGCCAAAATTGTTGACAAAATTAACTTGTTTTTGCACCTAATAATGTCTTGGTATATTCCTCATTTCTTGTATCTTTCCCCCCTCCCCCACGAAACTTGTAAATGGTACGAACTTGAACTATATGAAGATTTTATGTGTATATGCATGTAATATGTAGAATTAGGGTGTTTTTAAACGAAACTTTTCGAAACAATCCAGGACTTTTTTTTGGCACAAAAGATGATGTATCAAGAGCGGTTGAATTATGTTGCCAAATTAACTTTAGCTAAGTTTGCCCTTGATTCACTCCTAACAAAATTCACTTCCGGTCGAGAATGTTTACAACAAATGACATACTGACCAACATGCTCTCACTTAGCTGTAGCCTCATCACTGCCTATGACGCATCAACAGCTGTGAACTGTTCCTTTGCTAGAACAACAGTTGTTGTTGTTTTTTTTTTGTTTCATTTTGTTTTTGTTTGTCATTTGTAATTTGTTTTGGTAGCAGGGGCGGATCTAGGCATGGGCATGGGGGGGCAGTCTGTGCACAGAATGCACAGTCTGCCCCACCAAACATGGCATGCAAAACAACTCAAGATATTTCAAATTAAAGTGCTAATATTTAAAATGATTTGAAACACTACTACTGCTACTAACTAACTACAGCTGTGTCACCACTGAACCAACAGCATTTCATCATTGAAAACAGAAAACTCTCTGAGTCAGACCTTTAGCTTTATGCATGCTGCGTGTCTGTTGCAACTTCAACAACAACTGGCGTTATTATTGATGCTTTACTTGCCTAATAAAAGTGCTGTAACCGAAAATGGTATGGGGGCGCCACGGGCGAAGAAGCCGCCCCCATACCATTTTCACCTGCCCCCCCAGTTGGTAAATGTCACATCTGCCCCTGGATAACAGATGTGTTTTTGTTCAATTGAAAACGTTGTAAATGCTTAGAACCACTTTCAACCTGGCATCCCTATTCATATAGCTGTCACAAAATCCAATCATGAAAAACAAAAACAAAATAGGCAATCTCCAGGTTCTCAAGGCACCGCCATACTTTTTTATTTTTGCTATTTATCATATGACAAAGTATACTGTATAGGGCTTAAGTGGTTAGATACTGTGTAGAAGAAGTCATGTCCTTTTCACCTTTTGCTTGCTGTTCATATACGCCTGTGTCAGTAGCCTCCTCCTCCTCCGGTACAAAGCTGATGGTGTGTTGTTATAGTTCCAAGTGTCAAGAAGATCAACACAGTTCCGAGTGAATTTCTACTGAGTCGTTCTGTCCGTTCTGCTGTAAATGTACCTTTTTTTTTTTTTGAAAAACGGTACGAACGTTAGCTACTATAAGTTGTGCAATCGTGGCTTGCCCTGCTGGTTTTTTGTTTTTTATATAGAGAAATGTTTTCTCCTCGGATTACATTTTTCTTGAATGATGTTAATGAAGTTGTGATCGGACGTTTTTTTTACAAGGCAACAGCGCGGCAACGGATTTACACTAAGGGCCCTATTTTTGATGGTCTTAAGTATCAGGTCTAATGACTTAAGTCAAAACGTTGAGGTGTGGCACAGCCGTTTGGCCAATCAAAACAGCAAAACAGCTGTGCCACACCTCAAAGTTATGACTTAGGTCATAAGACATGATATTATTTAACCCTTTGTGTTGTGAACGCGTTTTGGTGTTCAAAGCATTATGTTACACTTTCGCTATTGAAGAAATATCCGATCTACGAGCTCATATTGCGCCACCGAGATCTGATATTTAAAAAAAAATGTGAAAATGATGCGCAAATCTAAGAATATATTCTATTTGACACCTGCTTGTTTCTGACACTAGATTCTAGTTTCTGATGCTAGATTCTAGTTTCTGATGCTAGATTCTGACAGATTCTAGTTTCTGTGTCAGTGATGCTTAACATATTTCATGCCAAGGACCACAAGAATTATCTATATTTGGCTGCGGAGCCCCCCCATCTGAAAACATGTTGTTGTAGGGATCCCCCAGAAGCAATGATATTAGTTCAAAATTTTCACTTCCGAAAGAATACATACAGTATGTCACAAAAGTAAGTACACCCCTTGCATTTTTTCAAATATTTATTGATATATATTCCTGGGAAAACTTTGACGAAATGACACTTCAGTACAATATAAAGTAGACACTGTACAGCTTGGAAAATGCTGTGAATTTCATTTTTTCATCAAAATAACTGAAACACAGCCATTAATGTCTAAACTGATGGCAACAAAAGTAAGTACACCCTTCAGTGAAAGTGTCCAAATTGGGCCTAAGTCGCCCAAGTAGACATTTTTCCTCCCCAGTTCCATGTGATTTGTTAATGTTAACACAGTCTCAGGTGTGAGAGGTGAGCAGGTGTGTTAAATTTGGTAATATCGCCCCCTACATCTCACAATGGTCACTGGAAGTTCAACATGGCACCTCATGGCAAAAAAACTCTGAGGATCCGAAAAAATGATTGTTGCTCTAGATAACATGGGCCTCGGCTATAAGAACATTGCCACCATCCTGAATTTAAGCTGCAGCACCATGGCCAAGGGCATACAGCAGTTTAAGAGGACAGGATCCACTCAGAACAGGCCTCGCCATGGTTGACCAAAGATGTTGAGTGCACATTCTCAGCATCAAATCCACAGGGAGACATCCGGAAATGGTCATAGAAGTTCTGTAAGCATTGCTACAGAGGTTGGAAGGGTGGGGGGTCACCCTGTCAGTGCTCAGACAATACGCCACATGCTGCATCAACTTGGCCTCAATGTCTGTCATCCGAGAAGAAAGGCTCTTCTCATAATGATGCACAAGAAAGCCCCCAAACAGTTTGCTGAGGACAAGGAGACTAAGCATATGGATTACTGGAACCAAGTCCTGTGGTCTGATGAGGCTAACAAACATTTTGAGGGCTTTCTTGTGCATCATCATGAGAAGAGCCTTTCTTCTGGGATTACAGCCATAGAGGCCAAGTTGATGCAGCATGTGGCGTATTGTCTGAGCACTGACAGGGTGACCCCCCACCCTTCCAACCTCTGTAGCAATGCTTACAGAACTTCTATGACCATTTCCGGATGTCTCCCTGTGGATTTGATGCTGAGAATGTGCACTCAACATCTTTGGTCAACCATGGCGAGGCCTGTTCTGAGTGGATCCTGTCCTCTTAAACTGCTGTATGCCCTTGGCCATGGTGCTGCAGCTTAAATTCAGGATGGTGGCAATGTTCTTATAGCCGAGGCCCATGTTATCTAGAGCAACAATCATTTTTTCGGATCCTCAGAGAGCTTTTTTGCCATGAGGTGCCATGTTGAACTTCCAGTGACCATTGTGAGATGTAGGGGGCGATATTACCAAATTTAACACACCTGCTCACCTCTCACACCTGAGACTGTGTTAACATTAACAAGTCACATGGAACTGGAGAGGAAAAATGTCTACTTGGGCGACTTAGGCCGAATTTGGACACTTTCACTGAAGGGTGTACTTACTTTTGTTGCCATCAGTTTAGACATTAATGGCTGTGTTTCAGTTATTTTGATGAAAAAATGAAATTTACAGCATTTTCCAAGCTGTACAGTGGCTACTTTATATTGTACTGAAGTGTCATTTCGTCAAAGTTTTCCCAGGAAGATCTATCAATAAATATTTGAAAAAATGCAAGGGGTGTACTTACTTTTGTGACATACTGTATATATTCAACGATTTGCATCACATTTTCACAATTTTTCAAAAATATCAGAGCTACAAGCTCACAGCACGCCACTCGGTGGCGCGCTGTGAGCTTGTAGGTCTGGTATTTTTCAATAGCTTAAGTGTAACATAATGCTTTGAACACCAAAACGCGTTCAGTACACAGAAGGGTTAAGACGATCAACATAGGGCCCTAAATGTTGTTGAACGCTGGGGATATGAAAAGTCCTGATAGAACTCGATCTAGAAATGTGACAATATCTGCTTTGTTTGATGTATGGCCCGTTGATATGTTGTACAACACCTACTTTATTGGGCCTACATTGTGCATATAGAAAATAAATTGCTACATAAATCCTGGTCAGTTCTTTGTAAACTGTAAATTGAATCTTTCTGTACTTGAAACAAGATAGAAATAAAACTGTTTTCCACAGTCATTTCAGTACCTTTGACTCTATTTAAATGGCAAATGGTGCATGTTATCCAATGCGCTTTACCATAGTGCAGTGGTTTTCAACCAGTAGTCCACTCTCAGGGACCACCAGTGGTCCCTGAGAGGGTTCCAGGTGGTCCCCAGCTAAGTTGGTTAGGTGAAAAGTTGGTTAACCAGATGTAACTCTTAATTGAGTGTAAAAATGAAACCAAATGGACACTTGCGGGTCCATTTGGTTTTATGTTTACACTCTCAAGAGTTAAAATATCTATCATCTGCATTATCCCGAGTCTACACAACTGGAGAATGTTGAAGATCAATGGTAATTTTGATCTGTATGAGTGTTTTGTTTCCCAAATCCAGCCTAGTATTGTAGTATAAAAGCAAAATAAATCCATAAATCCATCAAATGATGGTCTGTGGCTCAAATACTGAATAAATAGTGAGCCCTGGTATGAAAGAGGTTGAAAACCACTGCCATAGTGCATTACATTCAGCCTTTACTGTTTTGTAATGTCCTTGATATGAGCCTGTCAAGCCCAGGGGCCTAAACATCATGGGGCACAACTGAGACTCACTGTTCCACAGCCTAACCCTTCACTTACTGTACAGGAGCTGAACTAAGAAGACCTGACATCAGGGGCGGATCTAGGTATAGGCATGGGGGGGGGGGGGGGGGGGATGCCCCCCTAAATGCCCTGTCTGCCCCACCAAACACGATGGCATGCAAAACAACCCAAGATATTAACTTCAGTTGTGTCACCACTAAACCAACAGCATTTCATCATTGAAAACAGAAAACTCTCTGAGTCAGACCTTTAGCTTTATGCATGCTGCGTGTCTGTTGCAACTTCAACAACAACGGATTATTATTGATGCTTATACTTGCCTAATAAAAGTCCTGTAACTGAAAATGGTATGTGTGCGGCTTCATCGCCCGTGGCGTGAAGCGACACGGGCGATGAAGCCACCCCCATACCATTTTCTCTTGCCCCTCCAACATCTCCCCCCCCCCAAATGGGACATGTTACATCCGCCCCTGTTCCAGAGCCTAACCCTTCACTTACAGGAGCTGAACTAAGAAGACCTGACATGCAGTGAGGTAGTTTATTATGAACAGACAAAGTAGGTCAAAACAATAAAGAACCCCCACGGCATTATGCTCACAGCGACCTTTCAAACTTTGCAGAATAGTGTCAGGCAAACAAATGTGTTTCAAATGTCAGACAGTGGAAATCACCTCTATTTGCATCCCAAGTTCAAATAAAATAAGGCAAATAGCCCTACATACAAGTAAATGTATAGACAAAAAAAATAATGGGACGATTCAGTAATTTGGGTGATTTGGAAAACCCCCAACAGCAACAGCACGTGCACCAAGGCCTCGGTCATAATTGGAGGAAGGCCCCCCATTTTTTCCCCTGATTGCGTTACTCTATACATGTCTGTATATGGTGTTTTACCGATGAATAAAATAAAAAAGAATGACCATTGTGTGTACTCTTACATCAATTGATCTTGGTATCTAGAAATTGATTTAAAATTTTGAAGATTCTGCCTTTCAAATGTTCATCATTTGAATTGAATTGAATTGAATTGAATTGAATTGAATTGAATTGAATTGGATTGGATTGGATTGGATTGGATTGGATTGAATTAAATTGAATTGAATTGAATTGAATTGAATTGAATTGAATTGGATTGGATTGGATTGGATTGGATTGAATTGAATTGAATTGAATTGAATTGAATTGAATTGAATTGAATTGAATTGAATTGGATTGGATTGGATTGGATTGGATTGGATTGAATTAAATTGAATTACTCCAGTGGTTTACCACCTTTGAGAGAGTTCCAGGTGGTCCCCAGGCTAAATGATGGAAAGTTGGTTAAACCAGATTTAACTGTTTGAGAGTGTAAAAATGAAACCAAATGGACATTTGGTTTCATTTTATGCTCTCAAGAGTTAAAATATTATGAATTAGCCCAAGTCTACACAACTAGAAAATAAAGAAGACTAATGGTCATTTTGATCTGTATGTTTGACTGTTTTGTTTCCCAATTAAATCCAGGCCTAAATAGGCCTAAATAGTGGGCCCTTGTATGGAATTGTGGACAAAAACAAAAGCAATCTTTAGTTTTGGGGGTCTGTGGGGCTAAAATGTCATCAAATGGTGCCTATGGTGGTCTGTGGCTCAAATTTTGAATAAATAGATAATGGGCTCTGGTATGGAATTGTGGACAAAACCAAAAGAATTCTTTCGTTTTGGGGTCTGTGGGGCTGAAATGTCATGAAATGGTGGTCCGTGGCTCAAATTCTGAATAAATAGTGGGCCCTGGTATGAAAAAGGATGAAAACCACTGCTCTATAGTCCTGCGCAGTGACGTCACCAGCCCTGTTCCACTAGTGGATTCCTCATTCATTTTCCTCATAGACTTTTCGAAAATGGTTAATAAAAACACGATTGCGCCGCGGCCAAAGCCAACTCGGGTCGTGACAAATCATGACAACAAACACAATATCGTCATATAATATATAATTAGGAAGAAGTAGAAAACGGCATGATACAAGACTTTTTGTTTCGTTTTTCATCTTAGAAATGATTTGATCGTCCCAAAAGTTTGCGTGTGTCATCGTGATTCGTCACGACTCGAGTTGGCTTTGTCCGCGGCGTAATAGTCTTTGTATAAATTATTTTCGAAAAGTCTACGAGAAAAATGAATGGGGGAATTCATTTCTGGAACAGGGGCGGTGACGTCACTGCGCAGGTCTATGGCTCTGGCCTCCAACTCAGAAATTGGCTAGCGCGTTGTCACGGGAACCAAGTAGCCAATCACAGGAGCCGGGCGTCCTTCCAGGCTATGAGAACCATAGGCTAAGCTAAGCATCCCATCCTCGGTAGTCACATGATGAAGCATGTCATGTGATGAAAGTCATTGGTGTTGGTAGAAAACTGCCAGTCAGTGTTGCTCTGTACGATACGCATATTATTACCTTTTCCACTGCTGGATATGCTCTGTTAGGTTGTATATCTGAAGCTGACACTAACCAGCTGCTGTACTGAACACACGAGGTGAGTACGTGGTCCGACAGGGTTTTTATTACACCATGTTTTGACGCTATTTGTCACTTAAGCTCCCTGTTTAGTTAGCATAGTAGTGTTAGCCGTCTCTAGCCTGTACAATGGTTTGCTTACAGGGTATATCAGGGGATGTCTAGAACTATAATAGTACAGGGGGTTTTCAACCTTTTTGATACCAGGGTCCGCTGTTTATTCAAACTTTGAGCCACGAACCACCATTTGATGACATTTTAGCCATACAGATCCCCAAAAACTAAAGATTTCGTTTGGTTTGTTCACAATTCCAGGCTGGATTTGGGAAACAATACAGGCAAGCATAAAAATGACCATTAATCCTTCTCTCAAAAATGCCATCTCTCAACAATCTCTAGTTGTGTAGACTTGGGCTAATTCACATGATGAATATGAATATTTTAACTCTTGAGAGCGTAAACATGACCAAATGGTTTCATTTTTACACTCTCAAAGAGTTACATCTGGTTAACCAACTTTCCATCATTTAGCCTGGGGACCACCTGGAATCCTCTCAAGGACCACTGGTGGTCCCCGAACCATTGGTTGAAAATCCCTGCTATATAAACATACCTCCAGTATGAGCATCTTGTGACAACTAATGTGATTACAGTAGAGATCATGAGTGCGTTTTTTTTTATTTGGAGATTTACAGTACAATTCAAGTACAACTCAATACAAAACCGATAACTGAGTGTACATTTGTCAAAGGGGGCAGGGGTGAGGTGGGTTCTGGGAGTGAGGCCAAGTAACAGCCTTGGGAGGAGGTCTGCAGCCTTGCTTTGCCTTGGGTTGCAAATACACTGAAAAAAAAAAAAAACTTGTTTGAGGGCTCCTGTCCTAACAGAATCAGGATCTTCAAGGTGTTTTTTTCGTCGACCACTGCAGAGCTTGACACTAACACTTGCCCGCTTGCCCGGGGCAAGTAAAAAAAATGGTGGGGCAAGTGAAGAGTGAAGACTGGTTGCCCGATCGGGCAAGTGTGCAACTTAGTGCACTATAACACAACACAAGATAAGTTTGTCTTGAAGGCAGTCATTGCACTCTGCCTCTGTGTCTTTCCCTGCTTTCTAGCTATCCACAATTCCAGGCTGGATTTGGAAAACAAAACAGGCAAATTAACATACACATCAAAATGACCTAATCTTCTACATTCTCTAGTTGTGTAGACCTGGGGCTAATTAAGATGATGAATTTTAACTCTTGAGAGTGTAAAAATGAAACCAAATGGACCCGCAAGGGTCCATTTGGTTTCATTTTTACGTTCTCAAGAGTTACATCTGCAAAATTTACAATATATTTTTGGGGGGCAAGTGACCATGAGCTGAGGGCAAGTAGAACCTGACTTGCACTTGCCTGATGGGCAAGTGCCTCCGAGACCTTAGTGTCAACCCCTGACTTCTTAACAAGTTCAAGTTGATTGTAAGTTGTTTTTTTTTTTCCTGTACCCTGTTTGTCCAGACTTCACAGAGAGCATGCATTGCAGCTGACTGACACTGTTGCTGAATAGCTGTTGAATTCCATTTCCTCCTCTGTCTCCACCTGCTGCTGCTTACAATGGTAAGAACGAGGAAAAAAAGAACACTTATGCTGTATGTGGGTCACAGCCTTGAACGTAAACGGGTCCTATTCACCTCGCAGAATAGGAATGAATGGTTGATGATGCCTCAATTTTGTACATACAAGCATGTGTTAAAAACGTAACTGCAATTGGGCACAAGGCAAAAAAAATTCTCCAGCTGTAAAGTGTGTGCGTGTGCGTGCGTGTGTGTGTGTGTGTGTGTGTGTGTGTGTGTGTGTGTGTGTGTGTGTGTGTGTGTGTGTGTGAGAGAGTTAGAAAGAGAGATTGCCTTTTATGTTTTTTAATTTTGTTTTTATTTTATCTGCATATTTGATTTTTTTTAACTGATAAATTAGTATTGATACACTGCAGCGAAACTAAAGGCTTGATAGAACATAACAGGTGACTCATTTTGACACATACTATCATACGCAAAAATGTACGCCCTCACACTGCTAGCTGCTCAGAACAAGAATAATAGTTTATTTCAAAGCGACGTTTCGGTCCCGCCGGACCTTTTTTCTAGGCCTCTCATAACAAAAGACACATGATATGCATGGTGGCAGAGTTTGTATTTGACACATTGGTGTCAAAAATGCCCAATGCTTGAGTGCTATGCATAGTTTAAAGGGGCCATGAACCTCATAAAAGTTTGGATTTCTTTATTGTGGCCAACAGTGTGTCGACTGGAATGCTAGGCGAACCGCAGTGCCAAATTCTCCAGCACCCCCCCGACAATGGGAGGCGTTTACACTTCACAATCCAGTTAGATAAAATATGATATAACATAATATATATATTTTTTTTTACCATACGTCACATACTAGTCTCCTCTTAACCCTTTGTGTACTGAACGGGCGCGATATGAGCTTGTAGTTCTGCTATTTTTGAAAAATTGTGAAAATGTGCTGCAAATCTCTGAATACATTATTTTGGAAGCAAACATTTTTAACTCAATTTTTTTGCTTCGGGGGGATCCCTAGAACAACATGTTTAGCAAACATTTTTAACTCAATTTTTTTTGCTTCGGGGGGATCCCTAGAACAACATGTTTTCAGATCAGATGGGTCTGCAGCCAAATATGGATAATTATGGTGGTCCTTGGCTTGAAATATGTTAGCATCACTGACACAGGAACACAGATTTTTCAGAAAAAATAGAATCTAGTGTCAGAAACTATAGAATCTAGTGTCAAAAACTAGATTCTAGTGTCAAAAAGTAGATCCTAGCATCAGAAACTATCATTTAGTGTCAATAACTAGACTCTAGTGTCTGTAGAATCTTGCGTCAAAAGCTAGAATGTTGCTGCAGCTATAATCTGGTGTCAGGAACTACTGTATAATCTGGTGTCAGAAACTCGAATCGAGGGTCAGGACTAAGGCTGAACGATTAATCGTTTTTAAACCGAAATCGCGATTTGAAAAAATGCGATTTGTGAATCGCAAGGGCCGCGATTTTTCGATTTTTTTATGTTTCTATTAGAGATCAGCGGATGAGCTTTTTTCCCACCCGAAATCCGCACACGCACATTGTTGATCCGTCCGCATCCTTCCGCATTATTTAATCGCCTTGCGCCGCTGCAACGCGCCGTGAACGCCGCTATTTATTTACGAGTACGTTCATCACTCACCCCTATCCAGTGACAGCGTCCACGTGCAGCCTTGGTTGTATGTGTATATTCCGTTGCCATAGAAACCCGTACCGTCGTTCTCGTCCATTGAATCACATTCTCGCATCGCAACGAGCGAACGTCTTTTCTTGCAATGCATCCAGCGCTCACTGATTACCATGCAGTTGCATACCGAGTCCCATGACACACGTTTATTCATCTCCTCTGTTTTAGCTGGTTTTAAACCTAACAGTGATGATTTAAACTTTACTAGCGCTAAAGGCTGCGGGAGCGACATTATGAACCCCACCGCAGTTCCAGGAACGCTCCCCACGCTGTGATTGCCAGTAATGGCTAACAACTGCGGTGGGATTCATAACAACACAACATGATGTGGGGTCCTTTCCACTATAGGCGCCCGTTTATGGTGCCTGTCCATAAATGGGCGAATCCAGAGCATCTAGAAATAGCCTACTTTTATTATACGGATGTTGATGTTGGCAAGCTAAATAGTTTTTCAGAAAACAGTTTAAAGACACTTAAAGAATCGGCCTCAGGTCTTATTGAGTTTAGAAGATCTGCAGTATCTACCTGGCTATTCTGATATTTCTTGATGAATTTCAAAATATTTTGTTCAGTAAGAAAAGAAGTTGTACTTCCACAGGTTGTTCAGAAACAGAACATGCACCTGTTGATTTCCAATTCCAGACAGTGTGTTGTGAAGAATGTACTTGGAAAATAAATATGATGCCTGTTGGAAGCAATTCATATCTTTTATCCTTATTCAGAGAAGTAAATGACTGTCTTTTGGTATTGGTAATGTTAAAATACGTTTTTAATGGACATGGTAAAGATTTAAACCGAAACTGGACTCTTTTAAAAAATAATCGCAAATTAATCGCAATCGCAATATTGCTCAAAATAATCGCAATTAGATTTTTTCCCAAAATCGTTCAGCCCTAGTCAGGACACAATAGGTTAACCACAAAAGCACAATATGGCAGGACCTGGCTAGTACTAGATACTGTACAATATCGATATTTAGGGTTCTTAATCGATTCACGTTGCGATTCTTAATTATGTTGTTATTCAATTCGATATATCACATTTTTTTTGCCACAAATGACCGTGCTTTTATTAATTATACTGGAACGTTTTAAAGGGGAATTCTACCCGTTTTCAAGGTTTTTTCCTTTTGTACGTCTTCAGAAAAAAAATCTAAACAATATGGACCATGACAAGTTCAATCAACTAGAACATTTTAAAGCAATTTTGAACAATATAAATAACAAAAGGTTCAATCATACACATCAATGCAGCCTGATAACGTCAGTCAGTCTTTCTGACATGAACACATTAATGAATAGGCCTACATAAATATAAAAAAAAAATCGATCTTGAACCTGGCGATTCAATATTTATATCATGGCATTAAGAATTGCGATATATTGGCATATCGATTGTATTTTTTGCCCAGCCCTAGTACTGTCTAGTGCAGGGGTGGGCAATTATTTTTCCAAGGGGCCAAATGAGATACATAAAATACTTAAAATATTGTGGAGGGCCAAGACTAAAGGCTGAACTAAAGTCTGTGTAGTATTAATTTAATTTCAAGATAAAAGTAAGACCAAGACCAACCATTTTGATACCAGGGCCCTCTATTTATTCAGCATTTGAGCCATGGACCACCATTTGAGGACATTTTAGCATCACAGACCCCAAAACTAACCGAAAAAATAACTTTCTTTTGTTTTTGTCCACGCTACCAGGCTGGATTTTTACAAACAAAACAGGATAACATGGATAAAAAAATGACCATTCTTTAACATTCTCTGATTGTGTAGACTTTGGGGTAATTCAGATGATGAATATTTTAACTCTTGAGAGCGTAAACATGAAACCAAATGGACCCTTGCGGGTCCATTTGGTTTCATTTTTACGCTCTCAAAGAGTTACATCTGGTTAACCAACTTTCCACATTTAACTGGAACTCTCTCAAGGACCACTGGTGGTCCCCGGGCCGGTCAGAGTCAGCCAAAGGGCCGCATTTGGCCCCCTGGCCGCATAATGCCCAGGTATGGGCTAGTGACTGTTTTTTTTTTTTTTCTTGTTGCTCCATCAGTCCCTACAGGTGGGGCTCCTGTGTCTGGCTGTGGTGGGTCTGAGCACAGCTCTGATCTGTCCTGATGGCAGCGCCTGTGAACATGGGAACACCTGCTGCAAATCACCCACTGGAGGCTATGGATGCTGTCCGCTACCAAATGTGAGTCCTCCTTTTCCACAGAGCATCCGGTGATGGGGGAAAAAAAGTACAGTATTCATTTCACCTGAAATGTGCAACTCAGGATGCCGTATAGAATTTGTGTTGAATGACTCAAAAATGTCCAAAATAATGGTGCGAGTCAGCAATAGCGAAAATGTTTAATTCTTATTTGGGTCTTGAGATCAGTGCTGGGCAATATTACTTAGGAGAGTAATATTTATTTATTACTTTACTATTTACTAGAATCAAAGAATAATATATTACAATATTACTTTCCTAAGTCCCCTCTCCCACCCGCAAAGGCATAGATATGTACAACACAATCTGCTTAGTGACAACTGGGATAACTTGTTGGTCTTGTAGGTCATGTGTGCAGAATGCTGCGGTGGATTAGGATCTTCAAACTACAATGCATCTCTGTTATCTGTTGATAGCGTGTAAATCTGTCCTATTTTCACATGCAACAAGCTCAACAGTAATTAAAGAAACTGGCAAATTCTGGTAGAGTAACATTACTTACTAATATATTTACTTTCGCTGGAAAAAGTAATAATATTCACACTAATATGTAATATTGAATTAGTTACTGCCCAACACTGCTTGATATGCAATTGATATCTGTTGTTAATAATGTTGTATTAATATACTGTACCAGTTGCCCTGTGTCATCAACAAAGTCTGTCGAAGAAAATTCAAGAGCTAAACTGCAAAAAATAAGAAAGAAATACAATAGATAATATTAAATCCCAACACACAAATTTAAGTTTCAGCCATTTAGCAGATGTTTAGTGTCTTACAGTACATGTTCAAAAGCGTAGTAAGTGCATGAACCCTAGTCACTAAACAACAAGACTCAAACAAAGAAAACAGTTTCCTAAGCTTAAACATCAATCCTAACCTCTGTCCAGAGTAGACTAGACCGATACCATATGCTATCTAAATAACACGTGTGCGGCACGCCACACACACACACAGACAGGCAGTATCTGGATAACTGTATTGAACATTTTGTTATCAGTGTGTTATCTCTTGTGTGGTCTCAGTTTGAACGTTTACAATGCCACTGAGACAGCAGCGCTGTTTCCTGTTTTGTAACGTTCTTATGCAGTGTGGTCATGTCGGTTTGTTGTAGTATATAGTCGAATGGTTTCTTCATTCTTTCACTGGTATGCTACCTGTCTTGTAGTATTGTTTTCGCCAAGCCTAACTAAGACAACTTTGTCAGTGCCTCTTTTTGTCAAGAGAAAGACTGCTACGTCGATTAGACCAGGGGTTTTCAACCTTTTTGATACCAGGGCCCACCATTTATTCAGCATTTGAGCCACGGACCACCATTTGAGGACGTTTTAGCCCCACAGATGCCAAAACTAAACATTTCTTTCATCTTCTTGTTGTATGAATATTTTAACTCTTGAGAGTGTAAAAATGAAACCAAATGGACCCTGGCGGGTCCATTTGGTTTCATTTTTGCGTTCTCAAGAGTTACATCTGGTTAAACAACTTAGCTGGAGACCACCTGGAACCCTCTCAAGGACCACTGGTGATCCCCGGACCACCTGTTGAAAACCACTGGATTAGACCATTCTGAACTTTACTTTTGGTGTTTTAACTTTCATTGAAAAATAGCAGCTGTTCACGGCTCATGCTGTGAACACCTGCTATTTTTGTGGAGAATGCGAGTGCAGCACAAATCTTTCAGAACAAGTGTTTTGTAGAATCTACAATTTCAGGACGAAATGGGGTAAAATAGCCGTTTCAGCATGTCGACCAAATCCTAAATAAAAATGATTAAATGGGACTAGAATGAATAAGCATTTCGTCCCCCAAAAATAAGACTGCCTAAATCTAAAGTATGCCTTGCAACCAGATCTAGCCTTAGAACACTGTACCTTAAATATACTGTACCTAATAATTAATACTATGATTTAATTGAAATAGTTTAAATACATTTTTTTCATTGTATTCCTTTTACTAAAATGGGACTAAATGTTTCGAGTTTACGCCGACTAACTAGACAGACGAGAACCTCTTTGAGTTTCTGTCGACTAAAACCGGATTAAAAGTATTGAGGATGGAAATGACAACGTGTGACTAAGCATTTTGACCAAATGACGAAAATAAAAAACTAAAAAGACTGACTAAATTAAAAAAAAAAGTCTGCCAAAAACAGCAACTGTATTACCAATAATCTGACATTTAAATGTGTAATATTGGACCACCAGTGGTCCTTGAGAAGGTTCCAGGTGGTCCCCAGGCTAAATGATGGAAAGTTGGTTAACCAGATGTAACTCTTGAGAATGTAAAAATGAAACCAAATGGACCCTTGCGGGTCCATTTGGTTTCATTTTCACGCTCTCAAGAGTTAAAATATTCATCATCTGAATTAGCACCGCTTTATTGAGAAGTCTACACTGCTTTGTTTGCAAAAATCCAGCCTGGAATTGTGGACAAAATCAAAAGAATTATTTCATTTTAGGTCTTTGGTGTGTAAATGTCCTCAAATGGTGGTCCGTGGCTGAAATGATGAATAAATGGTGGTCCCTGGAGTCAAAAAGGTCGAAAACCACTGGCTCAGACCATCTCAGACCATCAAAGTGTGTCAACACAACAGGACAGTCTCTAGCCTGGTTGAGGAGAGGTCATGCCCAGCAGGCTATACTACCACTGCAGGTGTCTAGGGATTTTTTGTTTTCACACTCGGTTTGACCTTTTTGCCAAAGTCAATTATAATTGAGGTGTTGGCAGCAAGCTGTTGGTTGTCGCATCAACCTTTACGCCGAGACCATTATGTAGAGTTAACACAATGTGTCTGATGCTAGATTCTAGTTCACAGCGCTAGATTCTAGTTTCCGACGCTAGATTCTAGTTCCTCATGCCAGATTCTAGTCCCCCACGGTAGATTCCAGTTCCTCTCAGTAGACTGTAGTTTCTGAAGTTAGATTCCAGTTTCTGACACTAGATTCTTTTCTGGAAAAAAATCTCTTTCTGTGTCAGCGATGCTTGACCTATTTCATAGGAAGGACCCCCAGAAATAATTTAGCTGCAGAACCTCATCTAAAAACATGTTGTTCTAGGGATTCCCCCAGAAGCAAAGATATGAGTTAAAAATGTTTGCTTCCGAAATAATGTATTTAAAGATTTGCACCACATTTTCACAATTTTTCAAAAATAGCAGAACTACAAGCTCATATCGCGCCACTCGGTGGCGCGATATGAGCTTGTAGATCTGCTATTTTTCAACAGCTAAAAACACCAAAACGTGTTCAGTGCACAAAGGTTTAATACGCCTCAATGCTTTCATTACCTGCACTGCCTATAAAATCGTGGCATTTGTTAGATTTGGCCACCATCACCTGCTTACATTATGTGCCATTTTTTACCTCCGAGCCTGGGCAATCTTTTGGAAATTCGATCAGCCTTCAGGCCCTCCTCCACTAATGCTGACTTACACAAATAAATACATAAACAAAATATCACAGGGACTTCATTCTGAAACCCCACGGTCTCATTTTACAGGTGCACTCAGCCGGATGAATAGATAAAAAAAAGAAAATGCAATGAATAAGCAACTTGCATGACGCAGTCTTGCAGGGGAACGGCAGCACGAGATTGTTGTCTGTTTCAGTGGTTTTCAACCAGTGGTCCGGGGACCACCAGTGGTCCCTGAGAGGATTCCAGGTGGTCCCCAGCTACAACATGGACCCTTAACCCATTATATATTATATTTACCTTAGTTGACAGGAACCCCTCCAGTTCTGTACAATGTGTACAGTATCCAAAAATGTAAAATATAATATAATTATTTGAAGTTTTTCAATACACTTAGGACAGTAAGACTAGACTTTTTTTTTTTTAGAATCAGGATAGTCCACAACGGGTTAAAGATCTGTAACTCTTGAGATCGTAAAATGAAACCAAATGGACCCGTAAGGGTCCATTTGGTTTGGTAAGGGTCCATTTGGAGCGTAACATTTGGTTTCATGTTACGCTCTCAAGAGTTAAATTATGTGTAAACATCTGAATTGATTAATTTTCAAGAATGTACACATTTAGAAAATTAGGAAGAATTGTTATTTTGACCAATGTTTTGTGAGTTTATCTCCTAAATTGTGGACACAAACTTCCTTAGTTAGTTAGAGAGACTAAACTCTGTGGCTAAAATGCAGAATAAATAGTGGGCCCTGGTATGAAAAAGGTTGAAAACCACTGGTATGTATTGAACATTTCAGAAATTTTACAAGCTTGCAAATACTTGTGCTATAGCAGGGGTTTTCAACAGGTGGTCCGGGGACCACCAGTGGTCCTTGAGAGGGTTCCAGGTGGTCCCCAGGCTAAATGATGGAAAGTTGGTTAACCAGATGTGACTCTTGAGAGTGTGAAAATGAAACCAAATGGACCCTTGCGGGTCCATTTGGTTTCATTTTCACACTCTCAAGAGTTAAAATATTCATCATCTGAATTAGCACCACTTAATTAAGAAGTCTACACTGTTTTGTTTGCAACATCCAGCCTGGAATTGTGGACAAAACAAAAAATAACTCTTTAGTTTTAGGTCTTTGGGGTGAAATGGGGTGGTCCGTGGCTCAAATGCTAAAAAAAAATGGTGGTCCCTGGAGTCAAAAAGGTTGAAAACCCCTGAGCTATAGAGAAAAATGTATGGCATAATTGAGTGTTCAATCTCCCATTCGCGTCCTAATCGAGGACGTTTTTCAGCACTAAATACTGCTGTCATTGGGTCAAGTGTGTAACTGCTAGTCCATTGCACGTGTGTTCCCATGGTCGTTGGTATGCATGGCTCATGGCGGCTTGTCTTCCAGGAGGGAGTGAAGGCAGTCATTTGTCCGGACCAATCGTCGGAGTGTCCGGATGACACCACCTGCTGCCAGCTTCCTGACGGCTCCTGGGGCTGCTGTCCCCTGGCCAAGGTTAGAGCCACGATGATTGCAAACTCTCTCTCTCACACACCTAGGCCTAGAGTTTCATCACAGCTAAACCCCTTATCCCTTAACTTCTTTGCCTTTAACCCATTTTGTCCTGACCCTCGATTGGAGTTTCTGACACCAGATTATACAGTAGTTTCTGACACCAGATTATACAGTAGTTCCTGACACCAGATTATAGCTGCAGCAACATTATAGCTTTTGACGCTAGATTCTAGTTATTGACACTAAATTAATACTTTCTGATGCTAGGATCTACTTTTTGACACTAGAATCTACTTTTTGACACTAGAATCGAGTTTTTGACACTAGAATCGAGTTTTTGACACTAGATTCCATAGTTTCTGACACTAGATTCTAGTTTTTCCTGAAAAATCTGTGTTCCTGTGTCAGTGACGCTAACATATTTCAAGCCAAGGACCACCAGAATTATCCATATTTGGCTGCAGACCTCCATCTGAAAACATGTTGTTCTAGGGATCCCCCAGAAGCAAAAAATTGAGTTAAGATGTATCCTTCCAAAATAATGTATTCAGAGATTTGCAGCACATTCTCACAATTTTTCAAAAATAGCAGAACTGCAAGCTCATATCGCGCCACTCGGTGGCGCGATATGAGCTTGTAGATCTGCTATTTTTCAACAGCTAAAACACCAAAAAAAAAAAAAAAAAAAAAAAAAAACATTTTTCAATAGTTGAAATGGCCAGTCTACAAGCTCACACTGTGTCAATAGATTGGCATGTTGAACTATTCCAAAAAGTTCTTGAAAAAGTAAAAAAAAAAAAAAAAAAAAGAGATGAGGGGTTTGGGATAAGGGTTTTAGCGTGTGACAAAAATGGAGCCACTAATGTAAATTCAATTTGCAGTAGAAATTTGGTTTAA
The DNA here is from genome assembly GCA_039105355.1 of Benthosema pterotum. Taxonomy (NCBI): domain Eukaryota; kingdom Metazoa; phylum Chordata; class Actinopteri; order Myctophiformes; family Myctophidae; genus Benthosema; species Benthosema pterotum. The sequence continues at coordinate 46,915,909 of CM076981.1, read as the reverse complement.
GTGGTTTAAGTTATTTGGTTTAGTCATCAACGTTCACAGACTGAGAATAGCTCATCTACAAGCACACAACTACGTGTTGTGAGCTCGTACTGAAGTCCCTTTTTAATTCATTGAAGTATGTAAAAAGTCCCACCCCCCCTACGAAATTTGACATCAAAGAACATTGATCAATCAATAACCAAAATAACGAAGTGGTTGTTTCTCACCAAGTTTACCATTAATATCTATTCTGGTGCAAAAAAAGCAGCTGCTATTTAAGGGAATCCGAAGTGGTGAACTAACTGATCGTTTCCCTTCCCACCTAGGCGGTGTGCTGCGAGGACAAACAACACTGCTGTCCAGAGGGAACACAGTGTGATCTGGTCCACTCAAAGTGTGTGTCCGCCTTGGACTCCTTTAAATTGCCCGCTAGAAAGCGGGAGAATAAGTCCCCAGGTGGGTGTGTGTGTGTGCTTGTGTGTATACAGTATTTATTTATTTAAACTGGAACAAACCTTGATATTTTGACTTTAACCCATTGTGTCCTGACCCTCGATTGGAGTTTCTGACACCAGATTATACAGTAGTTCCTGACACCAGATTATACAGTAGTTTCTGACACCAGATTATACAGTAGTTTCTGACACCAGATTATACAGTAGTTTCTGACACCAGATTATACAGTAGTTCCTGACACCAGATTATACAGTAGTTCCTGACACCAGATTATAGCTGCAGCAACATTCTAGCTTTTGACACTAGATTCTACAGTAGTTTCCGACACTAGATTCTAGTTATTGACACTAAATTATAGTTCTAGGGATTCCCCCAGATGCAAAAATTTGAGTTAAAATGTTTGCTTCCAAAATAACGTATTCAGAGATTTGCAGCACATTTTCACAATTTTTCAAAAATGGCAGAACAACAAGCTCATGTCGCGCCACTCGGTGAGCTTGTTAATCTGCTATTACTGCTACTACTGTATATTCCTCCCTTTACCTGGCTCTGTGTCTCTTCATTCATGTCTGTGGTGGAGTTGTGTTCAACTCTATGTAAAACTGTGTTGTGTGCTGCCCTCAAGTGGTTTGGTCGCGCACATTTTGCGACCGGGATCGCTCCTACCGTTTGCATTGAAGTCAATAGGACCGCAATGCATTGCCCTTCAGTGCAGAGCTCAATGCCTAAAGACGAATGCGAACCAACACGTGAGACTCAGTAACCTATCAGCAATGTTGTACAACGTAAACAACTTTTGACATTTCATGGCAGTATATTACAACTTTTAATCACTTTGTGGTTAGAGTGGGCTTTAGTTACTTATATTATATACAATTTGCCATGATGGAATGCTTATTGAAAGAAAATGACAAGCTGCAGATTTCATTTCTCCGTCATTCATGAGGTAGGCTATTGCATGGTGGTGCGGCGCACATGCGCCCCTATTCACCGGCCGCCACTGCCCAAAAGTTTGTGTGTGCCATCACGATTCGTCACGACTAGAGGTGGCTTTGTCCGCGGCGTAATCGTCTTGATATAAATTATTTTAAAATTATGAGAAAAATGCATGGGGAATCCGTTTCTGGAACAGGTGCGGTGACGTCACTGCGCAGGTCTATAATAATAACCTTTTACAGACCGTCAGTTCGTCTAGGTCAGGGGTCGGCAACCCAAGATGTTGAAAGAGCCGTTTTCGACCAAAAATGAAATTCAAAATCTGTCTGGAGCCGCATTTTCATTTTTTTTTCTGAGAGTGTACAAATGTGAACCAAATGGACCCTGGCGGGTCCATTTGGTTCCATTTATACACTCTCAGAAAAAAAGGTCCTAAAAGAAAAATCATTAACATGGTGAAACACAACTTGATGATGTCATCAAGATGTGTTTCACCATGGTAATGATGTTTTTTTCAGACCTCCCTTTCTAGGAAACACAGAATGGGGGAACTTTTTTATCATGTACACACAACATCTCTGACTAATATATACTGTATTAATGATATAGTAAACTGTTGAAAACGGGTGGTTAAAGCTCGATCTCTGATACAGCACGTACTGGGCCAACAAGCGCTACTTTAACTGGCGATGTAACTGTCAGACAGCACATGGCGTGTTGGGTGCTGTCAGTGACTGAAATGTTTATATTATGTTGGCGGATCGCCCTAATGTGTATGTATAATGCTGCTACAGCCAGGGAGCCACTAGTTCTGTGTTCTAGAGCCGCATGCGGCTCCTGAGCCGCAGGTTGCTGACCCCCGGTCTAGGTAAATGATATTAATTCTCTTGGCGCCGTCCACGCGGGGCTCGTGGACATCCCGTTAGAACCCCTCCGCCGGTCACGCGGACGGCTCGTATCACGACGAGATGTAGATTTCATTCTTTAATCCAACTATTAGTCCGTGCGCATCGTCTGATGATCATCCCGTTGCTGACTTTCATTTGGGACAGAATTGGGGACAACTTTTTTCCCCCCGTCCCATTGACGTCCATTCAATCCAATGCATTCAAACGGCTCTCCTCCGGTTTGCCCCCTCAATGTCGCTGGCGCATGGGTTAAGCAGCCAGGGCTACACAGCACTTCCTGACTTGTGAGCCGGATGTTTTGGGGCAGATCGCCAGATGATCGATTAGGCAAGACAACAGACACAGCATAACAGAAACGGCACATCCTGTTTAGGAGATCTGAGCTTCAAAATAAGGGCTTTTTTACCGATCGAACTGGTTTGAGCCGCGGCAGTGGAAAGAAAACAAAGAAAATCCGATCGCGCTCAATGAGTTAACGACCTGCTTTCTAGTTAATGAAGTCTCGTGTGCACGACCTGCTGCCGCATTTACATTATAAATGTTTTACAGCCAAGGCACTTCGGTGAAACCAAAGTGTCTTGTCCGCCTGTCCCGCTGTACGCCGAACATAACAGATCTGAAAGCCCAGAATTAAATGGAGTATCTGTCAGATGAACACGTTTTTTGGTTTATGGATCTTCCCATTCTTTTCTGCTGCTGTGTTCGGTGATGTGGCGGTCAGACACCGTGGCGTAGAACAGTGGTTTTCCATCAGTGGTCCGGGTACCACCAGTGGTCCTTGAGAGGATTCCAGGTGGTCCCCAGACTAAATGTTGCAAAGTTGGTTAACCAGATGTAACTCTTTGAGAGCGTAAACATGAAACCAAATGGACCCTTGCGGGTCCATTTGGTTTCATGTTTACGCTCTCAAGACCTAAAATACTCATCATCTGAATTTTCCCAAGTCTACACAACTAGAGAATGTAGAAGATTAATGGTCATTTTGATCTGTGTGTTTGAGTGTTCTTTTCAAAATCCAGCCTGGAATTGTGGACAAAAGCAAAATATGTTTTTTTTAGTTTTGGGGTCTGTGGGGCTAAAAATGTCCCCAAATGGTGGTCTGTGGCTCAAATGATGAATAAATAGTGGGCCCTGGTATCAAAAGTGTTGAAAACCACTGGTGTGGAAGGATGGAATATATTCAACATAATTCACAGGCAACAGCAAGCAAGTCAGAGAGAGAACACGTTTGTTCTAGTTCTGCTTCAGGCCTAAAATATATGCTACTTGCGCTGGGCCTGGGCCCAGTTCGAGCCAGGCTTTTTTCAGGCCTTTTCACGCAAGCAAAGAGGCTGAGCATTATTTAGCTTAATGTTGTTATCACCAGAGAGTGAAAGCAAGGCTATTATGTCTCAAGCAACAGAACGCTGAAGTCAGTTGTTCTACTAATTTTGTCTAACTAACTTTGTGTTCCTTCTCATGTCAGCTGCGACCTGTCCTGGTGGTAAGAGCAGTTGTCCCGCTGGTACCACCTGCTGCCTGCTGACCAGTGGGGATTATGGCTGCTGCCCCTATCCAGAGGTATTTATGGGACCCTTCAGTTCTTTTTCATAAAGTATCTTTATTACCGTAATTTGCGGACTATAAGCCGCACCTGAATATAAGCTGCACCAGCTAAATTTGGGGCAAAATACTGATTTTTTTTTTTTTTTTTTTTTTTTTTTTTTTTTTTTACATGTATAAGCCGCACCTGACTATAAGCCGCGCCAGACAACAAGCTTCATGTCATTCACCCCACAGAACCCAAAACTAAAGATTTCTTTTGGGTTTTGTCCACAAATCCAGGATGGATTTTCGCAAACAAAACAGGCAAAACATAGAGATCAAAATCACCATTACTTATTCATGAAGTCGTGCTAATTTAAATGGTGAATATCATAACTCTTGAGAGTGTAAACATGAAACCAAATGGACCTGCTAGGGTCCATTTGGTTTCATTTTTACGCTCTCAAAGAGTTACATCTGGTTAACCAACTTTCCATCATTTAAGCAACCCTCCAGACTACCCTCTGAAGGACCACTGGTGGTCCCCGGACCACCTGTTGAAAACCCCTGTTAAAAAAAAAAAAAACACCTGTAAAAATCCATAGATTGGCCGCACCGTTGTATAAGCCGCAGGGTCAAAAGCATGTGAAAAAAGTAGCGGCTTATAGTCCGGAAATTAGACAAGAAAAACAAACGCAAAATAGAAAAAAGAGAACAAAACAAAAATCAGGCACTAGAAGACTATTATAATCAAAATGATAAATGTTGAAAGACATAGCAAGGACAATTAACAACAATCATTTTAAGTGGTCGGGTAGCTCCCTATTGCAAGGGACGTACTGTACGTAGCGGAACCACAACAAGGCGGCCATCAAAGGTACAGAGACAGTACATTAGGGAGAGGGAGAACCTGAGGCCTGAGGCTGTCAAGAAAACCCTGCAGGAAAGTACTGCAGCAGACGGTGTATGACATGGTTTAAATGGGGATCACAAAATTAGAATGTAACATATATGCATACTGTACATAAATTATAATGTTTGATGCGTCCTTGATCCAAAACAAAATAATTTTCTTCCTGGCAGCCTTTTGTGTTTGGGGTTTATAATGTGACCATATGGGAGATCAAGTGGAAGACACAAGGGATTAAAATCAATAGGGGCACCAAAAATATTAGACTTCCACAACAATATCATGCCAGTAGTTCTGGCATGATGAGACGATGGCTATAATTACCAATCTCCTCCTTATACGGTACTTGAAGCAAAGTGGAGATGCATAATGTATACAATATAATATTCTGAATTGGATGGATCTCTTTCGCTTAGGCCCACATTCTAGACCAATCCACGTCAATAGAAACGCCTAGGTCTGTCTCCCAAGACTGTTTAATTTAGTTCAAGAGGAAATGGAATTGTTGGAATTTGGACAATTACGGTATAAAAAACATGAGATTTGCTTTTTCAAGTGCTAACTTGCTTTTACAAGTGGTAACTTGTGATGCTGCTGCAATTGAGTAAAAGACGTCAAGGCCTGACCACCAAACAGATCTCCGAGTTTAGTAACGCCATTCTCAGTCCAGGTCTCAAAACCTCCGTCTAAATGTTCCGGCCTAAAGTCAGGTTTGCCTGTAACCGGAGTGAGAGGAGATGTTATTTAAGCACGGCCTCCAATATTACGAATAGACCGCCATGCTTTGACTGAACATAGCGCAATGGGGTTAGAACAACATTTCCTGACAGACTTAAAGTCTTTCATGAACAATACATTCCAGAGAGGGCATTTAGATTGTGAAGATGCACCGTCAAGCTAGCCTTTCGCTTGAAGTTTAGCCAATTTCAGCCGAGGTTTCCTCCCACTCCCAGATGAAAGAACTTAACCAGCCATCTAATACCTTGATAGCCTTGTTTGTCAATCATTTGCAACAGATAAAGTATTCTAGGGAGAATGTTCATTTTAATAAGAGCTATCCTACCTAGCCAAGAAAGAGGTAAGGGCCTTCCTTTATCCTTTACAGGGGTTGACACTAAGGTCTCCTCTAAGTCAGGTTCTACTTGCCCTCAGGTCATGGTCACTTGCCCCCCAGGTTCCAGGTGGTCCCCAGTTAAGTTGGTTAACCAGATGTAACTCTTGAGAACGTAAAAATGAAACCAAATGGACCCTTGTGGGTCCATTTGGTTTCATTTTTACACTCTCAAGAGTTAAAATTCATCATCTTAATTAGCCCAGGTCTACACTGTAGAAGATTAATGGTCATTTTGATGTGTTAATTTGCCTGTTTTGTTTCCCAAATCCAGCCTGGAATTGTGGATAGCTAGAAAGCAGGGAAAGACATAGAGGCAGAGTGCAATGACTGCCTTCAAGACAAATTTATCTTGTGTTGTGTCATAGTGCACTAAGTTGCACACTTGCCCGATCGGGCAACCAGGTAGCAGTCTTCACTTGCCCCACCATTTTTTTTACTTGCCCCGGGCAAGCGGGCAAGTGTTAGTGTCAAGCCCTGCTTTATAATGTCTAAAAGAGGAGGGAAGTTGGCCCTGAATAGGGTCAATAGGGTCATTTCTGTAATATAAAAATACCTTCTGAAGAGGGAGGTACTGTGTACTGTACCGTACAAGCGCTCCTCCCTGGCATGTGCGTGTCTGTGCCCACAGCGCTTGGACACAGGGACCTACGTACACAGGCAGTGACACATACAGTAGCACCACTCAAAAATACAGTTTATAACTTTATATCCTCCATAGACCGTGACATAACAGTAGCTGTTTTCAGTTCATCTAGAGTAGGATGTTTAAAAAAAAAACTGGTGATCTATAGCAGGGGTTTTCAACCTTTTTGACACCAGGGACCACCATTTATTCAGCATTTGAGCCACGGACCACCATTTGATGACATTTTAGCCCCAAAGACCTAAAACTAAAGAATTCTTTTGGTTTTGTTCACAATCCCAGGCTGGATTTTGCAAACAAAACCAGTGTAGACTTCTTAATTAAATAGTGCTAATTCAGATGATGAATATTTTAACTCTTGAGAGTGTGAAAATGAAACCAAATGGACCCGCAAGGGTCCATTTGGTTTCATTTTTACATTCTCAAGAGTTACATCTGGTTAACCAACTTTCCATCATTTAGCCTGGGGACCACCTGGAACCCTCTCAAGGACCACTGGTGGTCCCCGGACCACCTGTTGAAAACCCCTGATCTATGGAGCATTAGTGGTCCCTGACCATGCATCAAGTTTCTCTTTCCTTATTTTGGAGATTTTGTTTCTAACTTGGCATTTGTTTGATAATGCTGACATTTAAAGGGTCTTTATGTGCGTTAAATCGTTGTAGATATTTCAGATTTTATCAGTGTCCACACATGATGTCTCAGACATCGGTCTCGCGTCCTTCCTAGACTAAATGTTGTCTCAGTTTGACAGCCTCCCTTCCATCCACAAGGAGGAGCGGTGCACCAAAGCACCATGGGGATTGTAGTCTGTGAAGGAAGTGAGCCTGGCGTCCGCGACATCATGGACAGTGACACTGCAATCTAAAATGTGTGACTAAGTATGTGTATTTAATGTGTGCATATGAAGAGGTGGGGGTAACGATTGGTCCGGGGACCACCAGTGGTCCCTGAGAAGATTCCAGGTGGTTCCCAGCTAAATGACGGACAGTTGGTAACAAAATAGGCAGAGCTGTAACTCGCTCAAGAGTTAAATTTAAACATTTAAACGTCTGAATCACTTCATTTTCAGGAATCAACTCAATTTGAAAATGTAGAAGAATTGTTATTTTGACCAACGTTTCTGCCAGTTCATATCTCCTAAATTGTGGGTCTGAGAGACTAAACTCAACATCAAATGGTGAGTCCGTGGCTAAAATGCACTAAATGGCGCAATAAATAGCGGGCCCTGGTATGAAAAAGACTAAAATAGGAAAACGGTGTACTGAATATTCACTATATCAGCAGGTAATTAGGCAATTGGGCAGCAATTGCAAATAATTGTCACTGACAGCAACTGTTTATGGTGTACCTGGCAGGGTTTCAATTAATCTGATGAAACTTGGAACATTGACACATTGACCTAGTTTCGTCACACTGCATTGCAAAAACGAGATAAAAAAGAAGTGAGATTAGTTTCTACTCAGCGATGTGTTTTATGTGTTTTGCGGTTGCAAATTGCAAAGGAGTTGTAATACAAAGTGTAGCTGCACAGTATTGAAGTGGGATAAAAAAAGTCCAATGAGAGCATATTTGTTCACCAGCAGATTTCTAATATTTTGCAACATACATGGATTGGCAATCAGCATTAACAACAAAATGAGCAAATAAAACCTTTTTTGTAGCAGTGCCCACTATTTTCGTTCAGCATTTGAGCCACAGACCACCCATTTGATTACATTTTACCCCCACAGAGCCTCCAAAACCCCAAAGATTTCTTCTGTTTTTTTTTTTTTTTAATCTACAATTCCAGGCTGGATTTCCGAAACATAACAGGCCAAACCTAGATCTCTAGTTGTGTAGATTTTGGGCTAATTCAGATGATGAATACTTTAACTCTTGAGAGCGTAGAAAATGAAACCAAATGGACCCGCAAGGGCCCATTTGGTTTCATTTTTTTACGCTCTCAAAGAGTTACATCCAGTTATCCAACTTTCCATGATTTACTTGGGGACCGCAGGGGACCCTCTCAAGGACCATTGGTGGTCCCCGTACCACTGGTTGAAAACCACTGGACGAGGAGGTAGTGTGCAGGTGCATTACCTCGATATACCTGTCCTTGTAGCTTTTGAGCTGTGCAAAACATACACTAAACCTGTGTGTGTGTGTTTGTGTGTGCGCGTGCACACTCGCTCTCCAATCCAAACAGGCCGTGTGTTGTAGCGACCATCTGCACTGTTGCCCCGGCAACACGACATGTGACCTGGAGCATGAGATGTGCAAATCTGGCAACAGTCCTCCGGTTCCTCTGGGCAAGAAGTTCCCCTCCATGCCCAACGACGGTGAGATCAATATAGCTTTTATAGCAGTTAGACCCTGGATGCCACGTCACCACGTTTAAGGGATATTTCACTTTCACAAAAAAAAAAAAACTTTTGGTCATTTTGTGGGCTACTCAGTCTCATGTGAACACCCCAGACAGTTTATAAGTTACTACATTCAGTATTTAGATATTTCAATGTTCACTTTAGCATATCTGCCTCCTTCCTATACAAACCCATTATGACTTAAAACTCCATTTTTACCATGACAGATTATTCAAAAACAACACATTTTTTTCTGGTGGCTAATATGTGAGAATGTCTGTGAAATTTTATTTACAGTTTCATTTATTTTTAAAATATTGTTTTGGAAAATGTAGCAGCCTCTATATTCGGGCATGTGTAGGATAAGGCAAAGTCACCCCCTATTTTTTGTGTTTATTTCTTGTGATTATTTCTTTATAACCTACTCTAATAATCCTACACAAGTTCACAATGGGAATACAAGAATAGAATAGAATAGAATAGAATAGAATAGAATAGAATAGAATAGAATAGAATAGAATAGTTAAAAACACAATAGTTAAAAAGGATAAAAGTTCATGCATATATGTATTTTGTTTTTGTCATTGTTTTATGTAATGGTTTATCTCAAATAGTAGATTTCTTGCCTGCTTGCAAATGTAGACAGTGCAGTCGCACTTTTCCGCCGCTAGAGGGCAATACACTCCAGTGAGAAGTAGGTTACTGACAGTCAGTCAATGGGAAGTCAGTACATTCCTGTTGAGTGAGGGCTGGGCAAAACATGTCGTCTCATCTTGTGTGTGTGTAAATCTATGTTTTGCAGAACTGTCCAGTAAAAGCTCAACATCCAACCACACTGATATGGACTGATTAATTCATTGAAGTGTGTAACACATGCCCACCCTGATTACGGCCAAATGAATAAATCAATATTTTAAAAATAAATGAAAACTGTAAATGAAATTCCACGGCCCTCTCGTGTATTAGGAGGACAATATCAGTCACCAGAAAAAAGATGGGTTGTTTTCGAATAATCTGTCATGGTTAAAATGGAGTTTTAAGTTATAATGGGTTTGTATAGGAAGGAGACGGATACACTAAAATGCACATCAAATATCTAAATAGTGAATGGAGTAACTTATAAACTGTCTGGTGTGTTCAGATGAGACGAAAGTGAAAAACCCCTAAGACAAACATCGATATCCTATGTGTACCATATCATCTTCTCAGCTACTGTACAAGTTATTTATGAAATTCGACTCTCAGTGTTTTCCGTTACTCGGTTACTGAAGTGTAGCCTTGTTCATTCATCACTCCGCCCCAGCCCTGTAGCGGCGAGTTAATTTATCATCTATTTATGAGATTGCGTGCCACCGGTCGGTCTCTCTCCTTGTCTAAAGTAATAACGCTTGCATCTGAACTCCTTGTCCCGCCGGTTTGTCGTCACTGTCAGTGGTGTGTCCAGACAAGCTGTCGTCGTGCCCCGATGAAACCACATGCTGCCTAACGGCCAACGGCACCTACGGCTGCTGCCCCATGCCCAACGTGAGTACAGTGTACAAACCCCCCCGCCCTAGCTGAGTGCTGGTGCCCTGCTCTCAAGGACCAGCGGAACTTATGTATTTGGACCCGCTAGGGTCCATTTGGTTCACATTTGTACACTCTCAGAAAAAAAATAATAAAATGGGTGGAATTTCCCTTTAAGAGGCGTCCCCCCACTTCTAAAAGTACCACTACAACACTAAACACACACACACACACACACACACACACACACACCTGTGTTTGAAAAATCACACCCAGCATAGGTAGGCGGGCGACACGGACAGGAGAGTATTATTGAAGCGCTGTTCACCGCTCAAAAATGTTATGACACATTCCAAAGTAATTCCGCATCTGCAAGGTCTGGTAAATGGCACATCTTTGAGGTGAGCTTGTACAAATAGCCAATCTATAGAGTATCTATAGAGTATTGTAGTTAAAAGGGCATTTTTCCTGAGAGCGTACAAATTTGTACACTCTCAGCAAAAAAAAAAAACATGTCCTAAAAGAAAAATCATTAACGTGGTGATAAACAACTTGATGATGTCATAAAGTTGTGTTTCACCATGTTAATGATTTTTTTCAGAACTCCATTTCTAAGGAAACACAGAATGTGGGGGACTGTTTTATTATGTCCACAGAACATCTTTAAGGTATATTAATGACATGGTAAAATGTTGAATTCCCCTTGGAATTCCCCTTTAAATGGCTCTAGCTGAGGATTCCTTGGAATGGAAAAAAAAAAAAAAAACATTTGTATACCTAACATGGTTTAATCACTAATTTATACTTGTATATTGTTCTCGAATGATTTTCAATAACTGCATTCTGAGCCTCCAACATCTTCAAAATATATTGACGCAGAGTTATTTTGGTCAAACGTCCTTGAGCGAGACGCTGAAAAAACTGACTTAATGTCAGTCATTCTAGATGAGAATGTCAGCTCAGCGGCTGAAGCATATGAGTCATTGTTCAGCCATAGTCGATGTCACGACAGTGGAAATTGATTTTCTTTTTCCCCACTCTCAGACACAAAAGCCACCTGTACCCTGCCTTCAAATCCATCTATTTTCTTTTCCTGGGAAACTATTCAATATAAAAAATCCAACAATACTACTGCAGTTTTAATTCCACTGCACTGCACTCCCCATTTCATTTGTTCCAACTAGAGCTGGGTTGATTTTCAAGGTGGCGGTCGCAATATTTCTGGACCACACGTCAATATTTTCATGGCCGTATTGAAAGGGGAAGCAACACAATTGATAGGATATAATCATACTGTTCTAATAACAATGGAGATCATGTTAACTCATTCACTGCCCCATGCCCCCCCGCCCCTGCCGCCAGATGTTTTTATTATAACTTAGCTTTTTCAATAAATGTTCCATTTAGCTGCATGCAATACCTTTTGTAAAGCAAGTAGCACTATTTGGCCTTTCAGTATCTGTTTTTGTCACTCATAGAAGTGCAGAGAAAGTACCTCCATTCAATGTCGTGTTAGTTCCGTTCTGGTCCAAATAACACTCAACAAAACATTATGGATAGTGGGTTTAAACCATTCTGTGCTGTTCTTGTGGTGTTTTAACTTTCATTGAAAAATAGCAGGCGTTCACGGCTCATAGCGCGCCACTCTGTGGCGCGCTATGAGCCGCGAACGCCTGCTGTTTTTGGGGGGAGAATATGAGAATGCAGCACAAATCTTTCAGTATGTTCTTTCAGAGCGACTGTTTTGTAGAATCTACAATGTCAAGATGAAATGGGGTTAAATAAACAAACTGTCAATATACTGTAATGCATCATTTTGACCGGAGTGGTTCTAGTGCTTTCTTTTTTTCTCGTCCCACTCCACCTTATCCAGGCGGTGTGCTGCACAGACCTCCTCCACTGCTGTCCCTCTGGCACCAAGTGTGACTTGACCCACAGTACCTGTGTTTCGGACCCTCTGAAGACCATCGCGGCCACTAAGATCACCGCCGGACCCGCGACGACACCCACCGAGACAGCCCTCACCGCTATACAGTCAGGTAAGCCTGTCACGATTGGTCATTTCCCCGATCCTAATTATTTGAGATGATCACACTTATTTTTTTAACAGTACGATTGCTTAACCCGAGTTTCCTGGCCACTAGGGGGCGCAAAAGTATTCTTTGGGATTTTTTTTTTTCTTTTTTTTTTTTTTTTTTTAGGCGAGTGCCTAAAGCAGTGAAAGTGTTAAAATTATTGACAGGGTCGTTTCCGTTCCTTTTATTTTCCTCAGGTATTCTAAAATAGCGGAAATAGTGGATATATAACAGTGGTTTTCAACCTTTTTGGTCCCAGGCCCCACTATTATACATCTGGTTAACCAAACCGTCCATCATTCAGCCCGGGGACCACCTGGAACCCTCTCAAGGACCACTGGTTGAAAAAACACTGATCTATAAGATCGCGTCGTGCCACATGCCCGGACGCCGAGTTTATCGATAATATTGATTTGGCCTGTCCCTAGGCAGATTATACGCTGTCAGATTTCACCTTGAGCTCACGATTTACCGTCTCCCATCTCTCTTCAGTCGGCGATGTGCCCTGCAATGCTTCAGTGGCCTGCGCTGACGGGAGCACATGCTGTAAATCAACACAGGGAACATGGGTGTGTTGTCCTCTGCCTGAGGTAGGTGTGTGTGCATGTACAAATGAGTGAGTGGTTCCCCGAGGGGGGGGTGGGGATCAAATGGTGCTGCTATATGCCGGCGCAGTGCTTATACAAAACACATCGCGAGGCTACGCATGGCGCATGTGGCAAGCTTAATATGAAAACAATATTGGCACACAGCTGCACATCGTCCACTCCCAGGCCAGCCATAAAAACATAACATTATCAATACGCAGCAGACGTTCTAACACACGTTAGAACGCAGAATACGATCCATTTACATGTAGCCTCCTCCTCCTCCTCCAACACCACCATCGCGCCGCTTTTCTTTTATGATTCATTCAGTAAATTAATGAGAATGACGCGGACAGAAGCATGCGTCCCGTGCGTAGCCTAATGCGAAACGAAGAACAAGACGGTCACTGTAACTGTAGTACGGGGAGGTGTTGGTTGATGAAGTTCTGTATTCCTCTGACACTGTTTGCTGTTCGATCTGATCCGTGTATGTACGTAATGATCAGCTGGAACGCCGCGCGCCCAGAGCGCGCTGCGCATGCAGCTGCCTAAATTAAAGCTTAACTCCGATAGAGTTGCAAAGGAAACTTCAAAGGAGACTTCTGTCCGTGAGTGACAGTAACCAATATTACATTTGAATTATATACACACGCGTCGCACACATAGAGAAAGAAAAAAGGGGAAAACAAAGGTAAATGTTTAATTCCTCCTCTTTCCTCCTTTCCTTCGGAGGAAGGGAAAAAAACAACTTATCGACTCGGGCTTTTTGGAGTCGACACGTGTTATGCAAATCGATGCATCGATGTATCGATTTTTTGGTTAAAACCCTAACAAGCTCATGTCGCGCCACTCGGTGGTGCGACATGAGCTTGTTGATCTGCTATTTTTCAACAGATAAAACACCAAAACGCGCTCAGGACACTAAGGGTTAAAGGGCTCCATTTTCGTTACATTCTAAACCCCTTATCCCAAACCCCTTGTCCCTTTTTTACTATTTTTAAAAACTTTTGGGAATTGTTCAATGTGCCAATCTATTGACATGTTGTGAGCATGTAGACTGGCCATTTGAACTATTAAAAAACTTTTTTTTATAGTTTAAAATATTCATCATCTGACTTGGCACCACTTAAGTCTACACAATTAGAGAATGTAGAAGAATCATCATTCTGAGCTACAATATGTTTGCCTGTTTTGTTTGCTGAAATCCAGCCTGGAGATGTGGACAAAAACAAAATAAGCCTTGGGGTCTAGTTTTCGGGTCTGTGGTTTGAAAATGGTAGTCCCTGGCTCAAATGGTGAATAAATAGTGGGATCAAAATGGTAAAAAAAAAAAAAAAAAAAAAAAAAAAAAACACCTGTCTAAACGGAAGACACATCTGATATTTTATTTCACCGGTCTCTCTAGAGACGTTTGCTTAGAGTTAGGCCTAAGATAAGTCCATGTCATTGTGTAGTTTACTGAATATTTCGTGAAGATTTTTGTAAACCATGTTTTTTCTGTTCTATGAACCCTATGGAACATGAAAAAAGTGGTTTACATTTTTTATCTTTGCCCAGAAAATATTTACCCATGACATCCTATATAATGTAATAATTAAAAATATAATATTTCTTTAAGAAGCACATGTGACATGTCAAACTATGGGTTTTTCATGCTTCTGAATCCATCCCAAGCATTAGTTTTGCCCAAAAAACATTCCTTGGCCTAAAAACGGCCATAGATACTTGCCCAAATGTGCTGACCTCATCACATTTTCCATGATTTCTATGGCTGATTTTAACCCAAGGAATGTTTTTTGACTAGATGACTAGATTCTGCTACATAACTACATACACTAAGTGTGGAATTCTAAAAACCCAACATGAAATGTCCTCCCTCCTTCCTATATAGGCGGTGTGTTGTGAAGACCACCTCCACTGCTGTCCCCACGGCACCGTCTGCAACCTGAAAGCCTCCACGTGTGACTCCTCCTCCAGTGGGGCGGTGGTGCCCTGGCACAGCAAGGTGCCCGCCTTCCCCATGGCAACGCCAGCACCACCACCACCAGACGACAATAACAAGTGTGACACAACCACCTACTGCCCGGGAAAAACCACCTGCTGCCAGACCCCGACTGGAGACTGGGCCTGTTGTCCTCTGCACCAGGTCAGTTAGGGCATCCGGTTCTTAACCCTTTTGTGTCCCGAACGCGTTCTGGTGTTTTAGCTATTGAAAAATAGCAGATCAACAAGCTCATGTCGCGCCACCGAGTGGCGCGACATGAGCTTGTTGTTCTGCTATTTTTGAAAAAAATGTGAAAATGTGCTGCAAATCTCTGAATGTGTTATTCTGGAAGCAAACGTTTTTAGCTCAATTTTTTTTTGCTTCTGGGGTATCTCTAGAACAACATGTTTTCAGATGGGGGGTCTGCAGCCAAATATGGATAATTCTGGTGGTCCTTGGCTTGAAATATGTCAGCATCACTGACACAGGAACACAGATTTTTCAGAAAAACTAGAATCTAGTGTCAAAAACTCGATTCTAGGGTCAGAAACTAGATTCTAGTGTCAAAAAGTAGATCCTAGCATCAGAAACTATAATGTAGTGTCGGAAACTACTGTAGAATCTAGTGTCAAAAGCTAGAATGTTGCTGCAGCTATAATCTGGTGTCAGGAACTACTGTATAATCTGGTGTCAGAAACTCCAATTGAGGGTCAGGACACAATGGGTTAAGCCAAGTGGTTTTCTGACTTTTTCATACCAGGGCCCACCATTTATTCTGCAAAGCAAGGATTTTCAAGGTTTTTTTGCCTACAATTTAGGAGATAACTGGCATTTTGACCAAACATCGGTCAAAATAACAATTCTTCTACATTTTCTAATTGTGTAGATTCTTGAAGATTCAAGAGTAATTCATTATTTTCCATTTTTTGTCTAAAAATCGTTTTTATTCACAATAAAATGCTCCAATTTCCTTGAGTGATGCATCATATGAAAGCTTACATTGCATACTTTAATAATCTGTAAAAAATACAGAAAATTGACCCTGGGGCCTGGGCTACTTGAGCCTCAAAGTATCAGATTGTGACACAAATGGACCCTCACAGGTCTCAAGAGTTACAGATCTTTAAGGGTTTATATGGTCAAGAGTTAATATATGGTATATATATTAACTCTTGAATAATAGTGAATCTGAATTAGCCCAAGTCAACACAACTAGAGTGTAGAAGACTGTTTTTTTTTTTTTTTTAATCTTTCATTTTGGGGGTCTGTAGGGCTAAAATGTCATCAAATGGTGTTCCAGGGGCTAGGTATCAAAATGGTTGAAAACCACTGTTCTACGGCTTCAGTCCTCAGTCCCCAAATATGGACGAATAACTGAAGAAAAGTTAGCAGGGGTTGACACTAAGGTCTCCGAGGCACTTGCCCATCGGGCAAGTGCAAGTCAGGTTCTACTCGCCCTCAGGTCATGGTCACTTGCCCACCAAAAAATATATTGTAAATTTGTAAATTTTGCAGTTTCACCAGATGTAACTCTTTGAGAGTGTAAAAATGAAACCAAATGGGCCCTTGCGGGTCCATTTGGTTTCATTTTTACACTCTCAAGAGTTAAAATTCATCATCTTAATTAGCCCCAGGTCTACACAACTAGAGAATGTAGAAGATTAATGGTCATTTTGATGTGTATGCTAATTTGCCTGTTTTGTTTCCCAAATCCAGCCTGGAATTGTGGATATCTAGAAAGCAGTGAAAGACACAGAGGCAGAGTGCAATGACTGCCTTCAAGACAAATTTATCTTGTGTTGTGTTATAGTGCACTAAGTCGCACACTTGCCCGATCGGGCAACCAGGTAGCAGTCTTCACTTGCCCCACCATTTTTTTTTACTTGCCCCGGGCAAGCGGGCAAGTGTTAGTGTCAAGCCTGCCGATCTCGCGGTCCTCGTTGATTTCCCGTTAGATTACGCACACCGGTCACGACGACTGCTCGTATCACGATGAAATGTAGATTTCATTCTTTAATCCAACTATTAGTCCGAGCGCATCGTCTGATAATGATCCCGTTGCTGACTTTCATTTGGAACAGAATTGCCGCGACAACTTGTTTTGTTTGTCCCATTTGCACCCATTCAATCCAATGCATTCAAAAGGCTCTCCTCGGATTCCAGGGCTGGTTGTCGTTTGCGCACGGGTAAATCAACTAGGGCTAGACGTCACTTCCTGATTTTTGACCCGGAACTTTTTGCTCAGATCGTCAGAGGACAGGTTAGTCAAGACACCAGAAATAAGCATGACGGCACCCCCCTTCCTGTTTAGGCGATCTGGGGCTTCAAAATAAGTTTTTTTTTTTACCGATTTCACTGGTTTGAGCCGTGGCAATGGGGAGAATTGTGAGAAAAGAGTTAATTCCTTGCCAACCCCCACCAACAGGCCGTGTGCTGTGAGGACCACATCCACTGCTGCCCCCACGGCACCGTGTGTAACCTGGAGGCTGAGACCTGTGACGACCCCTCAGACCCCTCAGACCCCCTGTCCTCCTCCTCCTCTTCCCTGCCCTGGGTGCTGAAGGTGTCAGCCCTGAGCGTACAGCAGCAGCAGCAGCAGGGCGCTGCAGTGACGTGTGACCAGCGGTCCACGTGTCCCGGTGGTACCACCTGCTGCAAGCAGACCTCTGGAGAGTGGGCCTGCTGCCCCCTACCTAAAGTCAGTATCTTCTTGTACCTGCGTGAAGTTAGCGCCCCATGATTTTTCAAATTTTGGGGGGGAAAAAAAAGTACAAAAATGGGCTCATCTTTTTGTGCTCGCCGGGGTGGAATTTGTGACACTGAAATCAGCATTTGTGCTGTTTTTTATTGATTTTATATGAATATTTATATTTTCACCACGCCCCCTGGCGGTCATAGTGGTCATACTAGCTCATTGTATATAAATATTCATATAAAATCAATAAAAACAGCACAAATGACGATTTCAGCGGCACACGTTCTAGCACATGGAGCACTAAAAGATGAGCCCATTTTAGTCTGTTTTGGACCACCCCAAGTGCGGCGTGCAGATTGACAAAGCTCAATTCTGAAATTTACAGCACAATTCAGCACAAATGGAGCACTAAAGAATGACACCATTTTTATATACTGTTTTAAAAAAAAATCATTGGGTGCTAACTTCACGCAGATTCTTTCTGTGTGTGTGTGTGTGTGTGTGTGTGTGTGTGTGTGTGTGTGTGTGTGTGTGTGTGTGTGTGTGTGTGTGTGTGTGTGTGTGTGTGTGTGTGTGTGTGTGTGTGTGTGTGTGTGTGTGTGTGTGTGTGTGAGAGACAGAGCACGCAGAGGGCGTTTTCATCACCGCTAAAACCCCTTATCCCTAAATGACTTTGTCTTGATATTGGAGATTCTACAAAACATTCACTCTGAAAGAACATAGTTGAAAGATTTGTGCTGCATTCTCACATAGCAGGCGTAATTTAAATATATTACATAACAAAACAAATCTAATATATTATAATTTTCTTTCTGCATCACTGCACTACAAAACGGTGAAAGAAATTTGATCAGTTTATCATGCAATTCTTAATAATGTTGCGATTCAATACAGTATTAGCCTCGACACCCAGGCTTTCATTTTCGTTCGCCTTGCGCGAAAACGGAAAGCCTGGACTAACGCACGTTGGAAAGTGGCCTTGAGGGGGGAGTGAACCTTCCGGGGTGGGCGTCGCTATAAATGATGTGACCAGGCTAATTCCAGGATGCGATTCAATACAGTATATCAGTATATTGCTTATGTTATACTGGAACATTTTAAAACAATGAACCCTCTTCCTCCCCTCGCAGGCTGTGTGCTGTACAGACCAGGAACACTGCTGTCCTGAAGGCTACCAGTGCAACCTGGCCCAGCAGACCTGTGACAAGCCCAGCGCTCTCCTCAGCCTCCCCTGGTTCCAGAAGATACCCACCATGCAGAGAACACCCACCACCACCGCTGCTGCTGCTGGCCGTTCTGTGGGCCGTGAGAACATGTGTGATCCTCACGTCAGCTGCCCCAGGGACACCACATGCTGCTTCATGCACAAAACCTCCAAGTGGGGCTGCTGTCCTCTGAGGAAGGGTGAGGGCACAGAGTAGTGATGTCAATGGGTAGCCGGGGAACCGGTTAACCACTCGTTAAGAGTCAGCCGAATGTTGTTAATTTGCATAACAATAAATGCGTATTCTGATCTTAAATCCCTTTATTTTATCTTTGTTTTGGTAATGGTACAACATAACCATTACAAAGACTTTGGTCGCTACTGTAAAACACTTTAAAAACAGTTTAAAATCGCTCATATTTGCGCTGTGACAAAGAGAGACAATTCCAGTTTGTCCCTATTTCATGCACGCGAGCATGACGCTGCAATGTTGCAAGACTTCTGCTAGATGGCTATAGTGTTAAGGCAGCAGCTAGCCATCTACAGCCTCAACCAGGCTCTGCGCTGCTGTGGCTGTCTGACATGCTGCCAGCCCCTGCACGGGGTAAAACCGAGTCTGATAGTGTGGCTACGGAAGAGATTCTTTAACACAACATGTCGATAGGTTAAATAAGTTATTAAAAACATAGCACCACGCCGCCGCATCCTCCTCCACTGGCACGGCTGTTGGGGAAAGTTAGCTGTGCGCTAAGTTACCACCACCATCACCACCACCACCACCACCATCATCATCATCATCATTACGCATCGTTTACCAGACGATAAGACGAACTTCTCCGCCGCGAAAAGCCAACAGAACACGTTGACATCATACAAGTGTATCCTTTTCCTTCATTATAAAAAAAAAAATCCCAGTAATAGGTTGTTAAGAAGTGGAAATGACAGCGTTGTGTTTTGAAGATGAGGCTTGGAGCCATGCGTGCAGATCACAATGCGTTTATTGATTATGAGTATACTATTATTTGAATTATTAAATATTGTCCTTTTGTCTTTTAAAAGGAGCCAACATAAATGTATAGACTGCAATTTGTCTACCAATGTTAATGTATATTAAATTCGGGATATAAAAACAAACAAATACTAAAAAAATGTACAAAAAAAAAGAACTACCATCCGGTTAACCTCCAGTTAGTCCTGTCGGGGGGCTAATTAACCGTTAGTGACATGGCACAGAGACATGGCATCACCCCAAAAGGCGTTCCCAATGTGGATTAACAACACAAATGTTGTATGGGGTTCAGCGGCCCAAATACAATACAAGACATGAATAGGTTTGAAGACCGCTGAGGTAAAAAAAAAACACTACCCTACTGTACTTTTTCCAACCTCTCGCTCCCAACCAGGCGATCTGCTGCCCCGACGGAGACCACTGCTGTCCCAGCGGTTACACCTGCAACACCAAACATTCCTCTTGCACCAAGGGTCTCCTGCACGCCATCCCCTGGTTCACCAAGCAGGCTGCCCTAAGCGTACGGACCACCACCACCGCCCTGGGAGACGTCAAGTGTGACGACGAGACCAGCTGTGCCTCGGGGACCACCTGCTGTAAGCTGGCCACAGGAGACTGGGGCTGTTGTCCTCTGGTCAAGGTGGGTGATTAGGTTAGACCGCGGACCCCTTTGCCTTCAAGGTCACTTTGATGGGATTGTGTTTACTGATGCTGTGCTATTGATTTATTCCATTGACCTTCCTAGGTGCACACTTTGCTGTTTTTGCTGTTCTCATGCTCTGACCGAAGAGCCATCTATCATAAATGAAACTATAATCACACCTGTGTGAAGTGAGGCACACTCTTTGTCATTATACATAATATGTATATTAAAAAATCCCCACAAGGTGTAGCTAGAAATAGAAAACTAATAATAGAAAGTAATAATCAGTTGAACCACTTAGAACTTTTGTGCATTGGATATAACCTGTATAAGCTCACACAGCAACTTGTAGATCAGTTATTTAAAGGTTTTGTGACATTCATTTTCATTTATTTTATTTTCAACCTGAACTTTGATCATTCAGTGCATTTGTTTCTTTGTTTGTTTATTTTTGTGGCCAGGGCTTTTCTCTCGGGTTTGGAAGGCTTTTGAGTTGCAGTGAAAATAGGCAAAACAGTGACAATTGCTGGCAAATCCCATTGACTTGCCCATATTCGATTTGTAGAATGTGACATCACATTCAGCCGTAAAATCAGAGCATTTGTTTGAACCCGGAAAACCCCAGAATACGGAACACTTACTGAATGTGAAAAGGTCAGGTTTTTTGGGTGCAGTTGTGCCCAGAAACCCTCCAAAAAATAAGAACAATAGACCTTCAGGTAAGCCCCACCCTCTTGTCCACCCTAGGACACTTTCCAGCCAGGCTCATTCATTCCAGTGTAAATATCAGGGACTTTACACATTAAATACTGGTTCATTTTTTGCAACCAGACCTTTAAAATCTCTTCCAAATCCATCAACAAGGCATGGCCTATGCAGTAGAAAAATGTGTGTGTGTGTGTGTGTGTGTGTGTGTGTGTGTGTGTGTGTGTGTGTGTGTGTGTGTGTGTGTGTGTGTGTGTGTGTGTGTGTGTGTGTGTGTGTGTGTGTGTGTGTGTGTGTGTGTGTGTGTGTGTGTGTGTGTGTGTGTGTGTTTTTTAATCTTCTGAAACCTTTTCACCACATAATGGGGTCTGCAGCCCAAATACTATATAAATTCCATAACTGAGCATATGCTGTATTAATCGCCCCTCCAACTCTCTCTCTCTCCCTGCCTCAGGCTGTGTGCTGTGCCGACCACGAGCACTGCTGCCCTCAGGGCTACACGTGCAACATGCAAACGCAGACCTGCGACAAGCAGGCCCACGACGGCCTGGCGGTCCGCACCGCCCCTCTGTCCAGAGTGGTGGTGGCGGCAGTGGTCGTTCCCGCACCGAGAGGCACCGCTCCGGACACACGGGACGACGCCCCGTGTGACGACACGGGGAACTACCGCTGCTCTCCGCAAGAGACCTGCTGCAAGACCTCCGATGCACAGTGGGCATGCTGCCCCTCCCCCAAGGTAGAGTAGCTTGTGAATGGCCCTTTTCCTATTGGACAGAAACCTTGTGATAATGTCCGTGTGTTCTTGTAAAAATTAACTAGATGAGTTGATATTCAATGGCTTGTTTATCTAATCCTCAATGGTCTCTGTATTAGCAACGTTAGGAATGCAGCCTAACATTCCTAATATAGACCATTGTGGGACAACGCTTTGAGGCAGCGCTCTATGCTGCTTTTGTGTTGTGTTGTGTTGTCTCATTCATAACGTCCGGTGGGGGTTTGAAGTGTGTTTCGGCATGTGCTGCTGCCTCTCTGGCATGATATTTTGGCCTGCATTTTATTTTATTTTTTCCCCCACAATCGGTATGGATATTTGAACATTGGCTTGAATGTTTTTTGAGAGCACTCCAGAGCACTCAAAACACGTCATCGCAAGGGATTTTCAACCTTTTTGATAGCAGGGACCACTATTTATTCAGCAATTTGAGCCACCATTTGAGGACATTTTAGCCCCACAGACCCCAAAACTAAAGATTCCTTTTGCTTTTCTCCACAAGACCGGGCTGGATTTGGGAGACAAAACAGGCAAACATACCGTAGGGTTCGACAATATAATTGGCCCGCTGGCCCCCCGATGGTTTCAAAACCCCTTCGGACCACCAAATGGCGTCACTCACTGGCCCGGTGGGCAAGTAGAGAAATACCTCTTAAAAATAAATTAATAATAAATACAATTTTAATTCACAATATATATAGGGAGCAGTGTTTCCCCCAGCGCTTTCTTATCAAGGCGCCCGCCTTTGCTACGTTTGATGAACCTGTAGATCAGTTATATTTCGCATGCGACGCTGCCTCGGCTCGCTAACACTGTTCCGCACTGCCAGTCTACTCTACACTCTACAGGTACGTGCACACACACAGATTAAAAAGGGGCCTGTAGCCCCAGCTCTTTCGCATGTCTAAAACACAGAAGTGCCCTCATACGGGAGGTTGCCCCTGCCCCCTTATGTACCACGCTGTCTACACGGACCACAAGCGACCGGCTGCCACATTCGCCCGGCCCATCTCTCTCTCTCTCTCTCTCTCTCTCTCTAACCCGATCGTAACTTCTCCACCCACACACGCTCGATCTTCCCCTAAGTGTTGCGACGTTCTTCGCCACCAACATGGAATATAACGATATAATCCACCATGATTATAACAGCGCTGACGCTCGCATAGACACGAGTGAGACATACAACGAATCGCCAATCCCTCATGCAGCCTCGCATTTCCTCAGTGGTAACTGCAGCGCAGCTACTCACGAAAAAAAAAACATAGCGTCGATTATCTGCTGTGCTTGCAATGTATGTGTCATTTACATACTGTGCATTTCGTGCCTCGCTAAAAGCTCCCAGACTGACAGACTGACTGCCCAGCTCATTATAGGATACTAATGAGATGGGCTTGCTATGTAAATGCGCACCACTCGCAGCCAACGCATAGTGGTAACTTGTGTCTTTTCTGTTAGTGTGCGGACAGGCTAACTAGCCAGAGACTACCGACAAACCTCGCTTGAGTGTGTGTGTGTGTGTGTGTGTGTGTGTGTGTGTGTGTGTGTGTGTGTGTGTGTGTGTGTGTGTGTGTGTGTGTGTGTGTGTGTGTGTGTGTGTGTGTGTGTGTGTGTGTGTGTGTGTGTGTGTGTGTGTGTGTGTGTGTGTGTCGGGTGTTGTTAGAAGGGTGACCAGATCTGGGACAGTTGCAGGGTGACCAGGTGTCCCTCTTTGCATGGGACAGTCATTTCAAAAACTTTTCAGTCATCCCACAAATTGAGACCCTGTCCCACATTGTGACTGAGAGATTGAATCGAAAGTGGTCTTTTTTTTTTGCAAACTATGGGGATCGATTACCTGGGCCAGTGGTTACAGTTGTGGGGCCAGTGATTCTTCAAAGCCACTGGCCCGAAGGGCCAGTGGCAAATTTCCCTTATTGTCTATCCCTGCATACTGTAGATATCAATCAATGGTCATCTACTGTAGATGATCATTGATCTTCTACATTCTCTAGTTGTGTAATTTAGATGAATATTTTAACTCTTGAGATGAATATTTTAACCATTCATGTTGTAAACATGAATGGTTTCATTTTTAGGCTCTGAAGAGTTACATCTGGTTAACCAACTTAGCTGGGGACCACCTGGAACCCTCTCTGGGGCCACTGGCGGTCCCCGGACCACCAAATGGTCTTTACATACACAAAGGACATGTTCTGAACACAATTTAACAAAAAGTACAATTTCTGCCCCTTCGCTTTTTTACATATCATTCTAGTATCTGTATTCGTAAGCAACATTTCAGGCTGCTGGTGGCTACGTCTCCTGCCCCAACCTGCTACTGTACTTACAGGCCGTTGACATTTAAAAGAGGACAGATGACTCACCATGAAACCTAACCTGGAATAAGGTCTTTTTGTGTGGTTATAGAACAGGCTTATTTCAAGCACCCACTGCCATCGCTGATGTGTGCTACATAACCTCCCAGTGTGGTAATGCTAAGTGGCCAGCAGCAGCAGTCACTGTTTGGGGTCTGGGGGAGCGTGTAGACTAGAGTGGAAAACAAACATCTCCCCTCTAATAAACACGCTGTGGGGACGCCTGCTGGCGTTGTGCTGCAGGCGCATGCTGCATATAGCCTCTGGCCTGATGGTGCGTCGCCTGTTCGAGTCCCGTTCATGACGGCCTTTGCTGCGCGTCTCTCACATTCTCTCTCTCTCTGTCTGCCCTGTTCTTCTTCAATTTAACTATCAATAAGTGCACAAAACTAATAACAAATCTTAAAACGCATACAAAACACACTGAGTAACATGCTATCCCTCCCAAATGTGTTTCCTGTTGAACAGCTGTCCCAACCAACCTCTACACTTTTGCTTAATTATGATAGTTTCATAGACTTTTCTGACTTTATTGATAATAGTACAGTGTTGAGAAGCAACAAACGGCAGACAACACAGAGAGCAGCTAATCTAATGCTTTTCCGGGCAATACAATAGGGGTGCGACGATAGACTTACAATGTGATACAATATCGATATTTAGGATTCTGAAACGATTTATATTGTGATTCCTAATTATGCTGCAATTTGACTTTATATATTGATTTATCGCATTGTTTTTTTTCCCCACAAATGACTGCGATTTATAATACTCAACCCATTTTCAAGATTTTTTTATAGGGGATACAAATTTTCAAGATTTTTTTGAGGGCATACAAATGGATGAAATGGTTCCATTTGTACACCCTCGGAAAAGGGGTCCTAAAAGAAAAAGATCATTAACCAACACAACACAAACACAACTTCATGATGTCTTCAAGTTGTATTTCATCATGTTAATGATTTCTTTCAGACCTTTTTTAGGAAGCAAAAAAAAATGGGGAACAGTAAAATGTTGAATGGGTGGAATTCCTCTTTAAAACAATTCTAAACAATATGGACCATGACCAGTTCAACCAACTAGAACATCTAGTTGGTTGGACAGCAATTTTAAACAATATAAATAACAAAAAGTTCAATCGTACACATCGATGAAGCCTGATAACGTCAGTCAGTCTTTCTGACAAATTAATGAATATATAAATATATATATAAAAAAAGATTTTGAACCTGGCCATTCGATATTGATATAGCATTAAGAATTGCAATATATTTGCATATCGATTTTTCCCCCTACCCCTACACTACAGCACTTCTATGTACTTCTACTGCTCTGACGATAAGCGGGCGATATTTACAGACCGACCGACATCCGGTCTGGCGACAACACAGACTAATTTAAACTGACACGACAACCGCTCACGATGCTTGTTGTGTGGCCTCCTGTGTACAATGCACACCACCATGTGTACCATGCAACACTACTACTGCTACTAACTGCAGTTGTGGCACCACTAAACCAACAGCATTTCATCATTGAAAACAGAAAACTCCCTGAGTCAGACCCTTAGCTTTATGCATGTAAGATCGACCGATCAGACTTTTGGCCGATGTTTCCGATCACCGATTAGTGGAACATCAAAAAGGCCGATAGCGGATATCAGCCGTTACGATTATTATTTACTTTAATAGAATAAAAGTGTGGAAGCAGCAAAAGTGCATCTTTTTTAATTCAAGTACAGGCACAGAGCTTCAGACATAAGAGAAAATACATTTTGGATAATTTGGATAAATCTATATAAATACATGAGGTGATGGAGTCAGAGACACACATGCAGCTATACATCTCCTTACCACCACAATCTACCGGATCTTCAATGAAAGTGGTCGATGTCCAATTTTTGAACATTTATAATAAATACAAATCGGCTGCTCTTTTTTCGATTATTTATTTTGAGCACCGATACCGATTATTAATAAAATCATGAATATCGAATTTGATAATCGGCCGCGGCCGATAATCGGTCTATCACTATTATGCATGTTGCGTGTCTGTTGCAACTTCAACAACAACTGATGTTATTTTTGATGCTTTACTTGCCGAAAGTGGTATGGATCCGACTTCCTCCATTTTGTCTTGCCCCTCCAACATGTTCTCTTGCCCCCCCCCCCACCCCCCACCCCAAATGGGACATGTTACATCCGCCCCTGATGCACCCCCCCCCCCCCCCCCCCCCCCCCCCCCCACAACACTGCAAAAAGTCACTTCTAATGGCTTTCTTTGCCTTTCCTTTTCCGGTAGGCCACATGCTGTGCGGATCTAAAGCACTGCTGTCCCGCCGGATACTCCTGTGATGTGCAGAGCGGAGGGTGCACCCAACGCTCCCCTCTGGCCTGGGACACCTCCTTCTCACAGAGACACAGAGACTCTGTCCCCTTCGGGGGATAATTAGGAATCACCATGAGATGCACTGATCTTTTTTTTCAACAACACATTTTACCTACAGCACATTACAGTATCATCTGCATCGGGTGAGATTTTCTTCCCCCCCAACACCACCACCACCTTGCTTTACAGTTTCACCCCAAAGAACTAAAGCTAAATAATTCTTTTGGTTTTGTCCACAATTCCTGGCTTGATTTTGCAAACAAAACAGTGTAGACTTCTTAATTAAGTGGTGCTAATTCAGATGATGAATATTTTAACTCTTGAGAGTGTAAAAATGAAACCAAATGGACCCGCAAGGGTCCATTTGGTTTCATTTTTACACTCTCAAGAGTTACATCTGGTACATAAGCTTTCCATCATTTAGCCTAGCGACCACCTGGAACCCTCCCTCTCAAGGACCACTGGTGGTCCCCGGACCACCTGTTGAAGACCCCTGATTTCGACCATTGTTGATTCCCCAGGCCTCTATTTTTCTGGGTTTTCCTATGGGGAGAAACATGGGCTTTATGCCTCATGTGAAAAAAAAATGACTTGGCTTTTTACCAACGTTCCAACATATTGACAGTGAAAAGGCTTTAGTTCTGAAGAGTTCAGCCAAATAAATCATTGATATTTTCCACTATATTACGATTTACCTAATGACGGACTGTCGGCTGAAACTTCATTTTAATAATGTTTTAATTTATAGGCAAAAGACAAAGTGTGCACTTGTCCCTTTTGTTTTTCTGGAACAGGCTGATAACAGAAACATCCTCTCTCTCGAGATCTCGCTGCCTTCATAAAAGTCATTTGTTTTGGTTTTGTTTTTTACTTTTGAGTCATTTGAGACAAATGACTTAAGTACTTGTGGTGATATATTTTGGGGAAGGTTTTTTTGAACAGCAGCCAGGTTACAGCCCTGTTAATGGCCATAATCGTGTTGGCGGCCATTTTGCTCTTCTAGCATTCTGTGTGGGGGTTAAGATAAATGGCCACTGTGTGGTATTCCCAATGGTGTTCCACTTCTTCATGCAAGTGAGAATCACTGAATGTATGCTTTCCCTTGTAAACGGGTGAAATGTTATCAAATCACTAGAACAAGCACTAAACCTCATTTCATTTCAAATTCATTTTCAGTCTTTTTTTTTTTCCCCATTTTGATTCATGCGAGCAAATGGCTGACCGTACTGGGGTTTGCTCAAAACATGATCAGGTCTGGTGGTTGGTTGTATTAATATTATTAATGAGCAGTATAACTGTGATTTTTGATATAGCATAGGTTGGGTTTAATTCAATGTGAACTTCTCAATGTTGGTTTTGCGGTCATAGATATGTAGAATGGAGGAGTGGATTGAGACACTTAATATCCTGAGACAGCATATAAAGTTACTGTTAAATGGAGAAAATGCTGGGTCATTTCAGTCTCGTACACATTATTACATTTATACCTTCACTATATGTTCCATATACTTTCAATTCAACAAATTAGTTTTGGCTATAATAGTTAATTTGGAACAAGTTGTGGGTGTTCAGTTATAGGGTGAATGCAGCTTTACTTTTGGTGTGGGGAAACGATCACAGATTTTTTTTATTTATTGGTAAGTTATCCCGACATTGTAGATTCTACAAAACATTCGCTCTGAAAGAACATACTGAAAGATTTGTGCTGCGTTCTCACCCCCCCCCCCCCCCCCCCAAATATTTTTCAATCAACGTTAAAACACCACAAGTACAGTACAGAATGGTTTTAACAACATTAAGGCTTGCTGTGCCTTTACTCCATACATTGTATTGGTCAAAAACATTTTCTCTGTTTTGTAATGTCTCGGTGTAAACCGTTCAAAACGCACACATCTACTTGACCCAATTACCAGCCTATAGTGCTGGGCCTCCACTGAGTTCATTGTGTTGCGTTTGGATGCTGTAAGGAAAAACGCAACCAATGCAGGCTTCTACCAGTCAGCAGTGGAGTTCATTTAAAACAGTGGTTTTCAACCTTTTTGATACCAGGGCCCTCTATTCAGCATTTGAGCCACGGACCACGGTTTAAGGAGATTTTCAGCCCCAAAGCCCCCAAAATTAAAGATTTCTTTTTGCTTTTGTCCACAATACCAGGCTGCATTTGGAAAACAAAACCATAAAACATGGAGATAAAAAAAAATGACCATTAGTCTTCTACATTCTACATGGGCTAAATCAGATGATGAATAAACTCTTGAGAGTTAAAATATTCATCCAAATACACTCTCAAGCCTAACCAACTTTCCATCTGAAAACCACTGATTTAAAAAGGCAAGATTGTTGCCTTATGACATAATGACAAATATTTGAGGTTATACAAGTGCAAAGGAGATGTTCTATAGACCAAGTTCAGTCCCGATTTGTGAATACAGAGAATCATTACTGAATTAAAAAAAATACCCGTAAAATGATTTTAATGTAATTAATACGTGTTGCATACATTTTGATAGATTCAGTTATTGGACTTTTGTTTTCTCCCTTTCATCTGTGACAGATTTTATGTTGACGGCCGCCCGGCATTCATTCCAGACACACACTTAACAAATGTATACCTGTGTGAACTTGATGACTCATCCACAAGGTATGCAATGCATATTTTTGGATTTGATGAGCGTCACTACCAATGAATGAAGGACTTCTTCTTTGTTGATTTTGATATATACTTTTAGTTGCCTTTTTAAAATGTTATGGGGAATAAATAAAAGGAGAGGAGAATTGTGACAAAATGAGTGAAATAAAGTTGTACAAAAAAAAACAGATTGGTTTGACATGCTGTCTGAGACAATTTCCACTCCCTGATGTCACGCAGAGGAGAAATTCAACCTCGGTGATACCCCCCCCCCCCTTTCAGTGTTGCCAACTTGGCACATTTGTCGCTATATTTATTTTATTTATTTATTTTCCCCAGACTGGCCGGTGAGAGAATTTGGTTGACAGGCGTCAGAGATAAACCCTCATTTTCGCCCTTCCTACGATAGAGACCTCCTTCCTAGACAGAACCATTGGTAACCAAATGGCCCCTTATAGATCTGTAAGTCGATCTAAATTAGTCCGAGAGGCTAAACTCAACATCAAATGTTGGCCCTCCGTGGCTAAAATGCAGAATAAACAGTGGTCCCTGGTATAAAAATGGTTGTGAAAACCACTGCTCTACCGGATTCTAGTGCATTTTGGAAGTGCCACTAGTGCATTTTTCATTTTTGGCAGTTGGCAACACTGCTTCCTTTGGCCTTTTCTGTAGGCATCCCTTTAGCCCCCACCCTTGGCCCCCTTTTTTGTGTCATCAAAAAGTTGTTGTGACAACCCAAGTAAATACATGTTGAGATATGCAACGCAGAGGGCAGCAGTAAAAAGAGGGGCCCCCCTTAACCCCCTTGCCGCCTCAGCTGCTGCTGCGGGGGTGTCGGTCGCGTCCGCGATCCACATCCGTGCTCATGTGTCCCACTTTGTTTTGTGCTGCTGTCCGCTTGGCAGCCCAACAATTCCACTATAGCCTCGACAAGAGTCGCATAGCTTTATCTCCTAGGCCCCCTGGTGGCCAGAAATCGACACTTCTGGCACTTCTGCTTGAATGGCAGACAATAGGCCTTAGCGATTAGGTCTTTGACACTAAATGACACTAAATTAGGTCTTTGACACAAAATTGTTCGCCTCGAAGTTGTTTTTTGTCAAAGTCCGCTTATTAGTGACACTACCGTCTGTCTCTCTGGCTGAGAATGCACATACCTCATGGTCCCAGGCTATTAAGCCTCATATGGATAATACATTATACTAGTCCTCTATAACTACAATTGAACATTTAAAACACATATAATATGTTCTTTAGTTTAAGAATAGTTCTTTATTTTATTCCTTGGTAGGTGCTATTTTACTGTGCCTGTCATAAGTATGACGTCACAGGAGATTTTCCCTGGAGCCCCCTCCTTACCAAATGGAACCCCCCTTGCCAAACCATTTGAAAAATCAATTTTGGAGAGTCTTGCCTGGGGCTCCAAATTTCTTAGAAACGCCACTGGTTAAGTGGGAGGCATCCGATCACTTCGTCCAATTCAACCATTTGTCTTTTTCCCCCTCCACTAAATTCCATACACTCTTGGGAGTTGGGGAGACCACTATGTTTTCCACATCAATAACAGCGGTCGCTCAACGAATCGGCAATCATTTGCATCTTCTTGCCTTGAAGCAGGCTGTGTCTACCATGTTTTGATTTACGGCTTAGAAAGACCTCGTTCAGCAGAATTGTATGAATTTCATCAATGCCAGTGGTATGAATTGGGTGTGGGGATGGATGGATGGATGGATGGATGGATGTGACCTTAAGGACCCTGGCCATCCCCAAATCTATGTATAGACACTGAAGCCCAACAACAGTAGAGAAAAAGCGAACTGACAAAACCCATTGACGTGTCGGCAACCTCGTTCCGCAAGCCCCTCTATTGGCCGGCCAACTTGATCCATTCACATGTTGCCAGGGGGGAAAAAAGAGCACCCTCCGCCTACACATAACACCCAGGGGCGGATGTAGCATTTCCCAATTGGGGGGGCAGGAGAAAATGGTATGGGTGCGGCTTCATGAACATACCCATACCACTTTCGGTTACAGGACTTTTATTGGGCAAGTAAAGCATCAATAATAACATCAGTTGTTGTTGAACTTGCAACAGACACGCAGCATGCATAAAGCTAAAGGTCTGACTCAGAGAGTTTTCTGTTTTCCATGATGAAATGCTGTAATTGGTTCAGTGGTGACACAGCTGTAGTTAGTTAGAAGCAGTAGTAGTGTTTCACATCATTTTAATTATAAGCACTTTAATTTGAAATATCTATTTTGCATGGTATCGTGTTTGGGGGGGCAGACTGGGTATTTAGGGGGGCATTGCCCCCCCGAAACCCCCCATGCCCATGCCTAGATCCGCCCCTGCCCTGTGCCTACACATAACACCCACACATCGACCTTACACACACTCCCTCCTCCGGCATGTTGCTAATTCCCATGGGAATGTGCAGATTCCAGTCATCTGAATTTGGGACAACAAGTGTGTGTGTCGGTTGGGTGGCAACGAGGTAGTGGCATTGTTGACCTGCTGCCAGTGGCTACACATGCGCACAGCATGAATGAACAAAATAATGAAACATCCATCTTCACTAAATCAGGACAAGTGGCACATTTTTAATAGAGAAATAAATCATTTAGTACAAGCACTATAATATGAATGTTTTGAAATTCAAGGCCAGAGAAAGGGGGCCAAAAATATTCAGCCTTTTGTCGTTTTATGGTGGTTACAACTTGCAAGTTAAATTGACATTGAAAATAAATGTCAGTTTTTCCTGATGATTTATATACTGGTTGGGCCCTTGGACGTTGTGACCCAACATTCCTTTGCTTTGACACTATACTTTTAAAGGCTTTGGTAGATATTGTTTATAAAGTATCACTGAAACTGACATTTACAGATCTTCAATATTGGTCTATATTGATCTTCTATTCTGGCCATTTTTTGGTGCAGAGATCTAGGGGAAAAGGAGTGGGGCCCAGGGTAGACCCTTGGGGTGATCCTGGTCAATGACGTATACAGGCTTTAATTGTTTCATTTATACACTCCAAATACTCCAAAATTGTGTGTAGAACTACCTTGCCTGTGTGTGCCCAAGTGTCAACTTGGCCGCATGTACCGAAAAGTAATCCCTTCTGGATATTGGACAGTGGGTAGTGGGTGCCGGGTGGTGGTGGTGGTGGTGAATGTGCGTGGGTGGGATCTGAAGGGTGGGGACCCGCCCGCCCGCCCGGGGTATCATAACTCACACACGTATTCTGGTCCACCAATGAGACGGGGCTGGTGGGCAGAAAGCCGGTAGGTTAAACTTGGGAGTACCAAAGTGCACATTGCACACACATGCTAACACACAGGAACGGAGCAGACGGAACAGGCAGCAGCAGCAACAGCAGCTCTCAACCTCTTTGACCCGAAACCTCTGAGGTGATTTCAGCAAGACTTGAAGATAGGAAAGGAGAAGCAAATTCTGTTCTTGGGGGGTATGTCTTGTTTTGGCTTTATTACAGAACTATTTAAACCACTTGTGGTGTTTTTAACTTTCATTGAAAAATAGCAGGCGTTCACGGCTCATAGCGCGCCACCCTGTGGCGCGCTATGAGCCGTGAACGCCTGCTATTTTTGGGGAGAATGTGAGAACGCAGCACAGATATTCTTTCAGAGGGAATGTTTTGTATGGAATCTACAATGTCAGGACGAAATGCGTGGTGACGTTCCTCGATTTCAGCTCATACTCTACGTATACAGTATGAATGGGGACGTGGCTTGGGACCGGTCCACAGCCGAGACGACAGGAAGTACACTTTGAAACTGGTGCAGGTGCAGCAGATCTGAGCAGCTGTAAAGTCAGATTGTTCACTTACTTGTGGACTTTATGGTAAAGGGCCAAGGGTTTTCAACAGATGTTATGTCTTGGGAATTGGGGTTAAACTATAGGGTCAGACAAGGAGCAGGAATGTGGTTGTGGTTTTGTTTGTCGGTTATTTTTTATGATGTGTAGGCTTACTCTTTGTTGTGTTAACCTTTTCTAGGCACTTGGGGCTCCATTTTCGTTACATGCTAAACCCCTTATCCTAAACACCTTATTTGCTTTTTACTTTTTTTTTAACTTTTGGGAATAGTTCAATGTGCCAATCTATTGATACGTTGTGAGCATGTAGACTGGCCATTTGAACTATTGAAAAATGTTTTTTAATAGTTTTTTAAAAAGGCAAAGAAGTTAAGGGATAAGGGCTTTAGCGGTGACAAAAAACTAGGCCTTGATTTCAAGAGTGTTTCTGTGACATTATGTCAATGAGACTGCACCACAGTTTGTGATAAATCGACATTAGGCCAGTGTTTAAGCAACAAGATACATTCTCAATGCTGAGTTTCAACACCGGACATGTTTTTTCATGGCATCTGGCAACTGACCAGTTTAGACAACCTATCCAAACTATTGCCCGTTAAATGAACACATTTACAGTAAGTATCCCTCTGTGGACTTGTGTATAACTGTACCTGGGCTCTGTGTGGTGTCCAGTGTATGCTCTCCTAATGGAATTTGTTTTGATCTCCTCTCCTCGCCTTCGCATGTCAATATGGCGGGGGGGCGGCTGAGCGAGAGAGACTTGGACAGCTGGCCGGCCGCGGGGGGAAGGCATGTGGCTAGTTCTGCAGCTTGTCAAAATCTTCCCATGCTATTTATACCCCCGCCTTTGCCAGGATCGCTGCTGCTAGTCGCGTCCGTTCATTCACACCCGAAGCCACGGGCAAATGCCAGCGCATTAGAAGAATCCCTGGCCAAACGCATGCCAACTAATTTCTGCTGTTTACCCAACAGCGAAAAACCGCGCGCCAAGCTGTGTTGTTTGCGTCCGCCCTGTGGTAGGCATGGTCACTGAATCTTTAATGTTGAACGGTGAAGTGACACCGAATGGCATTCCGTTGGGAGGTTGTCAGGTTACCGATGGGACACATTAGTGCCCGGTGGCGGTGATGTCCCTTTTGTTGACATAGCAACAGGTCGCCGCCCAGTTGTCATCGCTTAGGAGAAGCTTCTCTGGGATCGGAGTCAAGGATATGTAACCCACGTATTACTGGCCCTTCATAGGCCAAATGGCGAAAATAGATGATCTACAAGCTCACAACTCGCCACATGCCTGTCTTGTTACATAGAAATTGGGTAATAGGATCATGCATATATATAGTATATATTAATTTTCACTTCCTAAGGGTGTTACATTAAAGATAATATAGTAAGTGACTTGGGTGATTTGGAAAACCCTCCGGCCCCCCACCGGGTAGCAAGATGTGTGTACTAGGGCATTAACTAAATATTCGACTAGTCGATTATTCGACTAGCAAAACACTATGCGACTATTAATTCACAATTCGTTATTCGGTAATAATAATTTTTGATATATATTTTTCAATTTTCTGCAGCAGGCATTGTGGATGTGTGCTGTCGTGTTGGTAGCAATTGTAGGTTGATTGCTCATTTTTTCATGTCATAATGTAACTGAGTTACAGTAGTGAAATAGGCGTGTATTTTTTCAATGGGAAGTCCAGAACCACACATTTTATTGGCTAAAAAACAAATATATATCACTATAGACTAGTCGACAATTATTCGACTACCAAAGTATTCGAATCGACTAGCAAAAAACGTGTTTGGTTAATGCCCTAATGTGTACTGTACATGCACACACTCTACACTAGTGAGGGGAAGTGCAACAGGCCAACAACATATACACCGAGGCCCTCACCACTCGATCCTGATTGGATGAAAAGGCCTCCTCTCATCCAGATTGGACGAAAGGCTTTTCTCCCAAAGCCCAGACTGAAACTAGGGTTTTTTGACGCCAGGGGGCTCACTGGGGACACAGAGGAACTCCTTATATGGTCACCACACTCTGTTGTAGGGAGGATTAAGCAACAAAGAAGTAAAAAATAGCAAATATTGGTATAAAGTGAAATCACTTACTAGACCTTTTAAGTTTTTAAGTTAAGCTGTATGATGAAGTACTAGCCAGTGTACCGAGGTGGGAGTGCTCTGGTTTTGGGCAATAGTAAGTAGTTCCAATCATTTTGTGGGGGTCACTGGGGCCATGCAGTAAAAGTAAATCGTTCCACAAAGCGTAATTTATTTGTTGAATTATTCCTGAAATATTAAAAGGATCCCTGGCTAATAAGACAAATATGCCTTAAAACACTGTACTTGCCTTCTATAACTAAAACATGCAGATAAAAACACCTTCAATACTTTATTTCTTTCATAAATAGAGAATCTTTCACTCAATAGGAGGTGCTCCGGCCGCAGGATGATGATGTCACAGAGCATGTTCATCCATGTATTCTATAGAGCTAGATCACATGTGACATCATCATCCTGCGACAGGAGCAGTTCCTGTTGAGTGAAATATTCTCTATTTATGAAAGAAATAAGATGCCATTGGTGTTTTTATTTGTTTATTTTAGTTATATAGGGAAAGTATAATGATTTAAGCGATGTTTATCTTATTAGACAGGGATCCTTTTAAGTCCTCCTCGTTCATTGAAGGATGTGCTAATATTTTAGAAGTGGGTCAACCACATAAAGCAAGTTAGTTTTTTGGATTCATCTACTCCCACTGTGTGGCCCCCCAGAAAAATGACCGGAACTCGTGAAAATCAATCAACAAACACATTATTTGGCACAGAGAATTGTCATTTATTAAAATATACTGTAATTTGTCATGTCTTGATTTCTTCTAATGAATTCTAATTTATTTATGTGCTCCCTCCAGACACTACAGTACAAAGCAGAAGTATAGTCATAGCAGAACCCGTCCATGAAGAGGAATGGCCATCCCCAGGATGTTTGACTCCAACACACCGTTCGTGGTGGTGACGGGGGGCTCGGAGCTGTCCTTCGTGGGCAAGGAGAACGGCCAGGGCTGCGACCACGACGACCAAGACAAAGACTCACTGGCTCAGGCCATCGCGCCCCATCTGAGCCGGCTAATGGAGCATGGCACTGCCAAGCAGCTCAGCGCAGAAGGGCAGAATGCGCCCGAGGAAGAGAGCCCATACGTCTCCATCATCGCACAGGCCGAGGGTAAGACCGATATATGCTGCAGACGCTCTCCGGCGTAATCGGTAAATTGTGCGTTTATTAATATAGCAGGGACGGATCTAGAGGGGGGGCAGGGGTGGGCACCAAATGTGCACCCTGCCCACCCAATGAAAGGTAGTGGGCCCTGGTGTCAAAAAGATTGAAAACCACAGCTTCATATGAAAACCTTTGGAGTTGCCCATACACCCTGCCATTCTAAGTTCCAGCCCACCCTAGTAGGGTAAGGCTAAATCCGGGGCCCTGTTATATAGGGGGACCTTTTATCCATTGCACCACACAGCGCATTAGTCCTTCATAAAGTGATGAGTTGGGGTGGGGAGAGAATATAACGTCGCACACTCCATCATTCACACGCCGTTGGTGGAGGAATCCATGCAACAAACCTGCTCAGCAGGAGTAGTTATAACTTATAGGATTTCACTGTCTCAAGGACATTTTGACACAGGGACGGATCTAGAGGGGGGGCAGGGGTGGGCAGAGCCCACCCAAACGTGCATCCTGGATGCCCACCCAATGAAAGGCAATATCAGTGGTTTTCAACCAGTCGTCTGGGGGCCACCAGTGGTCCTTGAGAGGGTTCCAGGTGGTCCCCAGATAAATGATGGAAAGTCGGTAAACCAGATGTAACTCTTTGAGATCGTAAAAATGAAACCAAATGGACCCTTGCGGGTCCATTTGGTTTCATGTTTACACTCTCAAGAGTTAAACTATTCATCATCTGAATTAGCCCACGTCTACACAACTAGAGAACTGAATCCATCCTGGTACTGTGGAAAAAAGCAAAAGAAATCTTTAGTTTTGGGGTCTGTGGGGCTAAAATGTCGTCAAATAGTGGTCCGTCGCTCAAATGTCGAATAAATAGTAGGTCCTGACTCCTGCTGTCAAAAAGATTGAAAACCCCTGCTTCATAAATGAAAAACTTTGGAGTTGCCCACCCTACCATTCTTCCAGCCCACCCTAGTAGGGATAGCTAAATCCGGCCCTGCTTTGAATGGAACGCAGTGGGAGTCCAGGTTTGAACTGTCCTACTCCCAAGGACCAGTTTACTGTTATAAACTGAAACTTGAAGTAAGCTATGTGAGGTAACGGCGAGTGCATGTGCATTTTGGTATTCTATTCTAGTATTCTTAAGTATTTCTACAATACACATGTATCATACCGTAATAATTACCATTTGTGTTTCAGTATAGGGGCTGGGGGGGGGGGGGGGGGGGGGGGGGGGGATTTATATATTAGAAATGATTAATGGAGTCGAGCACATATGAATAGGTTACTCCAGGGACTTTAAGAAACCGTCTCTAGGATATAAGCACTTTTGAAATATCTTTGGCTGTTTTGCATGCCATAATGTTTGGTGGGGCAGACTGGGCATTTAGGGGGGCATCGCCCCCCCCCCCCCCCCCCCATGCCCATGCCGAGATCCGCCCTGTAAAATGTAAGGTGAGGGGGGAAAACAGAAAAACAAACAGTTTCTCTGTCTGTCTCATCTTGGTCAATTGATCCTCTATAATTTAGAGTGTGACTCTGTCTTTCAGGAGAGGAATCCCAGGAGTTCAGCCCCACCAGGACACAGTGCCAGTATCTAAGATCTCAGCAACTCAAAAAACACAGGTACTGTACCTCCCATGTACACAACCCTCTGCATGCTCCGGTTCTCCTTGTGCACTAATTCAATCTGCTGTAAACCAGCAGTGATCGTGATCTAATTCCACTAGCAATATTGCACTGTAGCGTCTGTGAGAAAGTCAGAGATGTTTCAGCTATTTGCGATGTGGTTAGGTTCTTTCTTTTTTCTTTTTTTCCCTT
This sequence comes from Benthosema pterotum, assembly GCA_039105355.1. NCBI lineage: Eukaryota > Metazoa > Chordata > Actinopteri > Myctophiformes > Myctophidae > Benthosema > Benthosema pterotum. Next base: position 46,877,658 of record CM076981.1, on the reverse strand, counting down.
TTTTTTTTTTTTTTACATTATTCCGTCATGTGCTCAACTTCAACGGGCTTAGTTCACCCAAAATATTAAACTTTTCTTGAGTGCTTCACACTGGTAGATTACATGTGATTTGGTGATTTCTGGTAATACCCTATAGAGATGCCTCTGCAGCCAATACAGTACAAGTATGGAGATCAATGGCATTTGGTTGGTCCTGTTCAGAGCATCAAACACTATGAACTCAGCAATGTGTTCTTCTAGAAAGCATGAGATGCTTACTCACAATTTTCACCGTGTCTATGTTTTCGCTGGGGTGTGCATGCAATTACTTTACTTCATCTCACACATAATGGGACCAAACCTGCATTTACAGTATATTGTACGTAGGCCAACCTTTTCAGATCTGCCTTACGTGATGTGTGTTATACCGGGCTGGTTTGCATGTGGGCCTATAACTCATGGATCCAAGCCACACACATGCACAATAAACATAGGCCATGCCTAATATATATTCAACTCTGTATGCTTGTAATAACAGGACCTATTTAGCTTATTCACTTCAAATTCCAATTGTTTAGCCTGTATCCTCTCTTAAATAGACCTTTAGGTAAGCCCCGCCCCTCTTGTCCACCCTACGACACTTTCCACCCAAGCTCATTCATTCCAGTGTAAATATCATGGACTTTACACATTAAATACTGGTTCATTTTTGTAACCAGACCTTCAAAATCTCTTCCAAATCCAATCCAACAAGGCATGCCCTATGCAGTGGAAAAATGTGTGTGTGACATTTATTTTTTTAAAACAATGTTTTATCATCTATCACATGCTTAGCTGTGATGATTGGACCATAGCAGTTTGAGGAGGGGCTTACTGAAAGGTCTATTGGATCATAATCCCAACAAGAATATTAATTGTATGTAAACATTCTGTGAACGTTGTGACTGAGCGAACACTATATCAGCGACTAAAACAATGCTTCCTCCGATACGCAGGTTCCACGCCAAGAAAACAGAAGTCCTAACGAACACGGAGGACAAGGAAAGCGACGGCGGTATCAACCCCGCCATACCGCACCACCGGCTACGCAGGAAGCACCGGAGGAAATCGCACAGCATGAGACAGAAGCACCTGCACCAACACGAAGGAGAGGAACAACAACAACAACGTCCTATCATCCAGGGTCTGTGGGTGCAGGAGATCGACTGGCTGAGCTCGACGACGCAAGACAACGACAACAACGTCACAACGTCCCCCGTGGACATCATACCTCCTCCTCCCCAGTTCACCGACTGGGTGTCGGACCGCGGCCGTCGCCGGAGGGACAATTCGGCGGTACAACACGCGACCGACGACGAGGAGCTTAACGCCTCCTGCTACAGCAGCGAGGATTTGTACGACGACAGACTCGAGGACTTGCCTCCGTCCGACGACTCGCGCCGTCCAAACAATTCGGCATTCGGCTCTTCCAGTGTCGACACGGGGAGGACGTCGGACTCTGCCTACCGGCTGCAGAGAATAGAGGGACGCCGGGAGGAGTGTGTTTGCACTCGGGACAGCGTCTCGGAGTCGGAGTCGTCGTCTTCCCGCGGTGGCAGCTGCAGCAGCTCCGGCGGCTCCGTGTGCAGCTTGAGGGAGGCGTCGGACTCCTTCCTGAGCACGTCGTGTTGCGTTTCGGACGAGTTCCAAGTTGTCGGAGGCCGGGGCTCGTCAGACGCGACCTTCGACCTGATGGGCGTGTCCGACTTTACCTCCCCGGCCTGCTTGGCGGAGTGGGATTTCGAGACGTCCTCCTTGGAGGGCATGTGTACCGACTCGGTGCCTAGCCTGCGGGGAGTTTCGGACTCCACCTTCAGCCCCGCGTCTCTGTGCGTGGAAGGTTTCGCCGCCGAACTGCCCCAGACCGACACGGTGCTGGGCGGGCTGAGGGGACGCGTGACGGAAATGCCGAGGCAGTTCGTGTCGCCTTTCTTCAAAGACTTGTTGAAGCACGCCTCCTCGGCCCTGGGAAACGTCAACGCGGCCGCCAACGAAGGCATTGTATTTCACAATGTAAGACACGGTTCTTTCAACGATTTCAATACAGGCAAAAATATGACACGATGATCCACCCAGAATAGCAGGTGTTCACAAATGAATGAACCCTAACGGGTTCATTTGGTTCCATTTGTACGCTCTCAGAAAAACGAAGCGTCTAAAGAAATCCATTAACATGGTGGAAATACATCTTGATGATGTCATCAAGATGTTTCACCAGGTTAGTGGTTTTCTTCAGACCTCCATTTCTTGGGAACACAGAATGGGGGAACTTTTTTTTATTATGTCCATCCAGCACCGCTAGGGTATACTAATGACATATTAGAATGTTGAAAATGGGTGGAATTCCGCTTTAATTCTTCTGTTTGGGGCATACTGTCTGACAATCGCTTTCCAATCTGTGCCTTTTGCATATTACACCATTGTAACCATCCAGCAGCTCCAGCCACACAAGCATAAGTATAGGGAAGGAGCAGAGTACTGCGTTCTGCATCACATCCAGAACGGCTCCTATGGAGATGTCTACTGTGTCCGAGACAACAGGACAGGATTCCTGTGTGCAGCCAAGAAGGTGAGCCCAAGACAAAGCCACACGTTTATCTCTGTTTGAGACTTCCACCTGTCAGGTGAAAAGAAGGCAGCTTGGGCTCCTCATGCATTGAAGGAAGCATGAGGCCAGTCCGCTGCCTCCCCAGGTTGGTGGAGGGTGTGTAGAGCCCAGGATCACATTAGGACTTGGCCAGTGTTGGGACATGTGCACTACGTAACTTAATATATTACATAATATATTACCAAAATGCAGTAACTTGTAATATAAATATATTACATAACAAAAACAATCTAATATATTATACTTGTCTTTCTGCATTAATGCACTACTTTCAATATTACTTTCTGTCAATCTGTCTTGTTGAAAATGTTCTTGTGAAATTATCATGACAACTGCAGAAGTTAAATAATTACTTATTTTCTATCATTTGTCATCAAATTATTCATTCAGGAGTGACATTTTTTCAAGTTGATTTCATATGGATTTGGACATATAGCCAAATGTGCTGCTTTATTGTAGGTATGCCACTGGCCTACACAATATTTGATTAATAGTGACACTAAATATTTGATTATATATTTTGTAAAAAGTTTTTTTTTTCCAAAGTAATATGTAATAGTAATATTAATATATTACACTTGCTCAGACGGTAATATTGTAATATAATATATTGCTTTAAAATGAAGGTAATAATTAATAAGTAATATATTAACAAAGTAAAGTAATATTCCCAACACTGGACTTGGCACTAGGTGAAAAATGGGTTACAAAAATCGTGGGATAGAAATGTTCGTTCCCTCAGCCATCACAGCAACAAACAAACTAATAGAATGGCTTTGTATAGTGTGGGAACCTTGTGTTTTTGTATTGTATTGGTGTTGTGTGCTATACTATATGTGTGGGATATTTGAACAGACTGTGAAGAGGAAGTAGTGGCGTTTCCAAGCAATTAGGAGCCCTAGGCAAGATTTTCCCTGGGCTCGTTATAGAGGATAAGTATAATGTATTTATCCATATTAGGCTTATTAACCGGGTACTATCCTTTTAAAGCATTCTGGTGGTCGCCCCCTCCCCTCGCCCCCCTCCCCCCATGGCGCCCTAGGCAACTGCCTAGTCTGCTTAATGGCAAAAATGCCCCTGAGAGGAAGTATGATTGGGGTTGTTAAAGATTCTTCTTCTTCTTCTTGTAATTATCATGTCATGACCTCCAGATCCCTCTAAGTCACTTCAGCAGCGAGGAGGTGAGCACGTGGAGCGCTCTGAACTCTCCTCGCGTCGTGGAGCTTTTCGGAGCCGTGAGAGAGGACCTGAACGTCGTCCTGTTCATGGACTTGAAGCCAGGTAAGCGTACTCCAGTCCGAAATAATAGTAAGCTTCTACTGCGGGGCGGTTGTAACATTTCCCATACCATACCAAGTCGCCCCCATACCATTTTTGGTCACAGGACTTTTATTAGGCAATTAAGCATCAATAATAACAGTATGTTGTAATATCAGTTGTTGTTGTTGCAACAGACACGCAGCATGCATAAAGCTAAAGGTCTGACTCGGAGAGTTTTCTGTTTTCAATGATGAAATGCTGTTGGTTTAGTAGTGTCACAGCTATAGTTAGTTAGTAGCAGTAGTAGTGTTTCAAATCAGTTCAAATATAAGCACTTTAATTTGAAATATCTTGGGTTGTTTTGCATGCCATCATGTTTGGTCGGGCAGACTGAGCATTTAGGGGGGTATTGCCCCCCCCCCATTCCCATATAGATCCGCCCCTGAGTCCGTCGTGTCACCTATACACTAAAAATGAATGCTAAAATGTAAGGTGAGGGGGGAATAAAACAGAAAAACAAACATTGGACTAAATGTTGAATGTCCTTGTAGGTTGCTTGGCTCAGCTGGTGAGGGACAGGAGTGGTATTCCTGAGGACCTTGCCCTGCACTACCTCTGTCAGCTGTTAGGAGCTCTGGACCACCTGCACCTCAGGAACGTCCTCCACATGGACATCAAAGGTAGTCTTGGGCAATATACCGGTATTACCGTTTATCGCAATATTGGAAATCAATACCGAGTAATATCGTTGGGTCGCGCAATCTGTGAAAAATATCGAATACCGAATATCGTGAAATACCGACATTATACTGTATTCTATTAAAATATGAGCAATGAGACTTAATTGTAACTATACAAACAATTTTCATGTTACACACATGCCTAAACTAGCCCTTATTTGGGCTAGGCTTTTTGGAAACAATGTATTTCCAACTCCAGTTTTTCCCTATTTAGGCTGCTTGAACAGCAGAGCGCTCAGTTTCTGAGCCCTCAAAGTTGCAAATTCTGAGAACTAGGTGACTGGTGGAGCGTTCCAACTCTGATTGCCGTCAATACCGGTAATATCGAATATCGAGCTAATTAAGACATTATCAATACCGATATTAAAAAATCAATACCGCCCAAGACTAATCAAAGGTACAACTTATGTTGCATTTTTTGCATAGGATTCTTATGTCTAATCCACTTTATGCATGGGATTTCAACTTTTTGATACCACCAGGGCCCACTATTTATTCAAAATCTGAGCCACGGACCACCATTTGATGACATTTTCACCCCCCACAGACCACAAAGCTAAAGATTTCTTTTGTTTGTTTGTTTTTTTCCCCCACAATTCCTGGCTGGAATTCGGAAACAAAACAGTAAAACATACAGATCAAAAAAATGACCATTAACCTTCTACATTCTCTAATTCAGATGATGAATATTTTAACTCTTGAGAGTGTAAACATGAAACCAAATGGACCCGCAAGGGTCCATTTGGTTTCATTTTTACGCTCTCAAAGAGTTACATCTGGTTAACCAACTTTCCATCGTTTAGCCTGGGGACCACCTGGAACCCTCTCAAGGACCACTGGTTGAAAACCACTGACTTCATGTAGAGAGCACATTTAAAACAACAGAAGTGAATCCATACCAAACCCAGAACAGTTCATCAACTACGTGGGTGTATGCCCCTCGGCCCAGCAACCTGGCATTTAGTTAGAGGATGTGTTTGCTCTATTGTTTTTTATTGTTTCTTGTTCTCTGTCTATGCCAACTATACCACAGCACAGTCATTCAGTACTGGTCTTGTGCTGGAAGCTACCACTATCAGTGTTGCAAACTTGCCGCATTTGTCTCTATATTTAGCTAGATAAAACCTTCCATTTTTCCTCCTATGATAGACTCCTCCTTCCTTCCTAGAAAGGACCATTGGTAACCAAATGGACCCTTATAGAGCTGCAACTCTTGAGAGTGTAAAATGAAACCAAATGGACCCTAAATTATATTTAAACATCTGAGTTTCCTAATTTTCAAGACCCTACACATTTATAAAATGTAGAAGAATTGCTACTTTGACCAACATAATTTTGTCAGTTATTTCTCCTAAATTAGTCACTCAACATCAAATGGTGGTCGTCTGTGGCTAAAATGCAGAATAAATAGTGGACCCTGGTATGAAAAAGGTTGAAAACCCACTGCTCTGGTGAATTCCAGTGCATTTTGGAAGTGCCACTAGTGCATTTTGGATTATGGCAGTTGGCAACACTGGCCGGTAGGCTATATCATAGGCTAATAATGGTGTTTTTGGCCATCCTAAATATCTGCTGATCCTCTTTCCCCATCCTGACTGCAGGGTTGCAATAACGGTTACCTCATAGACTGGATCATAGATATACAGTATCTATGAACTGGATGACCTTCATGAAAGCCAAAACAAATAGAAGACGTAGGCTAGCACGCCCTCTGGTGGGGAGAACGGAGAACAATCGCTACAGTCTAACAAGCGTGTAGGGCAGGGGTGCTCAAAAGGTAGATTGTGATCTAGCAGTAGATCACACAGGCCGTGCAGGTAGATCACATGACAGTCCCCTAAAATGTATAGATCTGTAACTCTTGAGAGCGTTAAAATGAAACCAAATGGACCCTTACGGGTCCATTTGGTTTCATTTTACCGCTCTCAAGAGTTAAATTATTATTTAATATCTGAATTACGTAATTTCAAGAGTCCACACAATTAGAAAACGGAGAATAGTTGTTATTTTGACCAACGTTTTGCCTCTTCTCTTTCCCAATTTGTGGACAAAAACGTGAAAGCTCTTAGTTTTGGGTGCAAGAGACTAAACTTAACGCCACAAATTGTCAACTCAAACCTCAAATACTGTTTTCAAACGTCAGTAGCATCATACACAAGAAAACCTTCCAATTCTCCCCCTCTGTTTTTCATTCTAAGTGCATTATTCTTAAGCACTATAACAGCAGGTAACACCAACACCACTATTTCAAAGTTTCTCTGGGGCTTTGAACTGGATTTTCAGTAATGGAACAATCACATTTTTGATGTGTAGACTACCGGTAGAGCCGTTCATTTTGAAAGTAGCTCTCAAGTCGAAAAAGGTTGGGCACCGCTGGTGTAGCCTCCCTGTCAGTGCTGATTAAAATCCTGCTTTCTGAGGCTCATGAATATTTCTTCATTCCAGTTGACAATGTGCTGCTGTCCGCCAACAGCAGGGACACCTTCCTCTGTGACTTTGGTCTCTCTGAGACATTAGACCTCGACGGACAGAGAACCAGTGCATTTGGGGGTGAGTAGAGGAACACAGGAGAGTTTTCTATGAATGGTGTCATAGAACATGGGTGATTTTTATGTCTGAGGTGGGCAGGTCTTTCAGTAGCTTCATGATGCTGAGTGACATCATAGAATGTGGGTTCGTCTCCCTGCACAATTTTTTCGGGTAAATGTTACCCGTGTTTAGTTAATTCCATTCACTCATAATAGACTTATTTATTTATGTATTTATTTTCTTCACTGGACCAATCCCACAGGTCTTATTAATGTCTGGACCTTTAGTCCAGACATTCCTAAGTTCCCAACTTAATTCCTCTTTTTTTTAAGGATTTTTAAAAATTAATATGCAAATCCCCCCCCCCCCCCCCCCCCCCATATACTTTTTTTATTTTATTTTTGATTTTTCTGTGAAAAGTCATGATGAAATTTGAAAGAAGAGTACCTCAAGAGTGCCCCAATTGCAGCACTTGCATGCATTCTGATGACAAATATATTTTTTGGTTTACATTGGGTAAAATATTCTTACCCTGTAAGGTGGTGCGGTTCTCAAACTCTTTCATGTCAAGGACCCCAGAATTGATGTGATGTATTAGACCTAGGGCCCCCTCCCTCCCACCTCAAAACAGTTTGTGCCAAAGACACGTTGGCTATCCAATATGGCTGTTGAATCATTCAAAAAAATTTAATCAACTTAAAAATTAGCTTCAAAATTGATTTAATCATGATTAATCACCATTCGAACTATGTCCAAAATATGCCTGTTTTCCTTCACAGGATTTGAACATTTAAAAAAGAAAATGAATCTGGGAGGAAAAAAATATCTGTTTATTTCTTAAATATTTATCAAAATAGGTGATCTACAAACCCTCAATGCTTGTAAATCTTGAGCTATACTCTATGGCTCTGGTTACAGGGAGACGCACAGCTATATGTCTCCGTAAAACCGTGCGCTACCATTCTTTTCAATGGGGAAAATGCTCAGTGGGTTGGGTTAATGTGCACATTTAATAATCATTAATAATTAATTATAATAATATTTTAAAAAAAAAAATCAGATTAATCAACAAAATTAATTTAATTAATTAACTTGTTATCTTCAACAGCATTACTTCTCAAAGATGGTTGATCTTCAGGGGTTGACACTAAGGTCTCCGAGGCACTTGCCCATCGGGCAAGTGCAAGTCAAGTTCTACTTGCCCTCAGGTCATGGTCACTTGCCCCCCAGGTTCCAGGTGGTCCCCAGTTAAGTTGGTTAACCAGATGTAACTCTTGAGAACGTAAAAATGAAACCAAATGGACCCTTGCGGGTCCATTTGGTTTCATTTGGACACTCTCAAGAGTTAAAATTCATCATCTTAATTAGCCCAGGTCTACACTGTAGAAGATTAATAGTCATTTTGATGTGTTAATTTGCCTGTTTTGTTTCCCAAATCCAGCCTGGAATTGTGGTTAACTAGAAAGCAGGGAAAGACACAGAGGCAGAGTGCAATGACTGCCTTCAAGACAAATTTATCTTGTGTTGTGTTATAGTGCACTAAGTTGCACACTTGCCCGATCGGGCAACCAGGTAGCAGTCTTCACTTGCCCCACCATTTTTTTTTACTTGCCCCGGGCAAGCGGGCAAGTGTTAGTGTCAACCCCTGATCTTCCAGGGGGGTTAAATTTGTCACACATTTTTAACCCGCTGGAATCCCTTCAACTGCTTCAAGATATACCGCCCCTTATATTGTGTTTTCCTGTCTGTTTATGGCCCAGGGTCGGTGTTTCCCGGCACAGAGACCCACATGGCCCCTGAAGTGGCGCGTGGGGACCGCCACTGTGGCAAGGCCGACGTGTGGAGCAGCTGCTGCATGCTACTGCACATGCTCAACGGATGCCACCCCTGGATACGCTATTACGCGCATCCGCTGTGTCTCACGGTCAGTTTGCAAAATAATTTGTACGTTTTGCGCCACATTTTCACCATTTTCCAACAAAAAAAAAGCAGATTGTGACATTCGGCCATTTTGTTGCTGTCAGATCGCCAATGAGCCCCCGCCTCTGTGGGAAGTGCCGTCCAACTGTAACCACTTCACCGCCAAGGTGCTCAGAGCCGGACTCAGGAAGGACACAGAGAGACGAGCCTCCGCCAGGGAGCTTCAGAGGAAGACAACCAAGGCTCTCAGGGCAGGTCGGGGCACCTGTTACGTCCGTTAATCTCCCCCTTTGTGTAATATCGTCATTGGACGGTATTCTTGAAAGCTATGGCGTAGCGCAGGTATGGTGTAAGTGTTCTCATTGGCTGCATGGCAGCAAATCAGGTCTGGGGCCTTGTAGTAGGCCAAATCCATAATAATTAAAACCTGCAGTTAAAAATGTTACTGTACTCCCCTGCTTTGTTCATTGTGAGTTGAAGCTTGGTAAGCCCAGCAGGCCAAGGTCTGGTGGTACAGGCTTTTGGCCTACCACAAGCCTCACTCCTGATTTCAGCCAATGAGAAGACTTACGCCACACCTGGCAACGCCATAGCTGTTCGAGAATACCAGCCATTGTCTGTCATTGGGTTATCGATTTGTGACGTGAACACAAAGAGCAATCTTCCGAGCAGACTTTATTTTATGTGTGAAAGATACTTGGACAGGCTGAGCATGCCAATTTTGAAGTTTTTTCCAAGCACTGACGGTATAATGTCATCCCAACAGTCGGCGGCCTCAGTCGCGGCTCCCTCAAATGGGCCCGTGAGAAACTGGATCACGGCAAGAGCCATCGCGGCGACATCCCCTGCACTCTGTCCCCGGAGAAATTAGGAACCCCGGCACCCGCCATGAACTGGGTGAGCCCCTGGAGGACAAGGGCGGCCGACGAGGACAGCTGCGACGGCGACGAGAGAGCTTCCGAACTGGACCAAGATTCCGAAGCGGAGGAGGAGGAGGAGGAGAGTGCCTCTTCTTCGGCCAAAGAGTGGAATTCCGAACCCAAATCGTTACAGGACGGTTACGCGGCAGAGGACAGAGACTGGGAAACGGGTTCGGACTCTGAAGTGGACATTTACATGGGAGAGGACGAGTGCTCTCCGGAAAGGGGAGCGCGTCTAAAAAATGACTGGGATTACGAGGGAGACTGGGAGGAGGAGGAGGAGGAGGAGGAGGAGGAAGAAGAGGACTGTGATTCTTCCTCGTCCGCCGGGTATTTCCACACCCTCCAAGCCCACTTCCCTGTACTGCGTCAAGGGCTGCAGTCGGCGGCGCATTCGTGGGGTTCGGAACCGGAGCTGGAATACCTTCGCGAAGGCAAGTCAGAAAAGTCACCAAAAGTCAATTTGCTGGATACAACGTTATTCTAGTCATTTGTTTATGAGCGACAAACGCAGTTTGTACCATCCGGGAGAACTTTGACACCTAATAGTTCAACCAAGAGTACATTCTGAGAGAACCTTCGAATGTTTTCCCCTCGCTGTAGGTGTAACTATAGGTACCACACTGCAGAGTCCCTCTCCGGAGCCAAGAGATCACCCTCCATCTTGTTTCAGTTGCTCGGACACATCCCAGGTCGACGTTTCGGACAAGGTGTGTATCGATCTACGCACACGTGCATGCACAGTCGGACACAACACAACGTTTTGTCAAAACAGTGTTGCCAACTTGCCAAAATCCAAAATGCACTAGTGGCACTTCCAAAATGCACTATAGAATGCGCTAGAGCAGTGGGTTTTCAAACATTTTCATACCAGGACCCACTATTTATTCTGCATGTTAGCCACGGACCACCATTTGATGTTGAGTTTAGGCTCTCGGACTAATTTAGGAGAAATAACTGGCAAAATGTTGATCAAAATACCAATTCTTCTCGGTTTAAAATAGTTAATTCAGATGTTTAAATATATTTAACTCTTGAGAGCGTAAAATAAAACCATTCCAAGGACCATTGGTTACCATTTGGTTTATTTTACGCTGTCAAGAGTTAAATTATATTTAAACATCCTCCTTCCTTTCTAGGAAGGAAGGAGGACTCACCTGTCAACCAATTTCTCACCAACTCACCAGCAAAAATGCACATTTTTTCACTAGGTTTTTCCACAAATTTTGGCGCTAGGGTTCTGAAAAAAAGAAAAAATAGATATAATGTGTCGCTATTATAATACAGCGACAAATGCGCCAAGTTGGCAACACTGTGTCAAAAGATAAATTGAGGGACAGGTGTTATTTATATTCTGTTTCGTCTAATATTAATTTATCCAGAATTCGGCACCTCCTTCGACATGCAGAGTGTGTGTTTACCGTTTGTTAAACCTCTCGCTCTCCTAAGATAAAACCCAAAACATCCTAGAAAATGTACTCTTAAGTTACAACTAAAGAAGGTTTCGCTCCATTTCCAAGGACTCAGATGGAGGCTCTGATGACCTCAGCTCCGGAGTCTTCTCCTCCTACAACAGCCAGACGGAGGGCCATCTGGAATGGCTCGTCATCTCAGCGAATCAGCCATCTTTGAACTGTTTGGAAGGTACAGTAAAAAACACAGTATATATCCCTGCTGTTTGCTCCCAATTCCAACAACAACTACTGGCTTACATCACTCCAGGGGCGGATGTAACATTTCCCAATTGAGGGGGCAAGAGAAAAATCAACAATAACATCAGTTGTTGTTGAAGTTGCAACAGACACGCAGCATGCATAAAGCTAAAGGTCTGACTCAGAGAGTTTTCTGTTTTCAATGATGAAAGGCTGTTGGTTTAGTGGTGCCACAACTGTAGTTAGTTAGTAGCAGTAATAGTGTTTCAAATCAGTTTAAAATATAGGCACTTTCATTTGAAATATCTTGGGTTGTTTTGCATGCCATCATGTTTGGTGGTGCAGTTAGGGCATTTATGGGGGCATTGCCCCCCCATGCCCATGCCTAGATCCGCCCTGCCCCAATCCCAACAACAACTACTGTCTTACATCATTCTGTGGTGCTCTGTTGCTCCAGGTGTGGACATCTGGATCGAGAACATCCACGGAGAGTGCCTGAGGATCCGTGAACGTCGACAGGTCAAAGTGGGCCATGTTGCCATCGGGATTAGTGATCAAGTAAGAAAAGACTATTTACTTCACCTGTGACATTCTAGGGATAAGGTTAAGTTCTTGTTGACTGTTTTAAGAACTTTAGAGAAAAAAAACACACCAATAAATACCGTATTTTCCGAACTATAAGCCGCTACTTTTTTCACATGCTTTTGACCCTGCGGCTTATACAGTGCGGCCAATCTATGGATTTTTACAGGTAACAGGTGTGGTGTGGTCCCTGAGAGGGTTCCAGGTGGGCTACGCAGACTAAATGATGTAAAGTTGGTTAACCAAATGTAACTCTTTGAGAGCGTAAAAATGAAACCAAATGGACCCTTGCGGGTCCATTTGGTTTCATGTTTACGCTCTCAAGAGTTATGATATTCACCATCTAAATTGGCACCACTTAATTAATAAGTCATGGACATTTTGATCTCTATGTTTTGCCTGTTTTGTTTGCGAGAATCCATCCTGGAATTGTGGACAAAACCAAAGAATCTTTAGTTTTGGGTTCTGTGGGGTGAAGATGTTGTTAAATTGTGGTCTCTGGATTGAACACTGAATAAATAGTGGGCCCTGGGATCAAAAAGGTTGAAAACCACTGCTCGAACATGAAGCTTATTGTCTGGTGCGGCTTATAGTCAGGTGCGGCTTATACAAGGAAAAATCAGTGTTTTGTCCCAAATTTAGCTGGTGCGGCTTATATTCAGGTGCGCCTTATAATCCAGAAATTACGGTAAGCGCATCTAAAACATGCATACAGTACAGCCATTAGAGGGATAGTTCAGTTTTTTTTAAGTTAAGCTGTATGAAATTAATATAGTGGTGTCAACAGTATTGATTGATGTCCAGAGTCCCGTGGTGCGATTTCTGCTCTGGTTTTGGTGAAAAATGAAGTGGTTCCGGTCATTCTGTGGGGTCACCACGCAGAAAAAGTAAATGAATCGAAAAAAGCAACTTCATTTGCATTGTTGACCCATTTCCAAAATATTAGCACATCCTTTGTTCATTTTTGACTCCTCTATCACAGGGAGCTATGTTTCTGTGTCTAAATCACTACACCCAAAAAGTAGTTTCATGTGATAGAGGGGTCAAAAATGAACAAAAGAGGTCATACATTTTTTTTAGAAAAAATTTAAACGATACAAATGACAGTGTCAGTTTTGTAGAGTCATGTACTTTTACTGCGTGGCCCTAGTGACCTCCACAAATTGACCGAAACTACTTTATTGGACAAAACCACAGCAGAACTCCCCTCACAGGACTCTTGACATTAGTTAATACAGTCGACACCACTATATTAATGGACAGTACTTAAGTTCCAACACTCTGAACTATCCCTTTAAAATAAATTATCTAGGTTATGTAATAAATGGCCAATGCTGTGAATAGTCAATGATAACATGAACAGTTTATGGTCTTTGAATATTGTATGATGTGATCGTCCGGTGTACTGTGTGGGACAGTTAACCAGGGCTTGACACTAACACTTGCCCACTTGCACGGGGCAAGTAAAAAATGGTGGGGCAAGTGAGGACTGCTACCTGGTTGCCCGATCGGGCAAGTGTATAACACAACACGACAGTGATGGGCAAGTTACTGGGAAAATGTAGTAACCTACACTACTTGTTACTCTCGAAAAAATGCAGCTAAGCTACACAACAAGCTATCGCCAGAGATTTGTAGCAAGCAACACTACAAGCTACAAGACAAAAGTAGCTTGATGTAGCTTGCTACATAATCACTACATAATATAAATATATATCTTAACTTAATGTACAACTTTCTAAATACTAATCATAATAATAAAACAATATGGGTAAAAATCATAATGATAATAATTTAGCGGAGGGTTTGAACATAGGATGGTGGCATGTTTAAGTTTTGGGATGTATATTAGAGGTTTTCTACCCATTAAAAATGGGTGGAATTTGAAAATGTGTGTGGGAAAATGTAGTAAGCTACAATCCTTGTTACTCGAAAGAAGTAGTGTAGCTTCACTACAAGCTATTCCCAGAGCAAATGTAGTAACTTACACTACAAGTTACGGGAAAATGTAGTTAAGCTATGTAGCTTAGCTACTTGTAACAAGCTACTGCCCATCACTGCAACACGAGATAAATTTGTCTTGACATTTTAGCCCCACAGACCCCAAAACTAGACCTGGACTATTTAAGATGATGAATTTTAACTCTTGAGAGCGTAAAAATGAAACCAAATGGACCCGCAAGGGTCCATTTGGTTTCATTTTTACGTTCTCAAGAGTTACATCTGGTTAACCAACTTAGCTGGGGACCACCTGGAACCCTCTCAGGGACCACTGGTGGTCTCCAGACCACCTGTTGAAAACCCCTGGTTTAAAACACCCAAGTAGGAAGTAAACTTAAATGCAAAATTAACAATATATTTTTGGGGGGGCAAGTGATCATGTCCTGAGGGCAAGTAGAACCTGACTTGGACTTGCCCGATGGGCAAGTGCCTCGGAGACCTTAGTGTCAACCCCTGTTAACGTTTGTGAGCTGTGATTTCCCAAAGAGGTCCCCATAAATGATCCATCTCATAAAGCTTTAATTGTTATACCCAAGAGAAAGAGATTTATTATTAGCCATACAGTAGGAGTTGTCAGTTTTTAGTTTCCATCTCTTTGCTGTCACCCATTCAGAGCAACAGTCATTGCAGCCAGGTAAGGTTTGGTGCCGTTCTCTTACTCAGCAATAAAGTACAAAAAGAATGCTCCTAAAAAAAAACAGCGTTGTTTGCAAACGCAGTGACTGATATTACTATGTAAACCCATAGACTTGACTTAATGACTTAAACCCTTTGACTCTTGTGGGAGCATAGGTCATCTATGAACTTCTTCCAGCTGGCTCGGTGTTGAGCGATCTTCTCTGTTTCAGAACCCATAGACGGATTAAGAAATTATGGTCCCCTGGGCCGCCGCAAGCCAAAGACGGCGGAGCATTTTAATTCCCGGCCTGGCGCAGGAAAAATGAATAAACCCATTGTAAATAACAGTGAAAATGACCATGTGTGCCACTTTTATACTCATGTTACCTCGCTGATCTTGAGCCTCTATGCGCAGTCAAGCTCAGGGGCCCCCCTAGCTCAGGGGCCCAACGTGCCTGTTGGATAATCCTTCCCTGTGTAATCCAGGCAGAAATGTCTGTGCATGGCTCTGGAGAGTTCACGGGTCTCCAACGTGAAAGTCCAACATCTTAACCACTAGACCAAAGGGACATCCCCTTGGTCTGGGGCAGCGGTCGGCAACCCAAGATGTTGAAAGAGCCATTTTTGACCCAAAATTAAATTCAAAATCTGTCTGGAGCCGCATTTTATTATTTTTTTCCTGAGAGTGGGCAAATGTGAACCAAATGGACCCTGGCGGGTCCATTTGGTTCCATTTGCACACTCTCAGAAAAAAAGGTCCTTAAAGAAAAATCATTAACATGGTGAAACACAACCTTTCTTCAGAAATGGAGTTTCTAAAAAAATAAAGGAGTTTTACAGAACTCCATACTAGTCCACACAACATCTCTAAGGTATATTAATGACATAGTAAACTGAGTAAACCTTTGAAAATGGATGGTTCAGATTGAAAGCTCCACCTCTGATAACTGCTGGGCTTTTTTGACATGGCCAAGTGCTACTTTAACTGGCAACTGTCAGACAGCACAACGCGTTTTGGGTGACTGAAATGTTTATATTATGTTGGTGTGTTCTAGAGCCGCATGCGGCTCCTGAGCCGCAGGTTGCTGACCCCTGGTCTGGGGGTAGATACTTTGGAGTCCATTACGACAGAGGCTGTAGCCGCTCTACTTTACACACATGGGAAGTGCTTCCCATGCACCAGTAAGACCCACATCATCTTACTGGTCTAATCTAGATGACAGGCGCCTCTTGGAACACTTGCGATCTGAACCCTATAACCACGATCACAACCACGATGTACGATTTCAACTCAAAGACTGACAAACAGGGGTGTAGTGGAGGGGGGACGCAGGGGGACGGCGTCCCCCCACTTCTCACATCTAAAATATTTTGGGGCAAAAGAAGGCCTATGTTTTTTGTCTTGTCATTTACTTTTATGGATACAATTATGCATTGTAAACAATCTTTCTCAATATGCTATACTTGTTTTAATAGCGTGTGTCTTGCGCAGGTGCATGCACATGTCTTAAAGAGGAATTCCACTCATTTTCAGTATTTTACTATGTCATTAATATACCTTAGAGAATGATGTTGTGTGGACATGGTAAAAAAAAAAAAAAGGTTTCCCCCATTCTGTGTTTCCTAGAAATGGAGGTCTGAAAAAACAAACAAAAAAAACATTAGCATGGTGAAATTTCACCATGTTATTGAGTTTCTCTTTTTTCTGAGTGTACAAATGGAACCAAATGGACCCGCTACACATTTGTACACTCTCAGAAAAAAAAAAAAAGAAAATGGGTGGAATTCCCCTCTAAGAGCCCCCCCCCCCCCCCCCCCCCCCCCCAACACACACACACACACACTTGTAAAAGTCCCACTACAACACTGCTGACAAATCACTATGGTCCTATCTTTCCCATCTTTAGATCTCTGCCAAGACCTTTAGCATGGAGACCCTGGACAGAAAGATGGTGTCTTTCGAGGAAGAGATCAAAGAATCAGGCCTTTGGCTTCGCTGTGTCCCTGCCCCCGATGGGTGTCAGCGATGGAGCTGGAGGATAAACCAAGGCAGACTGGAGCTTCGGGAATGAATCAATGAAAAACTGAACTTTTTGTCTTTGGGTTTAGGCAGTCGGTGCACTCCGCCTCTGTGTCTTTCCCTGCTTTCTAGCTATCTCTACCTATCTCTCTCCCAGGTCCATTTGGTTCCAAACTATCATTTTGCTGGGGTCAGGGACCGCTGGGTCTGTGACCACTATGGGCTAATTAAGATGATGAATTTTAACTCTTGAGAGTGTAAAAATGAAACCAAATGGACCCGCAAGGGTCCATTTGGTTTCATTTTTACGTTCTCAAGAGTTACATCTGGTTAACCAACTTAGCTGGGGATCACCTGGAACCCTCTTTGTCAAAGCACCCAAGTAGGAAGTAAACTTAAATGCAAAATTTACAATATATTTTTGGGGGGCAAGTGACCATGACCTGAGGGCAAGTAGAACCTGACTTGCACTTGCCCGATGGGCAAGTGCCTCGGAGACCTTAGTGTCAACCCCTCTATCTCAGATGCAAGTCTAACCGGTGTGGTCTGACTCACTCTGCGTTGTGTTAAGGAGGGACAACCCAGGACTCTTTGGTGGAGACTACAGCCGTTTATTCTAGATAGAAAACAACACAGAACAGGTCTCCACGTTAGCCTTGTGCATACAGTACAGATCTCCTCTTGTTCCAAATCGCGGAATTAAAAGAGCTGAACAACAATAGCACAGCACACAATAAAAACGTAACATACCTGACAGAATACAACACAGAACATGTCTCCACGTTAGCCTCGTGCATAGAGTACAGATCTCCTCTATAAAACAGAAATAAACACGCTGTATAAATATTTTATAGATACAATTGTTACACAGGACGTAACAAAAGACACCCACCTTGTTCCAATCGCGGAATTAAAAGAGGAAGAGGTGAAGGTATCATGGGAAATTATACACGAGGCAGACTGTACCAACTTAAAGGGACTGTACCAGTTACTGCACTATACGTAGAGAATCATGGGGAATCTTGTCAGGTAGAAGCACTGATATTATATTTTGTGTAATTATACACACTGTTCACTATATTCACACTGTTACACAAGTTTGTTTTCATCTCTGTCAGTACCCAAGTGGTCATTGCAGATGTTCAGATGCTACTTCTTTTACATGAATAAATGTCATGGGAAAATGTGGAGTTAGTATGCTTATTTTATATGCAAGTTTGTCATCACCGGGTGTCACTGCTGCTTGCTTTACATGGGTGTGATTTTTCCGATGTGCTGCTGAATCCCAAAAGTCTAGTAAATTACATCCATGATACCCCATGACATGAAAGCCCATTTTAATAGATAATCATGTAAGCTGTCCCCTAAATTGTGTCTCTGAAACAACAGAAAGATCTTCTTTTTTTTTACTTAGATTTTCTATCTTCACTTCAAATGAACATATTGTCATAAAGAGTGCAAAACAGCAGTTATCTTTATTTTTTTATCTTCAGTTTTCTTTCATTAATTGACATACCTGCCTCCTATTACTAGTGTAGTGCAATCCGTAGGCCTATTTGAGACATTTTATCAATCCAAACACCTCAACTGCAAGATAATATGGGAAAAGTGTATTTTTCAAGTTCATAATTCCACTATTTGGTAAACAGTGAAGTGAATGACCTTCTGACCTAGTAGTTAGTCATTTTACTGGAGGTCCAGCAATTCAACAGAAAAAGGGAGTTTGAAGGGATTGTCTGGCTGAGTCATTATTATAAGAAAATGGTTCGTAATCATTGGACCAGTGGTTGAGAAACTGTATTATAAAAGCACAAATCTTAGCCCGTATCCCCCCAACCAACACAACAGTGGTCCCCATGTCGATTCCAAGTCAGGGTGGTGGTCCCGGTCCCTCGTTCACAATCAGTTGAAAACTCCACCCATTGCATTGATCTATCAAAAGCTTCTGAACCTCCTGGCATGAATCTAGCCAGTCAGCTCAGTCACTGTCTTGGGTGTCTGGCCATTCCGCACCTTTCAATAGCCTACCCCGACCTTCCATAATTCAGAAAACGTTTAGGGTTAAAGGTTAGGGTTTGGGATAGTGTTTGGAATTATGGGCGGTCTGAATGTTGGGGGGTTTGACAGTTGACACTCTCAAACCGAGTGTAAAGCAGTAGAATCCTGACTCCCTTTACTCTGCTGTGCAACACAGCGTATCGGTAAAATGGGGACAGGTCGTGCAGGTGCTCTACAATCCTTGCTATTTCCCAATGTAAACATGTTTGGTACAGCCCAGTCTGTCACGGCCATCTTGACAAGCAGTCGCAATACATTATATATAAAACCTACAAAATAATAGACAATATTCAACGGCAGTCACTGCCACAACACACGCCCAAGGGACATGCGTACGTTAGACGTAGAAACACATATATAATGCTGCGTTTTGGGGGGGTTATTTAGTGGCTCTCCAGGAGTATGTGTGGTGTACGCCTGGTGTTTCTGGGCTGGTGGAGGTGGATGAAACTTGAATAAACTTGCGTGCGGTTCACTTCCTCGACATTGTCCTCGGCATTACACTGAACGCCTGATTGGGCAATAACACCAAAAGGGACGGCGGAGCCGTCTAGTAAGAAGAGCTGCGACATTGAGGGGGTCAGAAAACAGCCTGGTCACGTGGTTCACGTACTCGCACGAGCCCATCGGCTTCAATGCATTCAGTGACTTCCGGCTGTCACTATCCCAAACAGAGGTCTACGTAGAAGGACTGGCCCCGTCAAGTGAACGGAGTTGGCGTAAACTCGGTCTATTTCCAAGGCTCCGAGGGACGGGCTCTCGGCGTACGGCGGTGCGACGCGATTGGCTCAGAGCGTGATAATGGGGCCGTGTCACTACGCCGGTGTATGCCCCGGCTGCGCAAAACGCCATTTTGGAGTGACGGTGGAAGAGAAGCCGAAAGATCGAGAAGCTGTCTTTCTAAAAAGGTACGCGATCATCCGCCACATTTAAAAAAAAAAAGCCACATTTTTATCGACCGAGAAAGCACGTACGCCGCGTCGTCGGATTTAGGACAAAGCAACGGCACAAAGGCCGCGCCTAAAAGGTCTCGTTTCTGTCGTTATATGTTATTGAAATGACGTCACCGTTTCCTCTTTTTTACACTGACGCGGCATTTAGCTAACGTTATGTTAGCCTGCGTTAGCGCGGCGGCTAACCAACCGGCAGTATAGTCGACTGAAAAACGAGATCGCTTCGTTTTTCAGTCGACTATACTGCCGCTGTTAGTATTCTTTCGCGTTTAGTGTATGCCGTGTCACGTTCTTGTGCCGACGGTGGCCGTTTAGCTCCGTAGTGGTCAACCGTCTGTTTCATTGCCATCGGCAAGACTACGGTTTACTGTACAGCAGAACCATCTAGCGTCGGAGTGGCGACGTTGAGGGGTCACAAACTGCGCGCTCGAGCTGCTGTCCATCCATGTAGCCTCAATGGGGACAAACTTGGAGTTGCAATGCATTATTTTCAACGAGGCGCAAATAAGAGCTATTTATTTAGTCATGTGTACAACATGTCAATTGTTTTTATAGCAGGGGTTTTCAACCTTTTGACACCAGGGACCACCATTTGATAACATTCTAGCCCCAAAGACCCAAAACTAAAGAATTCTTTTGGTTTCGTTCACAATTCCAGGGTGGATTTCGCAAACAAAACAGTGTAGACTTCTTATTTAAATAGTGCTAATTCACATGAATATTTTAACTCTTGAGTGTGAACATGAAACCAAAGGGTCCATTTGGTTTCATTTTTACATACTCAAGAGTTGCATCTGGCTAACCAACTTTCCATCATTTAGCCTGGGGACCACCTGGAACCCTCTCAAGGACCACTGGTGGTCCCGGGACCACCTTTTGAAAACCCCTGTTTTGTATAGTATTATACAGTGACAACAAACGTCTCATGTTCACGTTGCACTATTGCTGAAATACGATATAAAATGAATGTATATGCGACCATGCATCTCTGCCTACTTCCGATCCAGGACTTGTCCCCATTTGTTGGTGTCTTTATGTAGTGGAGCCGCCATTGGACTGGCCCCCATGAAGTGAACGGAGTTGGCGTAACTCTTGTCTCTACTTCAAAGGCTCTGCTGTAAAAGCTAACAGTGATGAGGTGGAGGCTGGGGCTGCTAAGCATCCGCCCTAACCAACCAAACGCTAAGCTGATTTCGGTCGGAATGTTGGCCTATATGTCTGTATGATCAGCCCTCAAAAATATATAACACGGATGATTTCATATATTCGCGTTTATGGTGGTCTGGTTTGACTATTCCGGGGGGGAGGAATCGGCTACTAAGTCCCGTTTCATCGCGGACAGGGCCGGGAGGGTTAGTGGTGTGTGACAGGTCCACACATACACATTACACAGGCTACCAGAGACGTGCCATTCTTCCGTTGTTATGGTAGAGCCAGTCAGCCAGAACAGGCCTTCCTTATCCGGGACATGACATTATTCATTTGTTAGTAGTGCAAGTCAGCTGTAAGGCCAACAATACCAGATCGCCGTTAGAACGAGATCGTCGCCGATACAACGAAATGGCCGTGTTTGATGTGGGTTTTCGACCTTTTTCGTATTCGGCATTTTAGCCACGTACGTTTGAGTTTATCCCCTCGCATCCAAAACTGAGAATTTTCAACATTGTGTCCACCACTGGCAAAATGTTGGTCAAAATAACAATTATTGTACACTTCCTAATGTAGATGCTTGAAGTAATTCAGATGTTTAAATATAATTTAACTCTGAGTGTAAAATGAAACACACATGTGGTTTCCTTTTACACTGAAGAACACTGAACACTGATCTATAAGGGTCCATTTGGTTACCTGATCTATAAGGGTCCATTTGGTTACCAACTGTCCATCATTTAGCTGGGGACCACCTGGCATCCTATCAGGGACCACTGGTGGTCCCCACACCACCTGTTAAACCCTTGATGTATTCGGTTTTACTACTAAGCCACAAAATCGTCTACCGCCATTACAAGGGTCACAACATGGAATATGGTTTTTAACCCTTTTTTGGTATCAAGGCCCATCTTTTATTGTAACCTTGAACTTTGTTGGCAAACAAACAAAAATAACAATTCTACATTTCTCTCAAGATGTTTAACAATAGTCTTAACTCTTAACAACAGCTTTGCTTTGCACGTTATTGACGTACCTGTATGTAAATTATCTCTAAAAAACCTTTCCCTTCTCCTAACAGAATCGTCACCATGGGGAATGTATTTGCAAACTTGTTCAAAGGCCTGTTTGGTAAGAAAGAGATGAGGATTCTCATGGTAGGGCTCGATGCTGCCGGCAAAACAACCATCCTGTACAAACTCAAACTAGGAGAGATAGTCACCACCATTCCCACCATTGGTAAGTTGGTCATCTTCTAGTTGTTAACCCATTGTGTCTTGTCTAGATTTCTAGTTTCTGAATAACATAATATTCAAAGATTTGCACCACGTTTTCACAATTTTTCAAAAATAGCAGAGATACAAGCTCATAGCGCGCCACTCGGTGGCGCGCTATGAGCTTGTAGATCTGCTATTTTTCAATGGTTAAAACAAAATGCTTAGAACACCAAAACGCGTTCAGTACACTTAATCGCTTATCGTTCACTACAGCATGTTTTGACACTGTCCACTAAAGCTGAGCCGAACTGTAGATTGAACGGACCAGAGTTCTTTTTTTTTTTTTTTGCTCGTCCCTGTTTTTAATATTTGATATTTGATAATGGAATCTTCCTCATCTGGCTCTGCTGGTTCCTGCCTTTTTGAGTTGCTGCCAAAGATTTGAGTCCCTAGAAATCGTAAAATTCACAGACTTGGGTGGGGGGGATTTTGGCAACTTAAAAATTTGACTCTTTCATTCAAACTTGAAATGCTTTAAATATTTTGTCAGTCATTATTCACACGTTCTTTCTTTTTTTTTTTCTCCCTCCAGGTTTTAACGTTGAAACAGTAGAATACAAGAACATCAGTTTCACAGTGTGGGACGTGGGTGGTCAGGATAAAATCAGACCACTGTGGCGCCACTACTTCCAGAACACTCAAGGTGAGAGTGTACTTGTCATCTTTACTGATGGATGTGTTGGCTTTGGTATCATTGTTCATAGGTCTAAGGTGCCATTAATATCTAAATTTTGAGGCCATTTTTAGCCCCACAGACCCCAAAACTAAAGATTTCTTTTGCTTTTGTCCACAATACTTGCAGGCTGGATTTGGGAGACAAACCAGGCAAAACATGCAGATCAAAATGACCATTAATCTTTTACATTCTCTAGTTGTGTAGACTTGGGCTAATTCAGATGGATATTTTAACTCTTGAGAGTGTAAAAATGAAAGCAAATGGACCCGCCAGGGTCCATTTGGTTTCATTTTTACGTTCTGAAGAGTTACATCTGGTTAAACAACCAAGCTTAAAAACTAATTCCACGCACAAAATAACAACTGGATCACGGGATATTAATCAACTGCAAATAACGTCTTCTAGCACGGAATTATCCCTTAACAATTACTGCTTAGGCAAATTGTTCTATATTTCAGCATCATCCCCTGATGCATGACGCTGCCTTGTCATTGCAAAAGTTTTAATTCCGCTGGTTTAAAACCACTGTCATCTGTGATTGCACAAAATTCTAATTAAGCATCCCAGTTAATGCAACACAACCTCATGGCAGTCTACTACACACAGCACAGACTACACCCCCTGTCTGGGCCACAGAGAGCGATGAGCATGCATGCAAATGTGAAACGAAGGTTCATAGCCCCGGGGTGCCTTGTGGCTCAGCCAGTTAGTGCACAGACCATATGCTCCCTATGAACACAAGGACCCCCCAGTTTAAATTTGACTCGCATCGATCTTGTTTTGAATGTCTGCACTTTACGATGTGAATGTGTATTGTTGAATCGAATACCTCCATATAGCCTGAAACTAAAAATGTTTAAAGTTTACTAGCAGAAGTTACAACACGTGTATTTATTTATCTTTCTGGAAAATGCATTGCAGTCTTCTCATATGTCTTGGTGTAACACTTTCTTCTACAAATTCACATTGAGAACAACTTTTAATGAAGTATCGCTTGGTTATTTTTAAGAGGAACGGATGATAAATGCTGTGCTGGTGTACACATGGAACTGTACCGCCACTCAACATATGTTAGAAAATGTCTGTCTTTGATTAGGCTATTGGCACATGACCATGAGGGTCATTGACTTTGTACTGCAAGCCATAACAGGGCTCTAGTAGTGCACTGTCCTTTATAGCAAAATGGAGTCATGTCTAACATGTAATTACGAACTCCTTTCCCCAATTGTGCTGTTTTGGCTCTTCAAGTGAATGGGGAAAACCTGTTGGGAGGGTCTCTTATTTATTTATTTTTTTGTATCCATCAACTTGTCTTCATCATGGCTAACGGATACTCTCTGTGTGAACAGGGCTTATCTTTGTGGTGGACAGCAACGACAGGGAGAGGGTGAACGAGGCCAGGGAGGAGCTGTCAAGAATGCTCGCCGAGGATGAGCTCAGAGACGCCGTGTTGCTTGTGTTCGCAAACAAACAGGTGAGCTTGGCTTTTCTCTGGATGGCGCGATAAGCCATAGCCTATTTCAGTGGTTTTCAATTTTTTTCATCCCAGGGCCCACCATTTATTCAGCATTTGAGCCACGGACCGCCATTTGATGACATTTTAGCCCCACAGACCCCCAAAACTAAAGATTTATTTTGGTTTTGTCCATGACCATTAATCTTCTAGTTGTGTAGATTTAGGTCTAATTCACATGATGAATATTTTAACTCTTGAGAGTGTAAAAATGAAACCAAATGGACCCGCCAGGGTCCATTTGGTTTCGTTTTTACACGCTCAAGAGTTACGTCTGGTTAAACAACTTAGCTGGGGACCACCTGGAACCCTCTCAGGGACCACTGTTGGTCCCTGGACCACCTGTTGAAAATCCCCTGAAAAAGCCTATTTGATTTGAAAAAATCTGGACTCATTTAAGGGCCATTCTAGAAAATCGGGGCGTATAAGTAAAGCCGATGGTGTTTTGCAACTTTCCAATTGGCTCTGGCTGTTTTAGTTTGACCTATAAAACAATCTCGGGAGAAAAGGTCAGAGTGTCTCCATTTTGATGTTCCATGATCAAAGCATGTTTTATGTGCCACATTTGAGGGAACACAAAAGAGGGCTATCGGCCAAAACGTGTGTTCTGATGTTAGAGAAGTAAACTGTTGAACTTGTGTTCTTCGCGTATGCTGCCCCTCTACCCCATTTTTATCTGCCGAAGTTTGTGAATTTGTATTTCTGCCACTGACTGTGCCACTTGGCTCTCTCTCTCTCTCTCTCCCCTCAGGACCTGCCCAACGCTATGAACGCTGCAGAGATCACAGACAAGCTGGGCCTGCACGCCCTCCGCCAGCGCAACTGGTACATCCAGGCCACCTGCGCCACCAGCGGCGACGGCTTGTACGAGGGGCTGGACTGGCTCTCCAACCAGCTCAAGAATCAGAAATGATCCATTCCAACAGTTTTTTGAATTATTTTTTTTGTTTTTGTTTTTTTGTTTTTGTTTGTTGTTTTTCTCTCTCTCTCTCTCGTTTCAACACGATGGCAGCACTGGATCCAGGCCCTTCTGTTCCCATCAAGACCTCATTTCCAAACTCCTCCTCCACCTTCTCTAAGAAAAAAAAAATCCTCCATTCCCTGATCTTTTTTTGGTTTCTTCCTCCTTCCCGTTCTTTTTTTTTTTTTTTTTTTTTTTACCTCATTCTTTTGTCCGTACTCATGGGGGCTCAAGCCTGTGCTGCTTGTGTGTGTGTGTGTGTGAGTGTGTGTGCGTGTGTGTGTACTGTGTGTGCGTGTTCCGGCGAGTGGGTGTGAAGGCGTCTCTGTGTCTGTTAGCTGGGATTGGGAGTAACCCTGGCGTGCCTTTTACACACCTCCTGTGGAAAAAAAAAAAAAACAGTGGTCTGGCTCTTGCAGCCCTCCATCCTCCATCCACCAAAACTTCGGCTCCCGCCCCCCGTTTCAGCCTCCTCCCTTGTACCCCCAACTCTCAGTCTTGCACGGCCTCCCTTCTCTCCCCCCCATCGCTACTCTTCTAACAGCAAGCATGATTTTCACAAGGCATAGAAAGAGCAAGGATGCAAGTTCTCCTTCCCCCCCCACTCTACTGTAGTATATATATCTATATATCTGTTCACCCAGCGTAGAAACTGAATGCTAGCTGTTCATTTTAACCTGTTTAAAACCTCGACCCACATAACACCCGCCCCACCCCCACCACTCCCGACCTGTTATAAGATTGAATAAGAAGTTGCATCGTAACCTGTATCAGGTTGAAGCAAAATCAAACAATAAACAACCCATCATCCTTGATCGTTCTCGTGTCGTTTGAAAATGATGCTGTTTTCTTTTATTGTATGATGACATGACAGGTTCTTAGCAATGGCTCTCTTTAACGAACACTACCTTTTTCCCTCCCCCTATTTAAGAGAGACCATGAAGCACAAGGCAAGCAAACAATCCTGACTCATAATTCTCCTTCCAATGTTCTAGGTAAAATTCACTCTGAAATTAAAATATTGAATGAAAAAATTATGCAATATTTCTGCCATTTTTCCAATTTGTAGTAGCTGATGTATTTAACTGGATGAAATTGGATTTTGTGTGATGGCCTTCAATTGAAATTAAAAGGTTTGGCCGTTGACATTCTCTATCGTACTTTCAGATTTGGTCACCAATACACTGGCATTAAAAAAAAACAACAACCTCTCACCTTGTGGACTGTAGTGCGGTGACCTGACTACATACATTCTAAAAAGCTTCAAGAGTTATTCCTTTAAAAAATGTTTCATGTATTCTTTATCCTTAGTTTTAGCATTTCTATTTGTACTACGACTGCTGAACCAAATGCAAACTGGGCAGTATGACAAATCTTGTACATGAAAGTAGTACTACTACTGTTGTTGGCGTATACATGTGAGGGTCACTATTGAAAACGATTAAAGAGATTTCTTTTTGTCACGGTTGGCGGTAGTACATTGGCAACATTAAAAGCTGTAAGCATCCTGCTTTTGCTGGTTGGGGAGAAATTTCTACTTGGTCGTACCATGCGACCGTGTTGCAAGGCGTTTCTTTTTTCCTTTTGATGTTTTCTTTCAGTGAAACAGTTACATGTATCTTCGTCGTGCAATGAAGTATAAATAAGGTTTTTATTTGGGATGAAGGCAAAGGCATCACATAATGAAGGCTTTTTGACTGTAAAACAACCCAGTCATATGAAGGAAGGACGCCCAGCTCACATGTGGGGTCGCACACAGCTTGCTTTTTGATATTTTTGCATCATGACTTGCTTCATGACTGAATGACTATGAAACAACCAAACAGGTATTGGGTCGCAGCACCTCAGTCTCAACTCAAAAGGAGTGGTTTATAGTGGTAGGTTTAGGCTGCGCATGGGCTTCAGGTGGGTGACAAAACTGGTCATGACTGAGTTTCAACAAAGTGTGCTCTTGAGGGCGGACGCAACGTAATTAGAGGGCATGCTGGCACTTTGTGTGTCGAGAATGATTGTAAATCTGTTAAGTTTCTCCGCAATCCTGTCTCATGCGGGGGTCTCCTGAACATATATGAATAAACATGATTCGATCCTAAAAATTAAAGATGGTGTGGAGAGTTAACTGACTTGGGAAATGTTAAGAAGTAGATAGTTTAAGATGTCATGAAGAAACCTCAAACTAATGCCTGTGTCACTCAGGCAATCTACCTTTTCGCCACGCTATGCAGTAATACTGGTGGTGAGTCTGGTGACCAACCTAATAACACGTCTGCGTGCACTGTGTAGTCAGTAGAACTATAATGGGCCTTGAGTAGCCAGAGGTCAGACACGCTGGGTGGTACTGCAAGTGTCCATTATTGTATCTAAAGGCCATTTGACTTTCATGTAGGCTACACGTTTTTTTTTTTCACCCGCAAATACGAGCTTTCTCCAATCCGGACTTAATAATTGAGATGGAAAATAATATCCCCAATGGTAAAATCTAATGTTGTAGGCCAGGGGTCCTTGAGAGGGTTCCAGGTGATCCCCAGGTTAAATGATGGAAAGTTGGTTAACCAGATGTAACTCTTGAGAATGTAAAAATAAAACCAAATGGACCCTTGCGGGTCCATTTGGTTTCATTTTCACACTCTCAAGACTTAAAAATATTCACCATCTGAATTAGCACTGTTTAATTAAGAAGCATACACTGTTTTGTTTTGCAAAATCCAGCCTGGGATTGTGAACAGAACCAAAAGAATTATTTAGTTTTTAGGTCTTTGGGGCTAAAATGTCATCAAATGGTGGACCGTGGCTGAAATGCTGAATAAATGGTGTGGTCCCTGGTGTAAAAAAAAAAAAAAAAAAAAAAAAAAAAAAGTTGCCACTGTAGTAGGCTATGGGAGGGATGGAAGTCCCTACACTGCCTACACTACAGTGAGTTACCTAGACGTCGGTACGCAATGTCTGACACGCCTCTCTCTCTCTACTTGCTAGCTGAGTTAGAGCAACAGTTTGCAAAACACTGCCGACAACTCAACCATGTCGTTATTAGCGTCTAGACGTAAAGAGACAATCTAAAGAAGACTGGTGACAACTTTGCTGGGATCGAAACGATGGCCAACGACGGATACTCCACCGCGGACCGTCTCTCTCAGTAAGTTTCTCGGTCACTTATACGTCTTGTATTGTGTTACGCTTTCGCGAGAAGATCGAAGGAGACGCCAACTCAAATGCAAACTAATAATTCAACAGGTGCTCTCATGTTACACGGAAAATGGTAACACATCGAATGTGTTCACCGGCAGAGGTCGCTGTTTTGAGGTTTTTGCTTCATAATCATATTGAAGGCACTGTGTGTGGATCCTATGGGTAGATGCATTTTATGCATCCTGTGAATCGGTGATGTGTTTCAAGTCAGTTTTAAATCTGAAGGGCTTAGTAAAAAAACGTGTGTCGTGGAAACGTTCTACAGCGATTTCTTGCCCATAAAAGGATTCCAGGTGGTCCCCAGCTAAATGATGGGCAAAAAGGGATCATTTTGGTATAATTTTACGCTTTCAAGTTTCAACAGTTAAATGATATTTATTATTTAAACATCCGAATGACTTAATTTTCCACGAATGAACACATTTAGAAAATGTAGAAGAATTGTTATTTTGATCAACGTTTTGCCGGGTTTATCTCTCCTAAGTTTGAAAATCCTTAGTTTTGGGTCAAAGACACTGCATGAACTAACTCAACATCAAGTGGTGGTCCAGAGCCTTAGAAATAAACAGAGTTGCGACATTGAAGGGACAGAAAATTGTATGGTCACGTGGTTCTAGTTCTCGCGCGAGCCCATAGGCTCCAATGCATTCAGTAACTTCCGGCTGTCACTATTTGTTGTCACTATCCAATAGAAGTCTATGTAGAGGAGCCGCCATTGGACTGGCCCCATGAAGTGAACGGAGTTGGCGTAACTCTGTATTTCCAAGGCTCTGAGTGTGTGTCAGTTACCTCGGGTTTCAGTGTGAGGTCAGGTGTTCTTCTGGCATGATGTCAAGACCTGCCTTTGAACCTGTCAGAAGCCATTGTTGAACCGTGACTTGTCTGCGGCTCAGACCTACAACAATGCAGTGTTGCCAACTGCCAAAATCCAAAATGCACTAGTGGCACTTCCAAAATGCACTAGAATCATGCGCTAGATGCTTGCCTGGAAGGGAATATGACCATTAAATGACCATTAATCTTCTACATTCTCTAGTTGTGTAGACTTGGGCTAATTCACATGATGAATATTTTAACTCTTGAGAGTGTAAAAATGAAACCAAATGGACCCGCAAGGGTCCATTTGGTTTCATTTTTTACGCTCTCAAAGAGTTACATCTGGTTAACCAGCTGTCCATCATTTAGCCTGGGGACCACTGGTTGAAAACCACTGTCATAGGAGGAGAAATGGTGAAAAATGAGTTGTTGTTTTCTTTTTTTCTTTTTCTTTTTTTTTTTTTTTTTTTAATCTCTGGCGCCTGTCAATCAATTTCACCCCAACTCACCAGCCAAAAAGCACTAAATATAGTGACAAATGCGCCAAGTTGGCAACACTGCTACAGCGTATTGTCTGTCGTCAGGTTGGGTATTTTAATCTGCAGTGGCAGTCAGAGCCAAGAAAAACACACAGTTTGAACAGTGGGATTGATTTTAACTTTGTTTCAATGCAACCATTGAAAGTTAGCAGGTCATAGCCTACTAAACTGCCTTTCATGCTGGCATTCCAATTAATACTACATTTTATTTTATTTTATTTTGATTTTAGCACCCAGTGTTAGTGCTGTCAAATATCACTTTATTATTTATTAGCCTACTCTTTTTTTAAGAGTAGGATAGAGTTACATTGCTTATTAGCCTGTGAAAATAGTGATATATTATTTTTGGGAAAAAGTAAATGTAATAGGCTATATATTGCTCAAAATGTAATTTCCTTTTTCCCCCTCAGTAACTAGTAACATAATAATTTTATTAATTATTATGTTACTAGTTACTGAGGGGAAAAAAAGGAAATTACCAAAAGTAGGCTAATATATTACTTTAGTTACTTGACAATACTGACGTTTTTAACTTTGCACTGAAAGTTTGGACATACTATATACTCAAAGCTCTCATGTCTCACGCACTGAGCGTGTGACACACTCTTCAGAGTGTATTCACACGCACACACGCCACACATGCGTCTTCACACGCACGTCAAAATAACTCGCCAAATAGTGCAGCGGTTAAGCAAACCAATTGTGCACTTTATGACTAAAGCATGAAACTTTCCACAGTGTTTCTACACACCATGAAGTTTGTTTTGAGATGTGGAAACACTTCTGAGCATGAATGTTTCTATATGCCAGAGGCTGTACAAATACCGGGTTGTCAAAAACATGTATTTTTTACTTTTCTGCAGACACATTGATAAGATATCAACAACAAGAGTTCTGGAACCCACTAATTATCATCAAATTTCTTCAATGGGTTATATCACCAGTATAAGATGTGTCATTTGTGTTTCAGGGTCCATTAGGTCACACAAACTTACCTCACATGACCAAAGACAAAAAACGGATTTTCAACAATTTGTGTTAAATTGGATTGAGCATTTCACATCTCTTCTAGACATTTCCTAGTTAGAGTAAAGTGTCTCCTAGTTGCAATAAAGAGTGTCTATAATGCAATGACACTGTTAGTGAGGCCTAACAGTCTCCTGAGTAGGGATGACACGGTATGAGATTTTGGAAACCTATACCTCAGTGTTTCATGATTTTTGAAAATGAATAAATACATACTAATATAGTGTGTATTTATTAATTTTTAAATACCATAGGTATGTGCTATAACCTACAGCAGAACTGCACTGTGCATGTTCAGAACGGCATGCCCGGAACTGTTAACACTGTCAGACTGACATCTGGAGACCTTGAGTCACCGAGAGTCATTGACTTCAGAATTGCTTTCTGACATGTGCCAGTCTCCATTAAATGGAGGTTTTGTTCTAAGGAATCACAACAGCAATACAATATAGAAAAAACATAATTGACAGGTGCTCTTCATACAAGACACCCTGGGGAACCCTGTATCACCCAGCATCGGGGCATTACTGCACGTAGAAGATAGCAGTACAGAGGATGAGATTAGCTGGACACTGACACCGATACCAAGAACAACCAACCAAAGGTACTGTGTTCCAGGACTCTTCTTATTGATATACTGTCTGTATGCCTGCAAAAAGTGAAAAATCCATGTTTTTGACCACCTTACATTTGTACAGCCTCTAACACATGAAAGCACTTCAACTGAGAAGTGTTTCCACACCTGAAAATAAACTTCATGGTGTAGGCCTATAGAAACACTATAGAAAGTTTCATGCTTTAGTCATAAAATGCACAATACCTTCCATTTAATGAGCTTAACCGCTGCACTAAAAGTCATTTTTTGCCCCTGGCAGCTTTCTAGAGTTTGCTAAGGGTGTAGGTAGACCCCTGCAGGCCCTGGCGTGCAAGACACGTTTAAAATCTAAGTTGAATGCATTAACCTAGAGGTGTTGTGCGCCCTTTCATAACAATGGTGACAACTCTTTAAAATATAAATAAACCCATCCACCCCAACATCGCAATCATAAACTGTTCAAAATAATATCCCCAGTATATTTACACCCACAGTACATTATTAAACATTCACAAACACACTTTAAAACCATAAACAGTAATAATTTATAGAATTTACACCCATTCAAAATGTGTGCATTTAGTTTATTAAAAAAGAAAGAATTCACTTCTTTGTCCATGTGTTCATATATCTGTATGTCGTGCAGTATTTCACTGGAAATATAATAATTAATGAAGAAATGTCAGTGCCAGCACCCATCTTTTGCATGGGCCTTTGGGTTTCTCAAGCTAACTTGGTTGTTTTGAAAGGCAATATATAAAATTATTATTATTATTATTATTATTACCCCTAACACACACAAAATAGTCAACATATTTTCGTTTTCTTTACTAGATGGAACAAATGTCTTAACTAGGCCTATTAGTGCTACTCTGTTATTGTTGTTGTGATAACCAGCCGATGGGCCGGTTCGGTGGTGCCCCCCCGGCCCCCCCGGCGCCCCCCGGCCCCCCCGGCGCCCCCGACCCATCCAATCTCACACTCCCAACAAACTTCAAAAGTTGAGAGCCCTGATATACTGTAAGTAGGTCATACTAAACTGGAATACCCTTTGCACTGGCTATCCAAATGAATAACAACACATTTTATCTTTTATATTAACACATACATATGGTGTCATACTTTATTACTGTATGTGTGTCTTCATTTCCTCAGTCAATGACAGCATCACTGGCCGGTCAGCAGCACAGAAAAAAATGCTTTCAAAAGGCTAGGCTAGGAGTTCTGAATAGACTAGTATAGAGTATGTGGGTCAATTCCATTACCTTTCATTGTTGTTGACCGTTTGGGTAAACAGATATAAGCGTACAAGTAGGGCTATAGCCTCCGCTGCCATTGCTGCTGAACTCACACAAACATGCACACGTATTGTAGGTACACACACACACACACCTCTAATGGCAGCCTCACCTGAGTCTTGGGGACACATTTAAACCGCTGTTTCTCTCAAAGAGTCTTTGTATTCATTGTTCTCTTAGAAAGCTCCTGATATCCGGACACTGTTTGCCATTGCAATTACTGAACCTCACCCTGCCCAGCCAAGCAGTCCATTCTGTTGAACCAATCTGTCCCTCTTCAAAACTACAGGCTGGCACAGTTGTCCAAATCCAGGCCAAAGCAAAAAAATAAAAAATAAAAAAAAAAAATACATAAAGCTAAAGGTCTGGCTCAGAGAGTTTTATGGTTTGAATGATGAAATGCTGTTGGTTTAGTGGTGCCACAGTAGGGCATTAACTAATTATTCCACTAGCAAAACACTTTTTGACTATTAATTCACTACTTGTTATTCGCTAATAATCATTTTTAACATACAGTATATTTTTCATGTCATACTGTAACTGAGATTCAGTAGTGTAATATGCATGCACTGAATCACACGTTTTCATTGGATAAAAAACAAATATACAGCATATCACTTCACTATAGACTAGTCTATAATTATTCGACTACCAAAGTATTCGATTCGACTCCCAAAAAACAGGTTTGGTTAATGCCCTATGCCACAGTTGTAGTTAGTTAGTAGCATAGTGTTTCAAAAATCATTTCACAACGTAATTATATGCACTTTCATTTGAAATATCTTTGAAATTTGGGTTGTTTTGCATGCCATCATGTTTGGTGGGGCATCATGCCCATGCCTAGATCCGGGCCTGGATTCTTGACAAATATGTTGTTACAGGCCCACATGAACTTGGCTGTGCGGTCGGTTGGTTGTTTTCAGCCAACCGAAGGTGTTGGGGCACCGCCGTTGAATGTTAAGAAACTGTCACGATGAGCGTGTGGAAAGTCTGGTTCTCACGTTGCATTTGGCACTGGTCCATATTATGCTATTTTCATACACACTGTTTACGTCACTAAATTGTGACTCTGTCTGTCTGTGTCTGTGTCTGTGTCTATGTCTGTGTGTGTGTGTGTGTGTGTGTGTGTGTGTGTGTGTGTGTGTGTGTGTGTGTGGTGTGTGTGTGTGTGTGTGTGTGTGTGTGTGCGTGCGCGTGCGTGCGTGTTGAACCTTGTCACATTGTTCACGTCCTCGTGTGAGCCCATGACTCCAATACAACACTTCAAATGTCCACCACCAGCTGTCCCTTTTTTGAAGGGACTAAATGGGGACACGGTATAGAAGAGACTGGCCCTATGAAGTGTATGGAGTTGTCGTAACTCTGTCTAAATTCTATGGCTCTGGGTTGACCCAATTGCTGAGTGGTTACAGGCTAGAGAAGTGATTATTACAGAATGAACCACATAGGCTTTAATAATGACTCACAGTTCGATACCCGCTTGGCAGGGTTCATTTTTTGCACGTCACTCCGCTGCTGGCTGCAAACATTCCCTGACGCTCTCTGAATAAAGCGTGAACATGGCAAAACAAGAGCTAGGATAAGAATATTGTGTTCTTTGCTTCACACGTGGATACAAGGTATTTAATTTGTTTGTTTGTGTTTCTAATCCGTTGCCAAGAGCTACGTTGTGTAATGGGTTAATGACTAAATTGACCTGTTTTTGACCATCTCATGGTGCAATATCTGTATGGTGGAACTATAGGCTTTATCGCAATCCATTATGACAGGGGTTTTCAACAGGTGGTCCGGGGACCATCAGTGGTCCTTGGGAAGGTTCCAGATGGTCCCCAGGCAAAATGATGTAAAGTTGGTTAACCAGATGTAACTCTTGAGAGTGTAAAAATGAAACCAAATGGACCCTTGCGGGTCCATTTGGTTTCATTTTTACACTCTCAAGAGTTAAAATATTCGTTATCTGAATTAGCAGCACTTAATTAAGACGTTTACACCATTTAGTTTGCAAAATCCAGCCTAGAATTGAGGACAAAACCAAAAGAAATCTTTAATTTTAGGTATTTGGTGTGCAAATGTAATCAAATGGTGGTCAGTGGCTCAAATGCTGAATAAATTGTGGTCCCTGGAGTCAAAAAGGTTGAAAACCCCTGCATTATGACACAGTTTGCGGCTTGCAAGGAGGTTTCGGTATGTTTTTGTAGTCAGTGTTGGTATCTATTATGTTTCTGTTTTTCTAATTTGTGATTAGACCGGTGTATGCATTTGATTTACTGAAATCAGCAGCAACACAGCGTGGAAAGTTACTGTACAATTTATTTAATTGTCTCCTATTTTAAATTTCTTTATAGTTTTCATTATTATTATTGCATCAACACCTGAAACCTGCAAATCAATGCCTTCAAAATCTGTAGTTCCCGGGACTTTAGGGTTCCATTTTCATCACACGCTAAACCCCTCATCCTTAACTTCTTTTCCTTTCTTTCACTATAAAAAAAAAAAGAAAGAAAGAAAATTGGAAATAGCTCAGTGTGCCAAATCCACACATTTTTAACATTGTATGTTAACAAAAAAAAAGGTAAATCATAAACATGGTGAAACACAACTAATGATTATTTTCAGACGTCCATTTCTAGGAAACGCAGAATTGGGGAAACTTTTTTTTTTTTTTTTTATCATATCCACAAAACATCTCTAAGATATATTAATGGCATGATGATTGAAAATGGGTGAAATTCCCCTTTAATGTTTAAAAATATTAGCTGTGTACACTCACATCCTAGTCAAGTACTGTCCGTTTTGAGGTAGGCTACTTTTACTGAAATATTTATTCCTTGGGAGGTGGGACACTATGAGTACAACGAGCAGTTTAAGTACATTTTGATACCAATACCTTTGAACTTTCACTTAAGTATATTTTAATACGGTAACTGGAAAAGTCGGGCCGCCACAAAGTCGGACCCTGAGTATAGACAGAGTTACACTGTGTCGCAAACCCTGGTCACTAAATGGGATCATTCCAATGGCGGCTCTCCTACATAGACTTCATATTATCTTTATTTTACTTAGATTGTTTTGTAATAATATAGGATATAGCAAAAACATCAGGCAACAGCCTGATGTTCATAAATCCCTTTATCTTACGTCATTTAGTACAGCATACACATTAACAACCCAGCTTTGATGATCATACGTACATCGTTTTATTTTAGAATGTTTTATACTACTACAGGGCTTGACACTAACACTTGCCCGCTTGCCCGGGGCAAGTAAAAACAATGGTGGGGCAAGTGAAGACTGCTACCTGGTTGCCCGATCAGGCAAGTGTGCAACATAGTGCACTATAACACAACACAAGATAAATTTGTCTTGAAGGCAGTCATTGCACTCTGCCTCTGTGTCTTTCCCTGCTTTCTAGCTATCCACAATTCCAGGCTGGATTTGGGAAACAAAACGGGCAAATTAACATACACATCAAAAATGACCATTAATCTTCTACAGTGTAGACCTGGGCTAATTAAGATGATGAATTTTAACTCTTGAGAGTGTAAAAATGAAACCAAATGGACCCGCAAGGGTCCATTTGGTTTCATTTTTATGTTCTCAAGAGTTACATCTGGTTAACCAACTTAACTGGGGGACCACCTGGAACCTGGGGGGCAAGTGACCATGACCTGAGGGCAAGTAGAACCTGACTTGCACTTGCCCGACGGGCAAGTGCCTCGGAGAGTGTCAACCCCTGTACTACTAGTAGGCCTACAGCCTAGACATTACAGAGACTGTAGTTGTCACTGTGCAATGCTTTAAAACAGACGTTTACATAGCTCTTATTTGCACCGCCGTCGTTGAAAACAATGCATTTCAAACTCCAGTTTGTCCCTCTTTCAGGCTGAAACAGCCCTGCCACGCTCAGTTTTCTGACTCCTCAACGTCGCAACATTTCGGCTGGTGCGACTTTTATTCGGGCCGACATTTCCAGTATTCTTTTAATACCGGTACTTTTGAACTTTTACTTATTAAGTAAAAAACAACGTGAGTCCTTCCACTCTTCCTCAGGTGAAGGCGATGGAGGTGCAGGGTTCTTGGATGGAGGTGTTTAAAGGTTCAGAGAGCCAGGAGGAGCTTGGAGGAGGTGGGGAGAATGTACTGCTGGACAGCTCCACCCTCACCCTTACCCCTCTGGTACCCCACGCTGCCTTACGACGATCACAGCCCATCTCCATCAGCACAAACCGGTACCACACACACACACACACACACACACACACACACACACACACACACACACACACACACACACACACACACACACACACACACACACACACACACACAATGCTTGGGATGTATTCAGAAGCATGAAAAACCCTTAGTTTGACATGTCACATGTGTTTCTTAAAGGGGAACTCCACCCATTTTTAGCATTTTTTCTGAGAGTGTACAAATGGAACCAAATGAACCCGATTTGTACGCTCTCCGAAAAAAAGAAGTGTCTAAAGAAATCCATTAACATGGTGAAAATACATCTTGATGATGTCATCAAGATGTTTCACCATGTTAGTGGTTTTCTTCAGACCTCCATTTCTTGGGAACACAGAATGGGGGAACTTTTTCATCATGTCCACCCAGCACCTCTAGGGTATACTAATGACATATTAGAATTTTGAAAATGGGTGGAGTTCCCCTTTAAAGAAGGATTAGATTTTATTTATGATCTTATTATGGGACGCTATGGGTAAAGATTTTCTGAGAAAAAAAGAAAAAATGTAAACCGCTTTTTTCATGTTTCATGGGGTTCATATAACAGAAAAAAATATGGTTTACAAAAATCTTCACAAAACGTTCACTAAAATACACACTGTCATACACTACACACCTACACACACAAAACGTGACTCAAGTAGGCGGTGGATAGAGCTCACGTCATCGAGTGACTTTCAGGACAATGATTCATATCGTGTGGTATTTCAAACAAACTGCTAAGTTTCATAGAGACAAAGAGGTTCTCTTTCCGAAACACAGACCAAGCCTTTAAGACACACAATGAAGGAAGTATACACCGTAGTAGTAATGAATAGTGTTGGGGAAGTTACTTTTAAAAAGTAAGGGAATTATAGTTATAGTTACTTCCCTGAAAAAGTAACTAGTTACTTTATTCCTTACTAAATTATGAAAGTAAGGGCGTTACTTTACTTTACTTTACTTTTTTTTTAAAACATACAAAAAAGGGGTGTTTTTCTGTAGTATTCGTGCTTACAAGTGAAATTCTTCCCATTTTCAACATTTTACTGACATTAATATGCCTTAGAGATGTTGCGTGGACAAGATAAAGATCTCCCCATTCTGTGTTTACTAGAAATGGAGGTTGTGTTTCGCCATGTTAATGATTTTTCTTTTAGGACCTTTTTTTTTAAAGGGGTTGGAATTCCCCTTTAATGGCAGCATGCTGAGCATGGGCTGTATTAAGATTTTCTTTGCTGAGGACAATGCTTGCTGTCTACACTTCACCTCAATGTTTTTGTTTTCGTCCACGTCCTATACCACAGTCGTTTTGAACCTTTTTCATACCAGGGCCCACTGTTTATTCTGCATTTGAGCCACGGACCACCATTTGAGGACATTTTGGCCTCACAGACCCCAAAACTAAAGATTTATTTTCTTTTGTCCACAATATCAGGCTGGATTTCAAAAACAAAACAGTCAAACATACAGATCTAAAGAACCATTAAACTTCTACATTCTCTACTTGTGTAGACTTGGGCTAATTCAGATGATGATTATTTTAACTCTTGTAAACATGAAACCAAATGGACCTGCAAGGGTCCGTTTGGTTTCATGTTTACACTCTCAAAGAATTGCATCTGGTTAACCAACTTTCCATCATTTAGTGTGAGGACCACCTGGAATCCTCCCCGGACCACTTGTTGAAAACCCCTGCTTTACCAGCAAGAATGTAAAATAATGTTTATATTTCCACGCTGCAAAGGCTCCAGTCACGCTGTCGTCCTCGTATCATTGCGTCTGAGAGCGTATTTTACCGCAGCTCAAATGCTAGTGTGTGCGCAGTAGCAAAAACACAGCTGGTTGGGTCTGTGTGCTCACTAGAGGCCAGAGCCTTTAGTTACGCGAAAACTCTGTTCACTTCATGGGGCCACTTCAATGGCGGCTCATCTATATACACTTCTATTGAATTGGGACAACCGAGGTTACCGGATGCATTTAAGTCTATGGGATCATAAGCATTTTTTTCTGCCCCCTCAATGTCACAGCTGTTCTACTAGATGGCTCTGCTCTGCTCGACGAATAAGACTGGCTCTGATTGGCTTATACTTATCACATGAGACACATAGATATATTAAAACTAGATCAGGCATCCGGAGGAAACAATGCAAGTGGACGAGAGGGGAACTTTCGTTCGGTGCCTTCTCTATTAATATACTCTATGTTAGACTGTGAAGAAGTGAGCCGAAGAAGACAGACAGCACACAGTGCAGCCAGTTCTGCCGCCGCCGTGGAGTAATGATAGTAACGATGGTACACTAATCATAATGCCGTTATGAATTTGAGAAATGTAAGGAGTTACGTTAGAAGTTACTGAAAAAAGTAATCCCTTACTGTAAGGGCGTTACTTGTAAGGGCGTTATTCACAACACTGGTAATGAATAAAAGGGTTTCGGATAGTGCTGAGTCACCTCAAAACACTGAAGTCGTTCTTCTTTCACTTCCTTGATTTATTAGCTCAGCTTTGTCTTTCTAACTTCTCTTCTGAGATGACTTGGCACGTTGTAGGACGTCTCCTACACGTGCACATGGAACAAGAACCTTTCAGCCATGTTAGGAGAACCACAAGCAGAGTTTCTTCACAGTTAAACCGCCATTGAAATTGATGTACTTCAATCTTATCATTATCAAATAATAGTAACGTCGGCTGCCATTGAAGTTGATCTACGTCAATCTTATCATTATGAAACAATAGTTACGACCGCTGCCACTGAAGTAGATTCTACATCAGTCTTTGATTTGTATCGCTATTGTTTGATACGATCCCGATGCTAGCACTAGCCTCTTCTTGTCAGCTGAGGGACCCAAATAAGAGACGGACCGGAAGTAACGTCCTGTGCGCAAATCTAACATGTCCGA
The DNA here is from genome assembly GCA_039105355.1 of Benthosema pterotum. Lineage (NCBI taxonomy): Eukaryota > Metazoa > Chordata > Actinopteri > Myctophiformes > Myctophidae > Benthosema > Benthosema pterotum. Next base: position 46,837,609 of record CM076981.1, on the reverse strand, counting down.
CCGCAAATATGAAAGATGGCTTTTACATGAAAATCGCTGGCACTAGCTGCCTAAAAGAAAATGTAAAAAGTGCTGGCGGAGTAAGTGTTAGCAAGATTGCCACCAAAGTTAGCACCAATATGGATCAAATGCCATTGTCCACAAGCCTGTTAAAAGATGCCTTTCAAGTTCATTGTCATGCATGATGCACATTTATTTGTGGAAAGATGTTTTAACAAGCAATAGGCCTGGATGCACAGATTGTCCTGATGTTCTTGACACGATCGATCGTCTTCTTTTTAACCTTTCTATAGGACCAAAGGCGTGGCGTCTCTGTCTACCTCGGTTCCCACCATTCCCAACCCTTTTCCAGAACTATGCAGTCCTTCCCAGGTTCCAGTCGGGTCATACCCTCCTCCCGACAAACATGTAAGTTCCAGGCTTAGTCCTAGCACAGGGGTTTTTCACAGGTGGTTCCTCAGAGGATTCCAGGTGGTCCCCAGGGTAAAAAATGGAAAGTTGGTTAACCAGATGTAACTCTTTGAGAGCGTAAACACGAAACCAAATACACCCTTGCGGGTCCATTTGGTTTCATGTTTACAACACTCTCAAGAGTTAAAATATTCCTCATGTGAATTAGCCCCCAAGTCTAGGCAACTACATAATGTAGAAGATTAATGGTCATTTTGATCTGTACATTTGCCTGTTTTGTTTTCTCTGAAATCCAGCCTGGAATTGTGGACAAAGGCAAAAGAAACCTTTAGTTTTGGGTTCTGTGGGGCTAAAATTTCATCAAATTGTGGTCTGTGGCTCGACTTCAGTAGTAGTGGGCCCTGGTATGAAAAAGGTTGAAAACCACTGGCCTAGCAGTAATTCCCACCAGTCTCTCAATCCTCCACCACATAGTAAGGAGTAAGACGTATAACAATATTATTTTTGTGTTATCTGTGTTGTCACATGTAGTGTATTTCTCACAGTTATCATGCAACTTCCCCTTCTGGTATCTGGTTTCTTCCATTTGACGCTGTAAAAACCTGAGTACCGGCAGACTTTTTTGAATGGGTGTCAAATCAATGGACGCTTCCGGCTTGTTCTGGCTTTTTTTTTTTTTTGCAGCAGCAACCTTTTCCTGTAAGCTTGTCACCGACAAAAACACAGGCGATACGTCACAGCCGAGCAGACAGAATCCGCTTGGTGTCAGACGTACAGTACGGTAGATGCACCCTTTGACACTGTCCCATTTCACCAGACTAGTTTCCGAGTATCGGTATCTGCATTCCGTCTGGCCTAAAGTAATATTTAGATAATGTTATCGGATAAATAAGAAGTTGGGCTGCATCCTGCTGCCAGCCTACTTGCAGTTGTTTGACTTGATTGATTGATTGACTGAAATGTGTATTGACAGTAGAAATTTGTATTGACAGTAGAATGGGCAGAGTTCAAATGAAAGGGTATACATTAAGGCTCGGCCCAAATAATAGCAGCTGAAATGGTGCGGGGTCTGAAAACTGAGCTCTCGTGAGGGCTGTTGCTGCCTGAGAGAGGGACAAAAGAGGGACATTTCCAATTTTTTCCTCAGAAAAAAAGGTCCTAAAAGAAAAAACTTGATGATAGAGTCGCCATTGGACTGATCCCGCTGAAGCAAGCTCCGTTGGCTTCAGCGTTACCCGGTCTATACTCAGGGCCGAGACCGAGTATTATTTGGACCAAGCCTTTCTGTGTTACCAGGTCCGGGTAACTCAGTTGGCTGTGCTCATTATAGTTGAGCCTTTCAACTAGTAGTCATGGATTGCAACAGCACGGCTTGAAGTTGTGAGTTTAGCAGTATAAATCTAAGGTTGTTCTTGTTTGTTTTTAACTTTTTGTACGGCGACCTTGAGTGCCTTGAAAGGCGCCTTATAAATGAAATGTATTATTATTATTATTATAAAACACCAAGACACATTTTAAGACATACGAAAAAAAAAACTTGTTAGTTCTCGGTGCAGTCGCAACCCTGTAGTGTATGATGATGGCCATTTGGCAAGAGAATCAAATAGCAACGCTCATGAAAGCATGGGCGAGTGGTGTCAACACTGCCGGATCTGATCGCAGAGCCGTTAACACGCAAGAGAGTAAAAAAAAAAAACAGATCTTGGGTCAGATCGGTGGGGTTTTGTCAGCAAGCCTCACACAAATGCTCCCGACGACAGCATAGTCCGAGCAAACATCGTGCAGTGTGTGTGTAGGGGATATATATATACGTCACTGTTGGGACATGTGCACTACGTAACTCAATATATTACATAATATATTACCAAAATGCAGTAACTTGTAATATAAATACATTACTTAACAGAAATAATCCAATATATTATACTTTTCTTTCTGCATTACTGCATTACTTTCAATATTACTTTCTGTCAATCTGTCTTGTTGAAAATGTTCTTGTGAAATTTTCTTGACAACTGCAGAAGTTAAATAATTACTTATTTTCTATAATTTGTCATCAAATTATTTATTCAGGAGGACGTTTTTTTCAAGTTGATTTCATATGGATTTCCCAGATAGCCAAGTGCACTTTCTTTATTGTAGCTATGCCACTGGCCTACACAATATTTGATTAATAGTGACACTAAATATTTAATTATATATTTTGCACAACATTTTTCTTTTAAGTAATATGTAATAGTAATATTAATATATTACAATTGCTCAGACAGCAATATTGTAATACAATATATTGCTTTAAAATGAACGTAATAAGTAATAAGTAATACATTAACAAGGTATAGTAATATTCCCAACACTGTATACGTCACTAAACGTTTTGAAAAATCATCCCGAGACATTCAGTCATTAATGTTTGTCAAACCACTAAAAAGAACACCAGCAAATTGCTATTGTTAAACATGTCCCCATCTTGTTTGTTTACTGGGCGTGAACTGTGTCGCGCCTCTGCGAGGGTTAATAGTTTGCGGTTGGCCGTGTGACAGTCGGAGGCCCTTGGGAGGATATTATTAGAGACACGGCGGGTTAATGTCAAGTTGTGTCGCCATGCCTGTTCTTGTTTATTTTGATTGGCAGACGCTGTCGTCGGGGCAAGGTTGTAATTAATGTTGAGCAACAGTTCTTTGCGCCGTGCCACGCTTTGCCCCGAAGCACCTGAAAGTACTAGAGCTGAACTTGACACAGAATCACCACCATACCAGTCTCACACTAAAGCTAAACTAGGATATCGCAAGAAAGTCCCACGACTCCCACCGAAGGTCCCCCACTTTATATCCTCGAGTGAACTTTGTCCCTCCTTAGAAAAGAAGAATTTGTTCAGCTCCTTGCTCTACCAATTCCAGCCTCGTCAGCTGATGTCGATGTTTGATTTCTCGATGCGTTTGCGTCAGGGGCGGATCTAGGCATGGGCCTGGGGGGGCAATGCCCCTGTAAATACCCAGTCTGCCCCCCCCCCCCCCCCCCCCCCCCCCCCCCCCAAACACGATGCCATGCAAAACAACCCAAGATATTTCAAATTAAAGTGCTTTAAAATGATTCGAAACACTACTACTGCTACTAACTACAGTTGTGGCACCACTTATCCAACAGCATTTCATCATTGAAAACAAAACTCTGAGTCAGACCTTTAGCTTTATGCATGCTGCGTGTCTGTTGCAACTTCAACAACAACTGATGTTATTATTGATGCTTTACTTGACTAATAAAAGTCCTGTAACCGAAAATGGTATGGGTGCGGCTTCGGCGATGAAGCTGCCCCCCCATACCATTTTCTCTTGCCCCTCTAACGTGTTCTTTCCCCCCCCAAATGGGACATGTTACATCTGCCCCTGGTTTTTGCGTTGAAAAGCTGCAGAACAGACAGATTTGATGTGCCGCGTGTTTATTTTTCTTCCTTGAACCATTTGCATTTCTAGGTTAAGCGTCGCCTTTAGGCAACCTGAACCGTGAAATCAGTTTGTTATGGTCGATCGGATATGTCAACACCTTTTGCGTTTCTCTGCAGGTTAGCAGAGCCCGAATGAGTTAAAACGCAGAATTTTTTAGAATTCTGCTTTTTTTTTTTTTAGAATGTTTCATTTTGATTTCCCACAAGCCCTCAATCTGATAAGAACTACTATATATACCAGGGGTGGGCAATAATTTTTTTCCCAAGGGGCCAAATGAGATCCATAAAATATTGTGGATGGCCAACACTAAAGGCTGAACTAAAGTCTGTGTGATATTAATTTAATTTCAAGATAAAAGTAAGACCCAGACCAACCATTTTGACACCAGGGCCCACTGTTTATTCAGTATTTGAGCCACAGACCACCATTTGGTGACATTTTAGCCCCACAGATCCCCAAACTTTCTTCAAGATTTCTTTTGTTTTTGGCCACAATTCCAGGCTGGGTTTGGGAAACAAAACAGGACAACAAAAATTCTGATTGAATGTGCAGACTTTGGGCTAATTCAGATGATGAATATTTTAACTCTTGAGAGTGTAAAAATGAAAAGAGTTACATGCGGTTAACCAACTTATTTACCATATTTAACTTGGAACTCTCTCAAGGACCGCTAGTGGTCCCCGGGCCGGTCAGAGTCAGCCAAAAGGGGC
>CM076981.1:46810542-46830542 GCA_039105355.1 Benthosema pterotum | reverse complement strand
CTACACAACTAGAGATTGTGGAAGATTAATCCTCATTTTGATCTGTATGTTTGACTGTTTTGTTTCTCAAATCCAGTCTGGGTATTGTGGACAAAATCAAAATAAATCTTTAGTTTTGGGGTCTATTGGGTTAAAATGTCATCAAATGTCATCAAAACCACTGCTACATATGAAAAACTTTGGAGTTGCCCACCCTGCCATTCTTCGTGCCCACCCTAGTAGGGCTGGCTAAATCCGGTTCTGTTAATAAGGCTGTTGAATATAAACGAGTTAATCAGTTAAATTAATTTTGTTGATTAATCTGAAAATGTTTAGATCACTGTTTTTACGGAGACATATAGCTGTGTGTCTCCCTGTAAACAGAGTATAGCTCGAGCTTGTAGATCACTTATTTTGATAAATAGACCCTTTTCCCAGATTATTTTTCTTTTTAAAATGTTCAAAGGAAAACAGGACACAGTTTGAATTATGATTAATGATTAATCACGATTAAATTAATTTTGAAGCTGTGATTGTTTTGATTAGAAATTGTAATCATTCAACAGCCCTAATTATGAACCAACCAGAAATAAAGTCAAGTGAGAATTTTATTATAGGCCTACAAGTCTTCACTTCAAGCCAAGTTGTGTGGACATGATAAAAAAAAAAGTTCCCCCCATTCTGTGTTTCCTAGAAATGGTGGTCTGAGAAAAAAAAAAAAAAAAAAAAAAAACATTAACAATTAACATGATGAAACACAACTTAATGATGACGTCATCAAGTCGTGTTTCACCATGGTAATGATTTATCTTTTAGTAGCCTTTTTTGTCTTTTTTTTGGTACACTCTCAGGAAAATGTTGAAAATTGGTCGAATTCCCCTTTAATTTGTTCAAACAAGTCAGACAAAGAAATAACTACTTTATTTGAGAAATATTGTAATAATTTGGCTTTTTTTCCTAAACTGCCATTGGAGGCCATCAAGTCTTTATGTTTTGTCATCAGTCTTTATGTTTTGTACTAGCGGCCGGTTAAAATAAAAGTATTGGCAAACCTGATAGCTATCATCAGATCCAAGGTATAATATATGTAATAATAATATATGAACCTGTTAGGGTTCATTTGGTTCCATTTGTGAAATCCATTAACATGGAGGTCTGAAGAAAACCACTAACATGGTGAAACATCTTGATGACATCATCAAGATGTTTCACCATGTTTTCTTCAGGTTTTCTTCAGACCTCCATTTCTTGGAAACGCAGAATGGAGAAACGTTTTTATCATGTCCACCCTGCAACTTCTAAGGTATATTAATGACATATTAGAATGTTGAAAATGGGTGGAATTCCCCTTTAAAATGCTTCAATCTGGTCCACTTTGAGATCAAATATATATATATTTTTATAATAATCAATACAAATAAAACCTTATCAATGCAAGCTTTTAGCCCACGTAAAATTGTCTAACTTTCCCCCACCTAACAACGGCACTGCACTAAGGCTGTATACCGAAGCCTGGGATTCGAACCACTCGCTCGTCAAGGTCGCCACGCGAACGAATATTAATGATCCCGAACCATCCGCATTTATTTATTTATTTAACTCCCCCCATCTAGTACAGGGGTTTTCAACCTTTTTGAGTCCAGGGACCACCATTTATTCAGCATTTGAGCCATGGACCATCATTTGATGACATTTTCACTCCAAAGACCTAAAATAAAAGAATTCTTTTGATTTTGTCCACAAATCCAGGCTGTATTTTGCAAGCAAAACAGTGTAAACTTCTTAATTAAGTGGTGCTAATTCAGATGATGAATATTTTAACTCTTGAGGGTGTAGAAATGAAACCAAATGGACCCGCAAGGGTCCATTTGGTTTCATTTTTACATTCTCAAGAGTGACATCTGGTTAACCAACTTTCAATCATTTAGCCTGAGGACCACCTGGAACCTTCTCAGGGACCACTGGTGGTCCCCGGACCACCTGTTGAAAACCCCTGATCTAGTAGATCTGCGACATTGAGGGGTCAGAAACTCGCTGTGAAACGCGCTGGTACTGCAGTTGGAAATGCATTGTTTTCACTGAAGGTGTCCCATTCTCAATAGAAGTCTATGTAGGCATGCTGCTTTTTTTTTTTTTAGCGAAGGTTCGAAGCTCGCACTACACTGCACACACATATACACTCTGTTCTGTTTCCTCAGAGAGATGTCTGGAGGACCACGAGGTCGTGCTGGAGGTTCGGGCCACCTGGCCTCTCAAAGGAGACACCAAGCTGCTATTCCGCAAGAATTATGCAAAATACGAGTTCTTCAGAAAACCCATGGTACGAGGAAACGCACACACACGCACGCACGCACGCGCACACACACACACACACACACACACACACACACACACACACACACACACACACACACACACACACACACACACACACACACACACACACACACACACACACACACACGCACGCGCGCGCGCACACACACACAAACTCCAGTGGGCCAATATGTACTGTACAAACTTAGAGTATATATACCACACCCAGTAATTACAGTATTTAAAGGGGGGTTCCACCCATTTTCAATATTTTTCTGAGAGCGTACAAATGGAACCGAATGAACCCTAACGGGTTCAAAAAGAAGCGTCTAAAGAAATCCATTAACATGGTGAAAACACATCCTGATGATGTCATCAAGATGTACTGCATTTCACCGTGTTAATGATTTTCTTCAGACCTCCATTTTTAGGAAACACAGAATGGGGGGACGTTTTTTATCATGTCCACCCAGCACCTCTAAGGTATGTTAATGACATATTAGATTAGAATGTTGAAAATGGGTGGAATTGTCCTTTAAAGTTGGCGACAGGTTTCCGTTACACCTATCCACTTATTTGCGCAAGGGTGTGGCGCACTGAAAGTAGCCCCGCAACCCAGTCTCATGAGGTTTTGGCGAATATGCACGTTATGGCACGGGGCCCATTACGTGAATACTCGCCAAGAATAGGCAAAAATCCGTGCATATTCGCTTACAATAAATCCGTGCATATTCGTCTTTCCACTGAAAATGACGGAGCGGCGCCGTCTCTGCCGACCATGAGCATTGTGAAGCGCCACTGAGCGAGGCGCTAGCCGAGCGAATTGCCGCGCTGAGCATTGCGATGGTCGGCAGAGCCGTCTCAGCCGCGTCCGAGTTGCGACATGTTAGGGACAGAATAGTAAATATTATAAAACCCAAATTGCCCCACCCCCAACCAGCCACTTCCGGTTTGTGGAAAAAACACGCCCAAGTGCATAGCCACGGATTTTTGCTTTAACTCGCAGTGTATGCATGCAATTCCTAGGTGGCATTCCGTGTATAGTGTAGTACTATCTGTGAGACTGCACTGAGCCCCGACGTACAACACACTCGCACACTGAATCGCTGCGACCATTTCAGCTTGTATACTGGCTTGTGTCCTGTATAACTTGGGCTTAAACGTATAGTTCAGATTTTTAGAACTTAAAGTGGAACTCCACCCATTTTCAACATTTTAATATGCCATTAATATGCCTTAAAGATGTTGTATGGACATGATAAAAAAAAGTTCCCCCAATTCTGTATTTCCTAAAAATGGACGTCTGAAAAAATCATTAACATGGTGAAATACATCTGATGGCATCATCAAAATGTATTTCACCATGTTAATGATTTTTCTTTCAGACCCCTTTTTCCTGAGAGGGTACAAATGGAACCAAATGGACCCGATGGGGTCCATTTGGTTCACATTTGTATCCTCTCAGGAAAATTTTGAAAATGGGTGGAAAATGGGTGAAATTCCCCTTTTAAGTTGTATGAAACGCTGTATAGTGATTTCAACTGTATTAATTGATTGCCGGAGTCCCGTGGTGGGAGTTCTGCTGTGGTTTTGGTCAATATGAAAGTAATGAATCCACAAAACTATCATAATTTGTATTGTTGAATTATTTTTAAAGACCCCGTAAACCAAAATCAGCCTTTTTCTTCTAGACATGAAAATCATGTACAAAAGTCATTTTTATACCCCTGGACAAAAAACTAAAACTTTATTTTACAGCATTGTAGAATAAGACCACTTTATGTGTTTTGGTTAATCTCATGGGTAGGTTTTGTCTCATTAGCATATTCGGCTTGATGACGTAGTCAAGCCGAATTATATGCTAATGAGCCTGTACTACTGTATATAAATCATATTCCATATAGTCAGTTAGAAGCCGAAGCCCCGCCCCCTCTTCTTCACAGCGGAGCGGAGCTGGTGGTGGTGGTGTTGGTTGATAGCTAGCTAGTAGCTACTAGCTACCATAGACATATATAAGAAAGTGTAGTTACTACAGTGTGTTTTGCCTGTAGGCTGACAAGCATTGACATTTGTTTGCTCTCGATGCGTGATTTTGTGGATGACAGCTGAAAACTACTCTGTTTTTAGTAACTGTCGATGATGGAGAGGTTGGCGACGTTTTCACATTCAAGGACTATCTAACGGCTGCTGCTGCCTGCCAGCAGTATTGCCAACTGCCAAAATCCAAAGTGCACTAGTGGCACTTCCAAAATGCACTCGAATGCGCTAGAGCAGTGGGTTTTCAACTATTTTCATACCTAAAAAGCACTTGGATTTTCCGCCAGGAGTTTTTCCATTCATTTCGGCGGTAGGGGGGTCTCGAAAAAAAATCTAAATATAGTGACAAATGCGCGAAGTTGGCAACACTGCCTGCCAGCCCTGCTGCGTGCCATCAGAGCTATCTAGTAGATGAGTTGCGACATCAAGGGGTCACAAACTGAGCGCTCCAGCGCTGTTCATGCAGCCCGAATAGGGACAAAGTGGAGATGGAAATGCATTGTTTTCAATGAGGGCAGAAAATAAAAGAGCCGCCATTGGACTAACCCTATGAAGAGGACGGAGTTGTCGTAACTCCTGGCTGTCCCATAGCCTGTAGGGACCGACCGTGACGGCCAGGCTATGGGACCATGATGATGGGACCGCTGTAGTCAGTCAGTCTCTTTTCTCAGATCCGCATGTCTCACTCACTCACACACACCAGAGCCTTCTAGTAGGAGAGTTACGATATTGAGGGGTCAGAAACCAGAGCAGAGCACCGTGCACGAGACTACAGAGATTCGTCTATGAGTGCAGTCCCAGTCCTAACTGTCATTGGGAGTACATTGTTTTCAACGAAAACGGCGCAATAAGAGCTATTTTAGGTACGTATGCAAAAAGACAACTGTTTTAAAGTATTGTTCAGTCACGGCTAGAGTCTCTGTAATGTTTATGTTGTAGTATTATTAAAGAACAACTAAAATAAAGTCATTAAAGCTGGATTAAATAACTGATTAAATAACTTTCTGCATACTCCTACCCCCCGCTGTTATCGCGAGAATCTTTGCTTTTCAGTGAATTCTCGCGATATCGCCTGCTTTGAAACCAGTTTCAATCAGCACTAACACTTTCAAGACGTCAATATAATTATATATCATTTGCAAATCATGTGACAAAGTATCCGAAATCAACCTCCAGAAGGCATTCTTTAATTTGCCTGCATCGATAGTTTGTTTACGAGGTCACCGCCATTAATACATGATGTTTTCGTGCCTTCTTTGCTGGTCCCTGATTAAATCCATAGAGTCCCATTCATATTCATCGACTTCCGGTTTTCCGAGTGCACTCAAACGGCTTCTACATCAGCGCTGCTGCTCCTCCAGCACCGCCATTGCCCTGACGCACAGGAGTGAACGTGAATATCGCAACTCTCCCCTAGAAGGCTCTGACACACACACACACACACACACACACACACACACACACACACACACACACACACACACACACACACACACACACACACACACTACAGCGTGCTGTAGTACTGGCTTGTTGTTGACAGTTAGGCTGTATGGTTAGGACGGCGAGATATGCTAATTAGCATAATGCTCATGAATATGCTAATGAGCGTACAGTACTGACCACGCCCCTACAGTCCTGGAGAATTAGGCCAATTTTTTTCCCATTGAATTTCACACATGTTTAAACATCATTTCTGAAACATAGCAACTTTTTCAATCATAAATATTTGGTCTGTGGGGCTATAATACATTACTCTGTGGTGTGACAAACTGGGAATACATTTTGTATCATATATTTTTTTGCTTTACGGGGTCTTTAAATTTTTAGGACCTCCTTCGTTCATTTTTGACCCCCCTATCACATGGAACTACTTTTTGGGCATAGTGATACGGACAAAAAAATACACAGGACACACATTTTCGTTGCCATCTAAACTCCTTATCCTAAACCCCTTAGCATTTTTTTTTACTATTTGGAAAAACCTTTTGGAATAGTTCAACGTACCAATCTATTGACACATTGTGAGCTTGTAGACTGGCCATTTAAACTGACAAATGTTTTTTTAATAGTTTAAAGGTAGGGGAAGTGATTTGAAATTCATGGTGTAGTACCAGCCTAGTGCACTAGGGGCCCCCAAAAGTAGCTACACTATGTGAACCTGCTGCTCTCTCCTGATTGGAGGAGAATTGTGGTGACCTGGGGAACTTTTATTAGCTCCTCTGCTAACGTGGGGGAGGGGGAAACTCCATATGTGGTTTCCACACCTTATAATAGAGCATTTTAACAGAAAAAATATATTTTTTGGGTGATATCTGACAAAAGTGAAATCACTTCCCCTACCTTTAAAAAGGCAAAGAAGTTAAGGGATAAGGATTTAGCGGTGAAGAAAATGGTTCCCTGTGATAGAGTGGTCAAAAAGGATGTGCTAATATTTTAGAAATACTGTAAGTCAACAACATAAAGCAAAGTTAATTTTTTGGATTCATTTACATAGACTAAAAAAAGACCGGAACTACCGTAATTTCCGGACTATAAGCCGCTACTTTTTTCACATGCTTTTGACCCTGCGGCTTATACAACGGTGCAACGGCCAATCTATGGATTTTCCAGGTTCCAGGTGGGCTCCGCAGACTAAATGATAGAAAGTTGGTTAACCAGATGTAACTCTTTGAGAGCGTAAAAATGAAACCAAGAGTTCAAGAGTTATGATATTCTAAATTAGCACCACTTAATTAATAAGGCATGAGTCATGTTCATTTTGGTCTAATTTTGATGTTTTGCCTGTTTTGTTTGCGGAAATCCATCCTGGAATTGTGAACAAAACCAAAAGAAATGTTTAGTTTTGGGGTCTGTGGGGTGAAGTTGTTGTTAGTGGTTTTCAACTTTTTCACAATTTAACACGAAGCACCTGAGTATAAGCCTGGTGCGGCTTATAGTCAGGTGCGGCTTATACATGGAAAAATTACGGTACTTCATATTTCACCAAAACCAGAACACAACTCTCAGCACGGGACTTTGGACATCAATTAAAGCAGTTGACACCACTATATTAATGGCAAGTACAACGTATTTGATACAGCTAAACCTTTTAAACTATTAAAAAAAAAAGATTTTTCAGTAGTTCAAGTGGCCAGTGTACATGCTCACAACGTACTGTTAATAGACTGAGATGTTGAAATATTCAAAATAAATAAATAACTAAATAAATAAATAAGGGATTTGGGATAAGGGGTTTAGCATGTAACAAACATGGAGCCCTATCTCTTTAAAGCCCACGACATCCTAACTTCAAGGCAGTCGAACAGTTGAGACATCTGGGCCTGGTGCTCCTTGTGCTGCCCGTCATGTTAATAGGCACTGTCATCTGCAAGCAACAGCAACATGCATATGCATAGCGTCTGTATTTGCATTGTGTGGTAAAGTGGTGCATTTAATATGTACTGTAGCGTCTTTATCAATGCGTGTGTGTGTACATGTGCGCGCGTACAGGCTTTTCTATACTGTACTGAATATACTTTGCTGTACTGAATATACTTTGCTATCTTGGCACTATACACTTGGCACTCTTGGCAGCCTTGGCTATGAATGACATTTTATTTAAATGCGTCTGCTACTTGACTGTAGTAATTATGATGCAATATACGAACAAGTTCCCCAGTCTTATTAAGCCCAGAGTCCCAGACTGTTGTGTGGTGCGTGTGGAGTTGAGAACAGATGCAGCCAGACGGCGAGTTTCCCTTTGTGCTGTAAATGAGCCCTTTGTTCTCCTGTGGAGGCATCCGTTGACAGGCCTGTGTCCTCTCCTCTCCTCTCCTCTCCTCTCCTCTCCTCTCCTCTCCTCTCCTCTCCTCTCCTCTCCTCTCCTCTCCTCTCCTCTCCTCTCCTCTCCTCTCCTCTCCTCTCCTCTCCTCTCCTCTCCTCTCCTCTCCTCTCCTCTCCTCTATTCTCCTCTCCTCTCATCTCATCTCCTCTATTCTCCTCTCCTCCTCTCCTCTCCTCTCCTCTCCTCTCCTCTCCTCTCCTCTCCTCTCCTCTCCTCTCCTCTCCTCTCCTCTCCTCTCCTCTCTCCTCTCCTCTCCTCTCCTCTCCTCTCCATTCTCTCCTCTCCTCTCCTCTCCTCTCCTCTCCTCTCCTCTCCTCTCCTCTCCTCTCAGCTCTTCTTCCCAGAGAACATGATATCCGACAGTGCTGATGTCACCAAGGGCATGACGCCATCGGAGCTCATTCAGGTGAGCAAACAGAAACTAGACTGTGGGATCGGGGCGGATCTAGGCATGGACTGCTACTAACTACAGCTGTGTCACCACTAAAACCAACAGCATGTCACCATTGAAAACAGAAAACTCTCTGAGTCAGACCTTTAGCTTTAGCTGTGTGTCTGTTGCAACTTCAACAACAACTGATGTTATTATTGATGCTTTACTTGACTAATAAAAGTCCTGTGACCGAAAATGGTATGGGTGCGACTTCATCCCTCGCGGTGCACGCGCGCGGGCACACACACACACACACACACACACACGCATGCACGCAGCCACGCACGCACGCACACACACACACACACACACACACACACACACACACACACACACACACACACACACACACACACACACACACACACACACACACACACACACACACACACACACAATTGTAATATAAGTAGGCCTACCTGTACATTCTATTTGGTATGGTATAAAGCTGTGGTTTCAACCTTTTTTTATACCAGGGCCCACTATTTATTCAGCCACAGACCACCATTTGAAGATTTCACCTTTAAAGACCCCAAAACTACAGATGTCTTTTGGTTTTGTTCACAATTCCAGGCTGGATTTTTTTTTTCGCAAACAAACCAGTCAAACATACAGATCCAAATGACCATTAATCTTCTACATTCTCTAGTTGTGTGGACTTCAATTCCAATGATGAAAATTTTAACTTTTAAGAAAAGAAGGGAAATAATGGGGAAGGGAAAGGGAGAGTGAGATCATGTGAGAGGCTTGGATGGACGGATGAGTGAGGAAGCATAGAGGAGAGGGTGACGAATGTAGGAAGAACAGAAGAACAAAGCACGAACAACAGGTATAAATACATAGAGAAGGGGGGAGGGGTTTCGGTGGAGCGCTATCAGGTTACCATGGTAGATAAGTCAATGGGAGGTACCTGATTATTACTACTTTTTGCTGGAAAAGGTAATGACATTACAGTAGTAATTAATTTGTTATTGCCCAACGCTGCTTGTAATAAAACCAACCACACCAATGCGACTCCTTGCACCTGCCTTTGGAAATAATGGCTGCATGGAGTTGCGTGTTCTCAAGGTGTTGCATTGTTGTGACCTCCTCTGGTCACAATGTCAACAAGTCACTGGTGTCACGTTCCCCATCGATTAACAATTTAGGCATTCAGCAGACGCTCCTAGAGCCTCTGTAGCGGACCAACCCCGTAATCACATAGAATACAGAGACTCAGTGTAGTGCCTCAGGTAACCTGTCTAGGGTGATCTCACGTATGCACCTTTTAAGGTCTGGTAATTCCAACATGCAGACAATGTGTTGGTTTTCAACATATATATATATATATATATATAGAGAGAGAGAGAGAGAGAGAGAGAGAGAGAGAGAGAGAGAGAGAGAGAGAGAGAGAGAGAGAGAGAGAGAGAGAGAGAGAGAGAGAGAGAGAGAGAGAGAGAGAGAGAGAGAGAGAGAGAGAGAGAGAGAGAGAGAGAGAGAGAGAGAGATAAGGGCCCACTATTTCCATTTGATCACAGGATTTGGCCACAATACCAGACTGGATTTCAGAAAACAAAACAGGCGAACCTAGATCAAGAATGACTGACCATTCTTCTACATTCTATAATTGTGTAGACTTGGACTAAATCAGATGATGCATATTTTAACTCTTGAGAGCGTTTTTAACTCTCAAGAGTTAAAAAGATTCATCATGTGAAATAGGTCTTACACACCTTCCAGGCAAGCATCTAGCGCTTTCTACTGCATTTTAAGAAGAGGTATAAATTTTCTTTGATTATGAGCTATAAAGAAAAAGAATGAGGTGTGGGCTGTGGGGGAGTGTGTGTGTGTGTGTGTGTGTGTGTGTGGGGGGGGGGGGGGGTCATTATGGATACACTATGTAAAAAATATACTAGATATTAGATGAATAGACATATCAGGAGGTGGAAACTTGTTATTTAAGGTCTTTTTTTAACAGAATAAATAGAGGTAGAACCAGATAAGCTTAGGCTTCATTCTACTCCTTTTCGAACACATGTATTAGATTTGTTTAACTTGTTTTTTTTTAACTTATGGTTTTCTTTTAACATATTGTACATTTTGTGCTATTTTTGTTTTTGCTTTTCTTTTAACCCCTTGTGTACTGAACACGTTTTGGTGTTTTAGCAGATCTACAAGCTCATATGAGCTTGTAGTTCTGCTATTTTTGAAAAATTGTGAAAAGCATCAGAAACTGGAATCTGATCAGGACACAATGGGTTAACATACTGTATATTTTGTTTTTCTTTATTTATAAAAGTTCAAAATAAACATTCATTCATTCATTCAGAGAGAGGATCTGCAACCCTGATTTAGAACTGTTGTGCATCACGTTGAGACCATTCTATTTACCACGCGAGTTTACAAACATATTTCTATGTATTGTCTATGTGCCACCGGATGCAAAGGCAGCCAGTGCAGCTAGCCAGATAGCAGACTGTGTACATTGTCATCTTCAAAACAAACCGGACGCACCTATGTTGGTCCTGGGTGATCTCAACCACTGTCCACTAGAAAAATATCTGCCTGGTTTCCAGCAGTATGTGAAATGTGCAACGAGGAAAAGTAACATCCTGGACAAGTGTTTTGGTAACATCAAAGAGGCTTACACGGCCAAAGCTAGGGCCCCACTAGCAAACTCTGATCATAACACTGTCTATCTTGCACCCACATATAAGTCTGTTTTTAAATCTAGCAAGCCGGTCACAAAGACAATACATGTCTGGTCTGATGATGCAGTGGAGGAGCTGAAAGGGTGTTTTCTGTGTACTGATTGGGAGGTTTTCTTCTATGATGCAGATATTAACTTAGCCACAGAAACAATAACCGCTTACATCAGCTTCTGTGTGGAGTCCATACTACCCCAGAAAACGTTCACAAAATACCCAAACAATAAACCCTACATCACAAGGGGAGTAAAGGACTGCATCAGGAGGAAGAAGGCAGCCTTCAGGGCTGGGGACTCTGTAGCCTTAAGGGCTGCAGAGAAAGAACTCTCTAGGCAGCTGAGAGAGTCCAGGAGACAGCATGCAGAGCGTGCTGAGCAGGAGTTGGCAAACTCAAATACCAAAAAACTGTGGGACTCGATCAGGAAAATGACCAACACAGAGTCCACAAAGAAGCCGATGGTTGCTCAGAACGAGAGCTCTAAGGCAAACGAGTTAAATAACTTCTTTCTGAGATTTGAGATTGATTGTGAAAAGGAATGCAATGATGTGATCAACTCTGTACCCTGTAATGTGTTCAATGATAGAATAATTATTGCACCGGATTCTGTTACTAAAGTGTTTAGAGCCTTGCAGACCAGCAAAGCGGCAGGTCCTGATGGGATGGATGCATTTCTTTTAAAAACGTGTGCGGTGGAATTAACGCCTGCATGGCACAGTCTGTTCCAGATGTCAATTGACACACATACAGTGCCTGATATCTGGAAGAAGTCAATTATAGTTCCAGTGCCTAAAAAGCCGTGTCCGTTAGAAAACAACGACTATAGACCAGTAGCATTAACCTCAAACGTGGTGAAATCCCTGGAGAGAATACTCTTAGAAGAGCTCAGAAAAGACACTGAGCCATCATTGGATCCATATCAATTTGCTTATGCGAGAAATCGTGGAACTAGTGACGCAATCTCCACCTTAACTTACCGGGTTTTAAAGCACCTAGAGGGTGATGGAACTTACGCGAGGCTTCTCTTTGTCGACTTTAGCTCTGCTTTTAATTCAATACATCCTGACATTCTCTTAGAGAAGCTAAAAAGTATGAAGGTAAACCCATTCTTGATAAGGTGGTATTTTTCTTTTCTCTCTAAAAGAGAACAACAAGTGCGATTAAACTCTGTGCTCTCTGACAAGGCAGTGAGCAGTACAGGGGCCCCTCAAGGGACAGTTAGTTCATCTCTCTTGTTCACCCTGTATACAAATGATTGTGTCAGCTCACAACCAAATCACTACGTCATTAAGTTCTCTGATGACACTGTTGTTCTTAGTCTACTCAAAAAAGACTGTAGCATAGGTAGCTACACTGATGGAGTAGACAGGTTTGTAGGATGGTGTGACAACCATTACCTACAAATCAATACGAAAAAGACAGAAGAGATTGTTGTGGATCCTAGATCCATAGGTGACCATACCATGATCAGGATACATGGTCATGATATCAAACAGGTCACCTCATATAAGTACCTGGGTGTACAAATTGATGGTGAAATGAGCTGGCACACTCATGTTGAAAATCTTTGTACTAGAATACACCAACGCTTGCACTTTCTTAGAAGACTAAGACTATTTGGAGTAAGTACGAACATAATGCTGATATTCTACAGAGCTAGTATTGAGTCAATTGTGAGATATGGTATCGCCAATTGGTTTGGAAACCTGACGGTTAAGTTTAAATCAGAAATCCTGAGATTGGTAAAGACGGCCGGGAAGATTATGGGGATGTCAACACCTCCCAACACCCCGCAGACCATCTTTGAGCAAGCACACTAGGGCAGGCAAAGAAAACTGTGTCTGATCCCTCTCATATACTGTACCCTGAGTTCAGGTTACTGCCGTCAGGTAGGAGGTACGAGGCTCCAAAATGGAGATATAATAGATTTAAATACTCCTTTGTACCAATGTCCATTTCACTCCTCAATAACTCTCTTGCTGAGGGGGCAAGGGGAGGGAGGAGAAGACTGTGATTGTCGTATGATGCTGCTAGAACTGCACTAGTTTTGGTACTGTTGTATTTATTCTATTTATATTTATATTCTTTCTATGACTACTTAACTAAGCACTACTTTGGGAGGTGGTATGTAAGCCTGATGAGGTGTACCAGTCACTACTATTGTACTGTATGTACTGTACCGTATTGTCCTGTATTGTCTTACTTGTTGCTGCAAGTCTGTATGTCCAAGACAAATTTCTCGAACGAGACTAAATAAAGTAACCTTGAACCTTGATTTTGGAAGTGCCACTAGTGGATTTTGGCAGTTAGGCAACACTGAGGCAGAGTCTCTGTGGGTAGCCGTCTGATAATCATCACAACCGCAACATCTCGTGTCTTCTTTAGCACGTCAGGCAGGTTGCTTCACCCGACATCAGTATCTGATGCAGGGGTTGACACTAAGGTCTCCAAGGCACTTGCCCATCGGGCAAGTGCAAGTCAGGTTCTACTTGCCCTCAGGTCATGGTCACTTGCCCCCCAGGTTCCAGGTGGTCCCCAGTTAAGTTGGTTAACCAGAGTTAAGTTGGTTAACCTCTTGAGAACGTAAAAATGAAACCAAATGGACCCGCAAGGGTCCATTTGGTTTCATTTTTACACTCTTAAGAGTTAAAATTCATCATCTTAATTAGCCCAGGTCTACACTGTAGAAGATTAATGGTCATTTTGATGTGTTAATTTGCCTGTTTTGTTTCCCAAATCCAGCCTGGAATTGTGGACAGCTAGAAAGCAGGGAAAGACACAGAGGCAGAGTGCAATGACTGCCTTCAAGACAAATATATCTTGTGTTGTGTTATAGTGCACTAAGTTGCACACTTGCCCGATCAGGGCAACCAGGTAGCAGTCTTCACTTGCCCCACCATTTTTTTTTACTTGCCCCGGGCAAGCGGGCAAGTGTTAGTGTCGAGGCCTGTGATGTGTAAAAACCGATCCGTCCCCCTGTTTTCCAGAACCTGCTGCGGTCGGGGAGCTGTCCAGAGATCCAGGGCTTCCTGCACGTGAGGGAGCCCAGCCGCAAGGCCTGGAAGAGGGTCTACTTCTTCCTCAGGCGGTCGGGACTCTACTCGTCCACCAAGGGTTCCTCCAAGGTCAGCAAGACGTAAAAAAAACTACTATCGTTTACCATACGTGACAGTGTTTCCCCACCACGGGCGGATCTAGGCATGGGCATTGGGGGGGCCCTGTCTGCCCCATCAAACACGATGGCATGCAAAACAACCCAAGATATTTCAAATTAAAGTGCCTATGATTAAAATGGTTTGAAACACTACTACTGCTACTAACTAACTACAGTTGTGTCACCACTAAACCAACAGCATTTCATCATTGAAAACAGAAAACTCTCTGAGTCAGACCTTTAGCTTTATGCATGCTGCGTGTCTGTTGCAACTTCAACAACAACTGGTGTTATTATCGATGCTTTACTTGCCTAATAAAAGTCCTGTAACTGAAAATGGTCGCTTCGTGCCACGGGCGATGAAGCCGCACCCATACCATTTTCTCCTGCCCCTCCCCAATTGGGAAATGTTACATCCGCCCCTGTTCTCCACACAGAGGGTTGCGACCAGGTTCTATGGAAAGAGAGAGAGAGAGAGAGAGAGAGAGAGAGAGAGAGAGAGAGAGAGAGAGAGAGAGAGAGAGAGAGAGAGAAGAGAGAGAGAGAGAGAGAGAAAGTTAAAATATAAGCTAGTTATACAGTTATAGCTTACAGCGCGTTGTGTAAGATGAGACGGCAAATGTCTGTTTTGCACTGGAACAAGTTGAGGAGCCGCTGGTGCAGAACACTGACCTCTATAATGTCATACTGAACATACAGAATGTCATTTAACTTGTTCATGACCATATCTAATTGTGTGGAAACGCATGATGATGTGTATTAATAGTAGTAATGTATCCCTTTGCACGCATTCCTGCGTCTATGTGCGAGCAAAGCATGGACTTATTCAGGCTAAGGCTGATGAAAATAACAAGTTAATTGGTTAATAAATTAATGTTGTCGATTAATCTGATTAAAATTTTTAACTCAATTAACTCATGTGCACACTGACTCAACGAACACACTGAGCATTTTCTCATATAGATGAGTGTCTCTGTGTAACCAGAGCCATAGAGTATATCTACAAGCAATCTACAAGCAATGGGGGCTTGTTGATCACCTATTTTGATACATATTTAAGAACTAAATAAATCCTTTTTCTTTTTCCCAGATTTCTGTTTTTTTTTTTTTTTGTTTTTTTTGTTTTTTTTGTTTTTTTTATGTTCAAAACCTATAAAGGAAAACATGGAATGTTTTGGACATAGATTGAATAGTGATTAATCATGATTAAATACATTTTGAAGCTTCGATAAAAATCTTAATCATTCAACAGCCCTAATGTGTGTGTGTGTTGTGTGTGTGTGTGTGTGTGTGTGTGTGTGTGTGGTGTGTGTGTGTGTGTGTGTGTGTGTGTGTGTGTGTGTGCGTTTGTAGTGGTCACATATGGGGACTAAGCGTACTGATACACAACCTCGTCCAGGGACCTCGAACATTATGGGGACTTACACACTAGTCCCCATAATGCAAATCGCTCAAAATCGCTCAGGAGGCAGGGGTGAGGTTCCTGAGGTGCCTGGTGAATTTTTTTAAAATTGTCCCATAATGCACGTTTTCATGTCATATGTGTGTGTGTTACCTTCAATTACATTATGGGGACTATCCCCCTTCAGGCGTTAGTTGGTAACTGCAGTGTGTGTGTGAGAGTGTGTAAGAATGAGCTAACACACTGCTAGCCAATCACAGGCCAGAGATTTGCATGCGAGGTCCCCTGTAAGTGGGTAAAAAACTGAAAGTGTGTGTCCACAACAACTTTACCATTAGACCATTGGATTTACAACCACTAGCTGTGTTGCCATGTCCGCTGATTATAAGCGACTTTGGGCTTGATTTCTAAAATAGTCTAGTCAGTTTCTATGGAAGCATACGGTAGACATTATGGAATTGATAATCTAATTCCACAATAGCATTATAATTTTCCATGTATGCACGAGTTATTTGTGACAAATTAGAAATTGAAAATGCAATAATTCAATTTGAATTTGAATTTTCATATCATGTATGGGCATTCCATGACAATATTAAAATTTAAATGGAAAAGCTGTTTCACATTTCATTTTGAAAGACTTAAACTGATATACAGAGGACTTTATTGAAATGCAAAGAAAAACAGCTGCCCCAGGGTAGGCATTTACATTTCAGTGTCAACAAGCTCTTTTTTGGACAATTTTCAAATGATAATGTAATTTTCCATCAACTTGCAAATTAAAATGGCAATGGAATTTAACATTGCATTTGCAAAGACTTAAATTGATCTACAGAGACATTATTGAAATGCAATAAGAAAAACAGCTGCCCCAGGGTATGGCATTTACATTTCAGTGTCAACAAGCTCTTTTTTGGACAATTTTCAAATGATAATGTAATTTTCCATCAACTTGCAAATTAAAATGGCAATGGAATTTAACATTGCATTTGCAAAGACTTAAATTGATCTACAGAGGACATTATTGAAATGCAATAATAAAAACAGCTGCCCCAGGCAATTGCATTTACATTTCAGTGTCTCCACGCTCTTTTTGGACAATATGTAAATTATAGTGCATTTTCTAACAACTTGAAAGTTTAAATGACAATGGCATAAGACACTGCATTTGCAAAGTTTTATTACTGCAGCACAATGGACATTATGAAAATGCAAAAGGACAAACAGCGCCCCCCAGTCTATTCTGTTTTCATTTACATGTTGCAACGCAACGAAGAGGACAGAGCTTGGAATTGGAAATGGAATCTGTCAGTTCCTCTCATCAAGGCGGGCCTTGCGCATAGGCTCCGCCCCCTCCAGAGCACTCCGCTCTGATCTCCCTGCTGCGGTCTGAGTTGGAGCGCTTGTCACTCGCATTAAAACCAGGACATGTTGCCTCGAATTTTCTCATATTTCTTATTAATATGTGTATATAAAATATAGCTAACTCGGCGAATCTCTTACGTTCATCAATATTGTTCATATAAAATATTTGGTTTGGACTTAAATATTACGATTATGAAGATAGATTTTGCCCGTGGAAACCCATTCACTTCAATTGGATGAAATGTTGATGGAGATTTTACACTGAAATGAATATTTACTGATATAAATACATGGTTTGATAACCTACAAGTAGGCTGAAGTCATTTTCTGCAAGTCTTATGCCTCTCCATCCACGCCGTGTCTCTAAATCACTGTCTACTGCATCACACAGTCTACACGCCAAAGCAGGGGTTTTCAACCAGTGGTCTAGGGACTATCAGTGGTCCTTGAGAGGGTTCCAGGTGGTCCCCAGCTAAAGGAGGGTTAGATCTTTATTGAGTACGGGTCAATTTGGTATCATTTTAGGCTAAAATCTGCATTACTTAATTTCCAGAAATCTACACAATTAGAGAATGTTATTAGAACTGTTACTTATCAGGGCCGGATCTAGAGGGGGGGGCACCCAACTAAGTGTGCATCCACCCAATGAAAGGTAATATCAGTGGTTTTCAACCAGTGGTCTGGGGACCACTGCATGGTCCTTGAGAGAGTTCCAGGTGGTCCCCAGCTAAATGGTGGAAAGTTGGTTAACCAGATGTAACTCTTTGAGAATGTAAAAATGGAATGGATCCTTGCGGGTCCATTTGGTTTCATTTTTACACTCTCAAGAGTTAAAATATTCATATCATCTGAATTAGCCCAAGTCTACACAACTAGAGAATGCAGTAGATAATGTATTAATGATCATTTTGATCTTCCAGCCTGGAATTGTGGACAAAAGCAAAATAAATCTTTAGTTGGTGGTCCGTGGCTCAAATGCTGAATCAAGGGGTCATCCCTATGTTCCCCGGGTCCTATGTTCCCCGGTCCTATGTTCCCCGTATCGGGAACATAGGACCCTCTTTTCAAAAAGGGTTCTATGTTCCCCGCTCAATCCAAGTAGGGGAACATAGGACCCTCTTTTCAAAAAAGGGTTCTATGTTCCCCGCTCAATCCAAATATACGCATACAGTTTCTCCCGATTTATTCCTCAATAATCCCAAATTTTATCATTGTTGATTCTGAATTTGCAAAAGGCAGGTCAGTTATGGTTGAGGTGCTCCAGTCTTGAAAAAAAGTATCTATGGCTCTGTGTCCGCGACGTCCCTTCCCTCGATCCTCTCCTCTCCTCGCTCCCTCTCCAGTCCCGATTATTAATTCAAGTTTGAATTGTGCATTAAAACATTGTATAAAATACAGGAAACGAACGCTATGGAGAGCTATGGAGGCAAGTACAGACAGAAGCTTTCACCAGCCAGTGTTGAGGGAAATAACCAATCAGTACATAATGTGACATTGTTCATAATACATCTTGTTATTATTTTTGCATGAGATCAGTGTGATTTTAATATGTAGGCTATGTATGTGTTGCCTGTGGAGTCTTGACGAGTCATTACGGTATTTATTTTGGACTCACATTAATGAATGAAATGTCCCGAAAAATAATATCCGATCCCTCGCCTTTTATTTCTCTCCTCGGGGCGCAGCTGTGCTGTATGTGTTGATCATCGTGATCTTCTCATATCCACGTGGAGATGCCGCCGCATTTCATCATAGAATTTAAATAATAACACGGCAAACCTAAACAAATGTGATTATGCATAATCGTAACGTTATTGTAACGTTCTATTTGTTTGATATGTTTCTGTGAAGATGTCATCGTGAGAAAAGGATAGTTTTTCAAACGTCGGGTTTTGTGGTCTTTCTGTGCCCTAATGATGTTGCGGGCCTGGCTGGCCTTGATCGTCATTAAACTTCTACTACGTCATTAATATTCCCTTCACTGCATTAAGTTCTATATAAGGTGCCCATCCTGGCCATTGACCACATAATGCCTGCAAAACGAATTTGGTTATAGAAACATGTATAGTTTGTGCAGTTGCCTCTGGCGTGCGCCATGGAGACGCAGCAAGACGCGCATTACGCACAGGAGTTTGAGAGCCTGATCGATTTAAAACTTTAATCATATATATTGCCAAAAAAGCGCGCTCGTCTGTGCGAGAGAGAAATGAGGGTATCATTTATTGGTGCGCTAACTTCCTCGAAAAATACCAATCTACAAGCACACAGATCTACAAGTGTGTGTGTGTGTGTGTGTGTGTGTGTTGTGTGTGTGTGTGTGTGCGTGCGCGCGTGCGTGCGTGTTGTGTGTGATGTGTGCGTGCGTGCGTGCGTGCGTGCGTGTTGTGTGTGTGTGTGAGTGAGTGAGCGGGGAGGGGGGTCTGCAGTGCAAACGCATTCGCCTGACTCCATTCCAATTCATACGCCATGACTGGCGTATTGACCAGTTAGGCTATCAATTTATTATTAACACTCACGAGAACGTAAGGGAGAGAGATCCAGACAGACCAGAGAGGGAGGCTCTCTGTGGAGAGATATGGTCCGCGGCTTTACGCACAAGGCATTCATTTGCCATGAGCTTTCTCCTCGTGTAGGCCAACAGTACTGTTTTAGGGGTTCCGTGATATAATCTAGTGTAGAATTAAACGTTGGTTTTAAGGGAAAGGGAAACTTTTACTGAACATATGTCCCCGGAAAAAAACAATTTTCCATTGTTTTAATATAGTATCCTCTCACTTCGCAGCAGTGTGTGTTGTGTTTACTA
>CM076981.1:46702054-46810042 GCA_039105355.1 Benthosema pterotum | reverse complement strand
GTGTGTGTCTGTGTGTGTGTGTGATGTGTGTGTGAGGTGTTTGTGAGTGTGTGTGGTGTGTGTGTGTGTGTGTGTGTTGTGTGTGTGTGTGTGTGTGTGTGTTTTACAGTAGATAAAAACACTCACACTCACGTGCATTGATCAATGAATACATGATAGTAGAGTGCTAGGACATGTAATCGACTTGTACCTGTTGGTGTGCTGTGCAGGCTCTATCATGCATGTGCAATTAGCACATATCACTTTAAATACAGACACATACACACCCTCCCTCCATCTACCCCCCCCCCCCCCCCCCGCACGCACACACACACACACACACACACACACACACACACACACAACACACACCACCACACACACACACACACACAACACACACACACACACCACACACACAACACACACACACACACACACACACAACACACACCTACGTTTCCTGGAATAGAATTTCCACACTACTACTATTTGCATCTGGCTCACAAACAGTGATGTAGCTATTTTTCTTTGAGTTTTGACCTTGCACACTGACGTCAGTGTGAGTTTGCTTTGAATTCTAAATCACACAGAATTCCTCATACCTGGGCATTATGAGGCCCGGGGCCAAATGCGGCCCTTTGGCTGCCTCTGACCGGCCCGTGGACCACCAGTGGTCCTTGAGAGAGTTCCAGTTAAATATGGTTGGTTTAACAGATGTAACTCCTTTGAGAGCGTAAAAATGAACCAAATGGACCCTTGCGGGTCCATTTGGTTTCATTTTTACGCTCTCAAGAGTTAAAATATGTATCTGAATTAGCCAGAGAATGTAAAATAATGGACATTTTTGATCTAGGTTTGCTTGTTTTGCTTGTGAAATCCAGCCTGGTATTGTGGACAAAAGCAAAAGAAATCTTTAGTTTTGGGGTCTGTGGGGCTAAAATGTCATCAAATGGTGGTCCTCGGTGGCTCAAATACTAAATAAATAGAGGGACCTGGTGTCAAAATGGTTGGTCTGACTCTTACTATATCTTGAACTAAATTAATATTGTGCAGCCTATTTAGTTCAGCCTTTAGTTTTGCCCTCCACAATATTTTATGTATCACAATTGGCCCCTTGGGAAAAATAATTGCCCACCTCTGGGCTAAATGAATACATGGCATCCCCACTGACAGACCAAACACTGGCTGCCTAGTGTTTACCATCTCTTTTCCTACTGCAAGCAGAGACTGTGTGTGTCTCACAACAGTGGCTTATGTCGCACGAGGTCTAACGCGCTAAAAAGGAGTCCATTTTGTCCAAAATATATCACAAACATTGGCAATAACCATTCATAGTACATAGTCTTAATTTAACTGACAGTGCGCAAATGGCACCTTCGGTAATAGATCTTTAGGGTTTGTTTGTAATTGTTTGTACAGGGTGGAACAGTAACAGTAAAACATCGCAGGTTTGATTTCCCTTGACCGAAAATATCCACCCTGCTGAAGTTCAAAAATGCACATCAGGGCCGGATTTAGCCAGCCCTACTAGGGTGGGCTGGAAGAATGGCAGGGTGGGCAACTTCAAGGTTTTGCATATGAAGCAGTGGTTTTCAACCTTTTTGAAACCAGGGCACTCTTGAGAGTGTAAAATGTACGCTCTCAATGAGTTACATCCGGTTAACCGGATGTAACCGGATGTGGGCAGGATGCCCACCCCTGCCCCCCTCTAGATCCGGCCCTGCTGTACATGCGAGCATGTGTCTCTCTGTCTGTCTGACTGTCTGTCTGTCTGTAAGGGTGTGTATGGGCGTGCGTCTGCAAAGAAAGTAAGTTGTGATTTAAAAGGCAAATGTGTGGGAACTCCTCCTAACTCTTTGATATGGAAGAGGCCATGTCTGTAATAACGCTGCTAACTCCTGGGTGTCATGAGAGACACACCCAGCTATTGGTGGTCAAAGCAGAGAGTGCACACATACACACACACACACACCACACACACACACACACACCAGGGTCGGATCTAGAGGGGTTGGCAGGGGTGGGCATGCAGCAGAGCCCGCCCAAACGTGCATCCTGTAATGTATGCCCACCCAATGGAAGGTAATATCAGTGGTTTTCAACCAGTGGTCCTTGAGAGGGTTCCAGGTGGTCCCCAGCCTAAACGGTGGAAAGTTTGTTAACCAGGTGTAACTCTTTGAGAGTGTAAACATGAAACCAAATGGACCCTTGCGGGTCCATTTGGTTTCATGTTTACACTCTCAAGAGTTAAAGTATTCATCATGTGAATTAGCCCAAGTCTACACTACAAGAGAATGTAGAAGATTAATGTTCATTTTGATATGTATGTTTGACTGTTTTGTTTTCCCAAATCCAGCCTGGAATTGTGGACAAAAGCAAAAGAAATCTTTAGTTTTGGGGGTCTGTGGGGGCTAAAATGTCATCAAATTATAGTCCATGGCTCAAATGCCAAATAAATAGTGGGCCCTGGTGTCAAAAAAGTTGAAAACCACTGGTTCATATGAAAAACTTTGGAGTTGCCAACCCTGCCATTCTTCCAGCCCACCCTAGTAGGGCTGGCTAAATCCGGCCCTGACACACACACACACACACACCACACACACACACACACACCACACACACACACACACACACACACACACACACAACACACACACACACACACAGCAGCACCACATCATACGCGGATCTGCTCGTGTGGCAATTAAAAGGCCTTGTTGCACTGTAACTGCGCGCCGTATGGCATCCATAATCACCAAACCACAGCCTGCCAGAGCCAACTCCCAACTATACCACATTGTGATGTCCTATAATCTGACCTGTTTGATCTACCGGGTTAAGGATGGGCTGCAGTCGCTTCACGGACCTTTAAATAGAACCCGCCACTTATAATCTGTGCGCCACGAGTTTGACCCTGCGATAGCGAGGGAGGAGAACCCTGTGTGTGGGAGGTAGGGCGTGCGCGCGCGCTCATGCGTGTATTTGTGTGGACAGCGGCTACAATTTATGGCTACGTTGAGGCTGTGTGTGTGTGTGTGTTTTTTTTAAATACAGTACGTTTCATCTTACGCTCGCAGTACGGCCGCCCTCCTCTCAGCTCAACCCTTTACATTGGATGAGGACCAGGAGATTCCCACTTACTAAGCATCTGATGTCTTAAAAGGATCCCTGTTAAGCGATAAACATCACTTAAAACATTATAGTTTCCCTATATAACTAAAATAAACCAATAAAAACACCATTGGCATCTTATTTCTTTGATAAATAGAGAATATTTCACTCAACAGGAACTGCTCCTGGCGCAGGATGATGATGTCACGTGTGATCAATAGCTCTATGGAATACATGGATGAACATGCTCATGTGACATCATCATCCTGCGACCGGAGCACCTCCTATTGAGTGAAAGATTCTCTATTTATGAAAGAAATAAAGTATTTATCTGCATATTTTAGTTATAGAAGGCAAGTATAGTGTTTTAAGGCATATTTGTCTTATTAGCCAGGGATCCTTTTAAAGAAGTGCTTGTTGTCGACCTAACGTACTAGAAGCAGGGAACACTGTTCATGTAGGTTTTAAGTTTGAAAGTTGGAAAGTTGGTTAACCAAATGTAACTCTTTGAGAGTGTAAACATGATACCAAATGGACCCTTGCGGGTCAATCTGTTTTAATGTTTACACTCTCAAGAGTTAAGATATTCATCATGTGAATTAGCCCAAGTCTACACAACTATAGAGAATGTAGAAGATTAATGGTAATGACTGTTTTGTTTTCTCTGAAATCCAGCCTGGAATTGTGGACAAAAGCAAAAGAAATCTTTAGTTTTGGGGTCTGTGGGGCTAAAATGTCATCAAATGGTGGTGCGTGGCCCAAATGTTAAATAAATAGTGGTCCCTGGAATGAAAAAAAGATTGAAAACCATTTATCTACAAGCTCACAACGCGTTGCAACGCAAGGCATTGCGAGCTTTTAGTTCTGCTGTTTTCGGCTAAAGCTCCTTCTCCTAGAATATGGATGTTTGGGATTCATGTTGTTAAAGGCTACCTATGTCAAAGAACGAACCTGCTAATTTCACCAGCTGATCCACATAAACACCAACTCTTATCCACTCACATGTGACCACAAACACACAAACACAGTGACGTAAACCCGGCCACAGCCACACACACACACACACACACACACACCAACGCAACACACCTATACGAGCAAACAAAACACACACACACACACACACACACACACACACACACACACACACACACACACACACACACACACACACACACACACACACACACACACACACACACAAACACAAACACACTCACACACACACACTGACTCACATGACTGCAGCTCCTTGGCGCGGCTGGAGGTTTTGTGGGACTGACACCAGACGGTGACTCCATCGTCCAACAGCTTCAGCGTGCGTCTGTACTGCGAGCGAGGAGAGCGCACCTTCAAGGAGAAGAAAAGAGAAAAAAAGCTTCTCGTTTTAAGCCATTTTGACCTGACAAGATTCTACGGATTTGCTCTGATAGAACATTTTTCCTGAAAAATAGCAGCGTCACGGCTCATAGCGCGCACAGAGTGGCGCGCTATGAGCCGCGAACGCCTGCTATTTTTTCATGAACGTTAAAACACCACATAAGTAACCGAATGTTTAACTATACTGACCTGCCCGTCCATATTTTGGGCGTGTAATTATAGCCCAAAAAATGTTTGAACTGGGAAAGTAGTGCAAATTGCAGATGTGCAGCTTTGTGAGCTTTGCGGAATCTGATATTTTCACCGTGCGACACCGTCGTATGGTATGGTATAAAACGTGCATTAGGGGTCAAAAGTAAACCACATGGAATAAATATAATATACAGTAGTACTGTATATACTGGAATATACGTATACCATAAGTATATAGAAAGCGAGGGGTCGTTCATGACACATTATTATGTATTTTAAACCAGCACATCCTAAAGTTGTTGCTCCTAACTCAGAGAACGGAGGGAGGAGAAGAATAAATAAGATGACGAGAAGAACAGTGTCTGTACCTTCACCATAGAGGAGCTTGCAACATTAACTTCACATCTTCATTATCCTCCACTCTAGAGAGAGAGAGAGAGAGAGAGAGAGAGAGAGAGAGAGAATTAAATGAATGCCAAAAAAAGTAATTTATTCAAACAAAAATGAACACCACGTGTGTGAAACAAATGGTAGGCATCAGTAGTATATGCATGCAGTGTGTGGGTGTCACATGTCAACGTACAGTATAAGCAAAAAAATAAGGGCAAGAACCCAAACAAACACAGCTGCTCACTGGAGGAGAAGCTGAGAGAGCCTTATATGGGCTCCTCCTCGTCCCCAGGTGTGGGCCAGTGGCTAACGACCTGTCCCACTCTCACTCCCCCCCGGAGGCATATTGGCAGACAGGCTGTCACAGTAGATTAGATGTCTCTATGTGGATGGACGGACAAGATCGACAGACTGTCAGACACGCTGGCGCAAAGGACTTGACCCGGGCCAGGGCTTGACACTAACACTTGCCCGCTTGCCCGGGGCAAGTAAAAAAAAAATGGTGGGGCAAGTGAAGACTGTTACCTGGTTGCCCGATCGGGCAAGTGTGCAACTTAACACAACACAAGATAAATTTGTCTTGAAGGCAGTCATTGCACTCTGCCTCTGTGTCTTTCCCTGCTTTCTAGCTATCTCTACCTATCTCTCTCTCCCAGATTCATTTGGTTCCAAACTATCATTTTGGGGTCAGGGACCACTGGGTCTGTGACCACTATGGGCTAATTAAGATGATGAATTTTAACTCTTGAGAGTGTAAAAATGAAACCAAATGGACCCGCAAGGGTTTTTCAACGGTCTGTTGAAAACCCCTGAGTTAAAATTAATTCGAATCACCATTCACCATACGGAATACGCCTTTCTGTCTAATAGCACCACAGAGTAGTCTTGCACGTACAGTGGACTTTCAAAATATAGTTCTTTTGTAATTCTGTGGAAGTCTTTACGTCATAATGTGTAATTTTTTTTGTAAGGTCAAGCATTGCTCATGCTGCCGGTATGAGTACAATATGACCTGTATGACCCGAATATGACCAGTATGATACTGGACATATTCAGGTCAAAGGATAGAACAGGGGTGCCCACACTTTTTTTTTTTTTTTTTTTTTACTTTAGAGCTACTTTCAAAATGACCGGCTCAACAAGATCTACTACACATAAACAAAAAAAAAATCAATTTCAAGGCCCCCAAGAAAGTTTGACTTTAAAATAGTGGTGATGGTGTTACTTACTGTTATAGTGTTTAAGAATAATGCACTTATAATGAAAAATAGAAGGGGAGAATTGGAAGGTTTTCCTGTATATGCTACTACTGACGTTTGAAAAACAGTATTTAGGGTTTTATTTGACAGTTCGTGATGTTGAATTTCGTCTCTTGCACCCAAATATATATATATATATATATATATATATATATATATATATATAATATATATATATATATATATATATAATATATATATATATAAGGCCTGTGTGATCTATTGGTAGATCACAATCTACCTTTTGGGCACCCCTGGGCTAGAATATTAAGCCAATGTTGTGACAAGCAAACTGGTCATCGCAGTTTGACTCATTCGGCTGTTTATGAATCAATCCACATGACATAATGCAGAGCAGATTTGGACCACAAGTGGATTGAGACCACAAGCATTTGGGATTGGATTGTTATGATGAGATAAAGCAGTAAAGAGCAGTTACAGTCTCAAGCAGACAGCTTAAGAAATCCTCCGAATCCCAAGATTAATGTGAAATGTTTTACAGAAGCCATCTGGAGACAGTTCTGTGGCATAATAACAGCAGTACATTACAGTATACTAGCATGTTTTGCTCATGTAAATATTTGCTCGACACCAAGGACCTAGGATGTCCACCCATTTGTTATATTGAATACAAAGCTGTTCGGAAATATAACATCTGCTTTCTTGCCCAGGGCTTATTAAACACAAGCGCCATGTACAGTACCTCATACTGATGATACCATGTATGAACAATGGTATTGGCTAATATACTCCCCTTGTTGACTGTTATCAGCATAAAGTAAGTAAGTAAGATGCTATTCATTGATGATGTTTATCTGTTGATTGGATATGTTCTCATTGATAGAGTTTGACGCTTTAAAACTATTAGTTTTGATCATTAGGATTCACTTGGTTTCCCGGTGCACACAAATCACAGAGCTTTTATTCTTCGACATTGCAAACAAAGGCAACACGTTTATGTCAAAAGGGAACTAAGGTATTGGAAGAATAGTTAATATGAGACCATCTCTTAAATTGATAGATATCAATATGTTGCGTGTAGAGTAGAATTCACAGTAAAATGTTCTCAGGATTAGATGTTCAACTAATCGTGAGAGTGTTGCCGCTAATTTGTTTACGATTGCACGCGCTCAGAGTGACGGTGTTACAGTATGCGTGTGTTTACATGGACACCACTCCATCTCAGACAATTTTTATATCCAAAAGAGGTATGTGTTTATGTGTGGACCACTAGTGTGTGTGTGTGTTCCCTGTGTGAGTCCTGTGTCTGTGTGGTTCAATTGAGTCTTACATCATGCAAAGAGATTCAGCCCTGGTGACTCGACCCTCCAGCACACAGCTGACATATGACCTGTACTCCCTACAGACCTGCATCTGCCAATACCACCACTCCCTCTCTTGAGACAGCGACAACTCATAAATCATTCTTTGTCGTATGATCTACATCAGGGCTGCCCAAAAGGTAGATCGTGATCTACCAGTAGATCACACAGGCCATGCAGGTAGATCACATGATGGTCTCCTAAAGTGTAAAGATCTGTAACTCTTGAGAGCGGTAAAATGAAACCAAATGGACCCGTAAGGGTCAAGAGTCAAATTATTCTTAATTCTGAATTAGAAAATGGAGAATAATTGTTATTTTGACCAAAGTTTTGCCATTCCCAATTGTGGACAAAAACGTGAAAGTTATAGCTTTGGGTGCAAGAGACTAAATTCAACATCACAAACTGTCCACTCAAACACCAAATACTGTTTTCAAATGTCGGTAGTAGCATATACAGGAAAACCTTCCAATTCTCTCCCTCCATTTTTTCATTATAAATGCATTATTCTTAAACACTATAACAGTAAGTAACACCATCACTACTAATTCAAAGTCAAACTTTCTTTTCGATGAGTAGATCTTGTTGAGCCCGTCATTTTGAAAGTAGCGCTCAAGTCAAAAAAGTGTGGGCACTCCTGATCTACATGCTAACAATGTGTCACATCAGTTCTTGTTGGAACTCAGAGACAAAATGATGCCCATAGAACTCAGCAAGGCTTGGAGAGCCGCGCCTTCCTTGTGTAAAGAGATCACACTGCTGTGCATCAGGTTCCCTGATGCATGACTCTAGTCCAGTGGTTTTCAACCTTTTTGATCCCAGGGACCACCATTTTTTCAGAATTTCACCCACGGACCACTACTTGAGGACATTTCAGCCCCACAGACCCCGAAACTAAAGATTTCTTTTGCCTTTGTCCATCTTCTAGTTGTGTAGACTTGGGGCTAATTCAGATAATGAATATTTTGACTCTTGAGATCGTAAAAATTAAACCAAATGGACCCTTGCGGGTCCATTTGGTTTCATTTTTACGTTCTTAAGAGTTACATCTGGTTAACCAACTTAGCTGGGGACCACCTGGAACCCTCACAGGGACCACTGGTGGTCCCCGGACCACCTGTTGAAAACCCCTGCTCTAGTCTAAAACATCTGTGAGTTCCACAGATCAAGCACATTTTAAATGTGTCTGGAGTCCAAGCCTCCTTACTCCACCACTCATGTCTCCAACAAGCAGCAAGTGGTATATGAATATTGCGACAGACTAGAACACTTAGCAGATTGCAGATTGCAGGGTCCACTTAGTCCTTATATAATGTATGCATACAGTATGTCATGAGCACGGCAATTGTGCAGGCTCCGGTCCAAATGGCTTCTTCTCTTACCTCTCTCTCTCTCTCTCTCTCTCTCTCTCTCTCTCTCTCTCTCTCTCTCTCTCTCTGTCTCTCTCTCTCTCTCTGTCTTCCTCTATCTCTCTCTCTCTCTCTCTCTCTCTCTCTCCCCCAGTCCCATTTGCCATGCCATATCCCAGATTGGACTGTGACTCAATTAGTCTACAGAGCACTCTGTTCAGATAAACGCACCACGCACCACACCGACTCAAGAAGATACCTCGATCTTCTCCTGATTTTCTGAGCCTCTGTTTTTATTTAATCGCCCGTTTTCCTCTCTGCTCCATTTAAACTCCTGAGAGAGGATTTGTGCTTGCATAAAGTGTGTGTGTGTGTGTGTTTGTCAAATACAGTGAAAAATCAAGTGGTAAAGTTGATGGGAAGGTCATTTTGTTTTTGCACTCAGGGGGTATTCTGCATGACGAGTGAAGACGTCGCGCAAATATCCTCTATAAACAGTTAGATCAACGAGTGGTCTGGTGACCACCAGCAGTCCCTGAGAGGATTCCAGGGTGGTCCCTAGGCTAATTGATTGAAAGTTGGTTAACCAGATGTAACTCTTTGAGAGCGTAAAATTGAAACATCAAGAGTTAAAATATTCACCATCTGAATTAGGCCAAGTCAAGAGAATGTAGAAGATTAATGGCCACTTTGATCTGTATGTATAGCCGGTATTGTGGACGAAAACAAAAAGAAATCTTTACTTTTGGGACCAAGTGGTGGTTCTCCGTGGCTCAAATGCTGAATAAATAGTGGGCCCTGGTATGAAAAAGGTTGAAAACCACTGTCTTAACTGATGAAGTTGTATTCTTATAGACTAAATAAACGCAGCTTAAACTAAATAAAATCAAGAGTACCGTATGCAGTGTATGTTACATCTCACATGACATTTCAGGACAATACTGTAGGCTACAGACCCGTTTTCAAGCCTATACTGTTCTTAGATGCAGTGTAGCAAACAGCCAAACCCTAGAAACTCCATGGATCAAACACACTGGTCAGTGGTAACAGCCAATAGAATATGGAATGCAAGCTATCTAATGCCTTTTTAAAACAAGAGTGTACGCAGGGACGGATCTAGAGGAGGGGGGCAGGGGTGGGCAGAGCCCACCCAAATGTGCATGCTGTATGCCCACCCAATGAAGGTTAATATCAGTTGTTTTCATCAGTGGTCCGGGGACCGCCAGTGTTTGAGAGAGGTCCAGGTGGTCCCCAGGCTAAATGGTGGAAAGTTGGTTAACCAGATGTAACTCATTGAGATTAACTCAAGAGTCAACATTTTCATTGTGTGAATTAGTCTACACAACTAGAGAATGCAGAAGATTAATGGTGATTTTGATCTGTATGTTTGTCTGTTTTTGTGTCCCAAATCTAGCATGGAATTGTGGATGGAACTGTGCAAATAGTAAGCTTTAGTTTTGTGGTCTGTGGGGCTAAAAGGTCCTCAAATGGTGGTCCGTGGCTCAAATGCTGAGTAAATAGTGGGCCCTGGTGTCAAAAAAGATTGAAAACCACTGCTTCGTATGAAAAACTTGACTTGCCCACCCAGCCCACCCTAGTAGGGCAGGCTAAATCGGGCCCTGAGTGTACGTGTCCTAACTGGGCCCCACTGAGGTTTTCTTATCTGAGAGCAAAGTGGCTGTGATTGAGTGAGTGTGCACGGCGCGCGCGCTCGAGTGCCAAGTGTGTGCGTGTGTTTGTGTCTGTGTGTACCATGTTTTACCGCTACCCACAAGGAAGTGAAATACTCCCCTAAGTGATGAGGTCAGTAAAAGTCAGAACAAATTGACCTCGTTAGGACATTTTAGGAAATGGCCGCGGGTCATTATTACGGTAAGAGATGGATTTTTATGTTAGCCCAAAGAAACAGTACTAGGCTAATGACTAATGTCATTTGGTCAGCTGTAAAAACTGGCGGATGCAGTGTGAAAAAAGGCAGAGCACATTGCGATCTCCCTGCATAACAGGACCGGATCTAGAGGGGGGGGGGAAGGTGGGCAGAGCCGTCCCAAACGTGCATCCTGCCCACCCAATGAAAGGCAATATCAGGGGTTTTCAACCTGTGGTCCGGGCAGGGCCGTTGCTAGCCATTTGGGTGCCCTAAGCACAAATGCTTTCTGGTGCCCCCCCCCCCCCCCCCCCCCCCCCACATAAGCAGTGATGGTCCATTAGCCATCCTGTTGTTTTCAGAACGATCCAACACCTCCAGTCTCCAGAACCAGTTAAACAGGTTTTGACTCATTTGATAACAAAAGGCTGAATTAATGAAGTGTAACACCTTGGAACAACCTTCCTAATGCCATTGTAATGTATAGTTCCCCGAATCCCCCACCACTACTCATTGTTTCTCAGTTGCAAGGGCGATTTTTCTCATGGGTTGACACCAACACTTGCCTGCTTGCCCGGGGAAAGTAAAAAAAAAATGGTCGGGCAAGTGAAGACTGCTACCTGGTTGCCCGATCGGGCAAGTGTGCAACTTAGTGCACTATAACACAACACAAGATAATTTTGTCTTTGAGGCAGTCATTGCACTCTGACTCTATGTCTTTCCCTGCTTTCTAGCTATAGGCCTACACAATTCCAGGCTGGGTTTGGGAAACAAAACAGGCAAATTAACATACAGATCAAAATGACCATTAATCTTCTACATTCTCTAGTTGTGTAGACCTGGGCTAATTAAGATGATGAATTTTAACTCTTGAGAGTGTAAAATGAAACCAAATGGACCTGCAAGGGTCCATTTGGTTTCATTTTTACGTTCTGATGGCAAGTGCCTCCGAGACCTTAGTGTCAACCCCTGTTTTTCCTTCCCTGAATTCCTGGCCCAAGCTATAGCCTGGACCAGCAAATTAACCACAGCCCCTGTGAAATCCTACTGAAATCCTCATGTAGGCTGCACCCTTGCAGCCTACACAGAGAGGTGGGGGCGTGTGTAGGGTGAGGTGGTGGTGGGGGGCATCCCTGACCAGTTATGCACCTAGTAGTGGCGCTGCGGCCCTGAATAAGCCCGCAGCCTGGCTGAGTATTTTAGCTCGTACTTTCAAACAATTACAGCGCGGTCAATTCTCGATCATTTCTTACCATTCAACATGTTATGTTGAAAAAACATGTTCCATGTTTTTTGCTGTATGTGGCGAGCATTTATCCCAAGTCTGCAAAACGTTATTAAATTAAACGTTTAAATTGCAAAAAAAAGTCGGGAAATTCGCGGCAAAACAGACATCTTTTTGATCATTCATATCTCCTTCAATTCTGGACCATTTTGTACATTTCAAAATGCAGCGTGACCGGCAAAAATCACTCTATCAGATGCTGTATAGGATATGCAGGTAGGTCTTCTCTACGAAGCGGAATCAAGAAAAATATAACCGTCGGGATTTCAGTGGAAACGTGAAAGCAGCAGCATTGCCACAAGTTAATTAATGTATTTAATTATATTATATACTGTACATTACCTAAACACAAGCAAGTGACCGACAGCAGGCAGCTGTCTAGAGCTGTTTATAGGACAATCCATAGCCTAAATAAGGAGATGAATTGAACTGGCGCTTCTGTGGACATCTCCAATGCTGGCACAGTCTGTGGCTTTGAAATCCTGTTATCTATTTCCCAAATCTATTTGACGAAATTAGCTTAAGGGACTGCGTGACAAACAGGGGGGCACCATGTCTCTGGAGAGGGGCACAAAGCAGATTCAACAGTTTTCTCGGGAAAATGCATATTTATAGATTTTTTATTTTATTTTTAATGGTGCCCTGCCGGTCACGTGGTGCCCAACGCATTGCGCGTTATGCGCGTTGCCCTCCCTACGCCACTGGGTCTGGGGACCACCAGTGGTCCTTGAGAGGGTTCCAGGTCGTCCCCCGCTAAATGGTGGAAAGTTTGCTTAACCAGATGTAACTCTTTGAGAACGTGAAAATGAAACCAAATGGACCCTTTCATTTTTACTCTCAAGAGTTAAAAAATATTCATCATATGAATTAGCCCCAAGTCCACACAACTAGAGAATGAAGAAGATTAATGGTCATTTTGATCTGTATGTTGGACTGTTTTTCCCCAAATCCAGTCTGGTATTGTGGACAAAAGCAAAATAAATCTCTAGTTTCGGGGTCTGTGAGGCTAAAATGACATCAAATGGTGGTCCGTAGCTCGAATGCCGAATAAATGGTGGGCCCTGGTGTCAAAAAGGTAGAAAACCACTGGTTCATATAAGTTGCAAACCCTGCCATTCTAGTAGGGCTGGCTAAATCCGGCCCTGCCGCATAATAGATTTAATCAGAAATTTCTTTCAAGTACAACTAAAGCTGTTCCTCCCTAAAGTAAAACATGGAGAAGTCACTGCAAGTGCTCAACCCAACAGGCTTTCACTTCTCCTTCATAAACATGCTGACTAAACAGTAGCCGCGCTGTAGTCTAGTGAGGGCTTGACTCACTATACTGACAGAGCAGTCTTGATACTGGAATCACATACAGCCAAACACAAGTGTGTTTGTGAATTGGGCTAAAGTCCAAGTTATACTGCATATCAAACAACCATGTCATGCGACAAAAAACAATTAATATGATGCTATTATCAACTTTTTTTTTCTCCATTGCTTTTAACTCTATTTGACCCTGAACCACTTTTTTATCACAGTCATTGTGCAATGTTATGCTCGCATATTGTGTTGTTGTTTTTTTACTTTGTCTTTTTCGTGGTTTTATCTGATCCTGTACAGCACTTTGGTTGGGCTTTTGGCCTTTGTAAATGTGCTCTATAAATAATACAAGTTTGATTTTGATTTGATTTGAACTGAACATTCGACTGTTAAGAAGAGACATTGGAATGTAGCTCATAAGACAGATTCGATGGCCTTGCCATCCTCACACTGTACAAGATACTCATGCCAGAAGTCAAGCAGGTGCTGGTGTGTTTCTCAACGGGCAGGGGAGGATCTATGCTGGAAGGGGCAATGCCCCCCTAAATGACCAGACTGCGTCCACAAACATGATGACATGCAAAACAACCCAAGATATTTCAACTTAAAGTGCTTATATTTAAAATGATGTGAAACACTACTACTGCTACTAACTAACTACAGCTGTGTCACCACTAAACCAACAGCATTTCATCACTGAAAACAGAAAACTCTCTGAGTCAGACCTTTAGCTTTATGCATGCTGCGTGTCTGTTGCAACTTCAACAACAACTGATGTTATTATTGATGCTTATACTTGCCTTATAAAAGTCCTGTAACCAAAAATGGTATGGGTGCGACTTCGCGATAAAGCCGCCCCCATACCATTTTCTCCCGCCCCCCAATTGGGAAATGTTACATCCGCCCCTGTCAATGGGTGGGTTGGTGAAAACATGTGGCATATATTGGGTTGTGAGTGCAAACAAGGTAATGTCACTGTCAA
This sequence comes from Benthosema pterotum, assembly GCA_039105355.1. NCBI lineage: Eukaryota > Metazoa > Chordata > Actinopteri > Myctophiformes > Myctophidae > Benthosema > Benthosema pterotum. Next base: position 46,795,618 of record CM076981.1, on the reverse strand, counting down.
TACAGGTTGTATTGTAAATATATAGCAGTTTCTATTGACTGCTATAATTCAACATCCATCCATCCTCATACGTGTATCCAAAACAGAATCACAGAAGTAACAGTTCAAACAAAGTAGCCTGGCTATCCATTTGGTTTCAAGTTTACACTCTCAAGTGTTCAAATATTCATCGTCTGAATTAGTCTACACAACTAGAAGATTAATGGACATTTTGATCTGTATGTTTGCCTGTTTTGTTTCTCAAATCCAGCCTGGAATTGAGGACAAAAACAAAATAAATCTTTAGTTTTGGGGTCTGTGGACCTAAAAATGTCCTCAAATGGTGGTCTGTGGCTCAAATGCTGAATAATAAAGTGGGCCCTGGTATTAAAAAGGTTGAAAATACTGGTCTATTGCAAAGCAAAAGTGTTTCCCCTATTGGTTGTATAAAATATGCTCAGGTGAACTGCATATCCTCAGCCTCCTCTATTGACTAAGTTGTCCAACAGGAACCATGAGGGGAACTCAATTATATTTTAGGAACTCGGTTGATTATTCAGGATAACATACAAAGTACATTCTAGCAAAAAAAACAGGCTTGAATAGTTTAACACACGCTTTACAAGAAACCAAAATAGGGTCGAGGGCCACAGCAACCTGTCAACCCACGGAAATGTTTGTCCCAACCCAGGATGCATATTGATTTATTCTCAGGAAACAAGACCGCATTCATTCAGTGCTGTTTAGTTAAAACACATTTACGCAACAAATATTAGGAGACACTATTTTCAACTTTCCTCCTTTTTTTCCGATCGAGGTCTTGTAAGGACACGAGGGGAGGCTGTTGATAGAAATATTTCATATTTCTGAGGTTTATTGTGAATGATTTCACATATGTCATACATTTGGTTTGTATCTGGGTCAAGCTACCACCTTGTAGATCTGCTATTTTGAGAAACGTTCCACCATGTCTCTATACTGTACCATCTTTACATCACATAAAGAACATCTTGCCATTATCTGTTTTCAGAACGTCCTAGCTGTTTCTGATTGCAACCTGTTTATCAATACTACTGTGCGATTATTGTTTGATTTTAGTGTCGCCAATGTTGATATCTGTTCCAGGAGACACTTAGCCTAGGTCACTCAGATCTCTGAACCAGTTCCATCCAGTATAATCTTTTATTGTTTTTGTTTTACCTATCCATGTGTAACTATGACGACAATTCATTGTGATTACATTTGTCTTAAATATTCCCTACATCCTTCTGGATGTTGGGAGAGCCCTTTGTTCATCATGGTGCTTGTCTGTGCTTCCGTATTAAATGCTCTCCACCAGAATACGACTGGATTATTCAACAAAGAAACATGACTCCGTTGACTGGTAATAAATACTTTGTTTGCATGTCTTTGGTCTAAGGGTCCATTTGGTTCAGAAGTGTTTTCACTCATTTCATGTTGTTTACCTCTGGGTACATTTACTCAGATTCTTAGGGTTACCATTTTTCCTCTGATCCATTTAGCTCTGAATTGTAATTGATTATACTAACTATACTAAATGCTCTTAAAGCTTGCTGTAAGTACATTTTTGGCTAAGTACTTACTTTGTGTTACTTGAGACTATTACAATTGATTTCACCTCAAGTACCCCCTGTTTTCCGACTGTCTGATAGTCGGTGGTCCTTTTCTAAATTTTGTTCAGCTATCGAAGGATATACAGTCCTTTTCCATATTGTCACTAATATATGGGTATTATTAAAAAAAATATCCATCAGCTGTTGACCTGGAATTGGTATGGATTAGAACTGAAACGCTCAAGCAATGGCATTTGAATTAAATATTTAAAGCAAACCAAAACCATTGACCGCCACCATTAAATCCCCACCCCCACCCAGTGAGAGTTAATCTGAATTAAACTGTATACAGTTACACCGCCATCACACAGTGCGATACAGTGCATACTATAGCAGGGCGGATTTAGCCAGCCCTACTAGGGTGGGCTGGAAGAATGGCAAGGTGGGCAACTCCAAGGTTTTCATATGAAACAGTGGTTTTCAACCTTTTTGACACCAGGGCCCATTATTTATTCACCATTTGAGCCATGGACCACCATTTGAGGACAATTTAGCCCCACAGACTTTGCTTTTGTCTACAATACCAGGCTGGATTTGGGAAACCAAACAGTCCAACATACAGATCAAAATGACCATTAATCTTCTACATTCTCTAGTTGTGTAGACTTGGGGCTAATTCACATGATGAATATTTTAACTCTTGAGAGTGTAAACATGAAACCAAATGGACCCGCAAGGGTCCATTTGGTTTCATGTTTACGCTCTCAAAGAGTTACATCTGGTTAACCGACTTTCCATTTACACTGGGGACCACCGGGAACCTTCTCAAGGACCACTGGTTGAAAGCCACTGACACAGTGCATACTATATCTGTATCAGTGTTGGGACATGTGCACTAACGTAACTTAATATATTACATAATATATTACCAAAATGCAGTAACTTGTAATATAAATATATTACTTAACTAAAACAATCTAATATATTATACTTTTCTTTCTGCATTACTGCATTACTTTCAATATTACTTTCTGTCAATCTGTCTCATTGAAAATGCTCTTGTGAAATCATATTGACAACTGCAAAAGTTGAATAATTACTTATTTTCTATCATTTGTCATCAAATTATTTATTCAGGAGTGACGTTTTTTTCAAGTTGATTTAATATGGATTTGGCCAGATAGCATGTGTGCTTGCTTTATTGTAGGTATGCCACTGGTCTACGCAATATTTGATTAATAGTGATACTAAATATGTCATTATATATTTTGTAAAAAATGTTTTTTGTAAGTAATATGTAATAGTAATATTAATATATTACACTTGCTCAGACCGTAATATTGTAATATAATATATTGCTTTAAAATGAAGGTAATAATTAATAAGTAATATATTGACAAGGTAAAGTAATATTCCCAACACTGATCTGTATTCAACCCAATACAACCACAAGGGTTTCGCAGTGACTCGATAGTGGGCAAAGCGCAGATGTTTCTTGCCATTAAGTGGCTGTTAGTGGCATTTAGATGGTACTGGCACTGGTGGTGTTGGGTTTACACAAGCATGTGAGACTCTGTTAACACAGCAAGCTTTGCTTTTAGACCTAGTTAAAGCCTGCTGGTATAGTATATTGTATGATTATGTGAATGTTAAATAACATAAACAAATGATACTGTTTTTTTTTTTTTCATACTAGTATTAAGGGGAAAAATAAAAGTGCTTTTCATAAAGAAATACATAAACAAACAGACAGACAGACAGACAGACAGACAGACAGACAGACAGACAGACAGACAGACAGATAGATTAAAAAAAAAACACATTTTGATAGCTGAGATAGCTGAGAGTAAACATGATGTGACTGGCTTGGTTGGCTCACTTGGCTGTGTAAAAATAAAAGTAATGATATTGAAAAGCCCAAATGATGAAAATGTTAGATTAACCTACAGTGACCTCCAGTACAGTACAACTGGTAATACTGTTCACTCTCTGAAAATGAGAAAGTTGTCCGTGCAGCTGGATAGTCCCAGAAAAGAATAGTTTATAAATTATCATTGCAGGCGACTGAATAGCACCAGATCTGAGAGATGATTTTTTTTTTTTTTTGGTTGAATACAGAGCCTGTGATATATCGATTATGTGTCAGACTTGGAGAGGCAGATGCAAGCTGTCTCTTTGCTAAACGAATGCCAATAAATCTATCTAGTATTGTAGCAGTCATGCAAATTTTACTAGAAGCTAGAACCTTGGGGGTGGTTAGGTATCTGGTGGCGGACAGATTATTGGTGAAAATGTGTCTCTCCCTGTTTTCTTGGCAATGGATTGCTTGTCTTTCAAATAATGCTGTAATAAGTTTCTTTCATTGAATCACACCTGACATCTCTAACAATATTAATATAAAAAAATAATAAACCTCCATTGGAAATAAGAAAGTATTGCAGTTACAAAGGAAATAACAAATCAGGACCCATATCATAGTAGGCTACAATAACATGGCTATTAAAGGGGTCCATTTGGTTCACAAAAGGGAGTCTGAAAGAAAAATCATTAACATGGTGAAATCTTGATGGTGTCATCAGGTGTACTTCACCATGTTAATGACTTTTTTCAGACCTCCATTTTTAGGAAATACAGAATTGGGGGAACTTTTTTATCATGTCCACACAACATCTCTAAGGTATATTAATGGCATATTCAAATGTTGAAAATGGATGGAGTCCCCTTTAACAATTGAAAAAGAATAAACTTCGTTGGAAATAATAAGACAGTATTACAGTTACAAAGGAAATGTAAAATCAGTGCTGTTTGTTGTCAGGCTAGAATAACAATATCAGGCTACAATAACATGGCTATTAATAAACATACCGTAAAAATAGCCCAGTAGTCCACTATCATCAGAATGTCCTGGAGGGACCCGTTCATCAGTATCAGTGAGACAATAACAATCCAATAATAAGCAGCGCACAGATGTCTGCATATTAAACAACTGCGTCCCGTGTTCACAGTTCATGTGTCCAACGAGTAATGTTCAGACTATCGCCCAGTGTGTCCTATCCTATTCCAGCCTATCCATCACATCACTGGCTCTTGTATTTTATATATCAGCATCAATGGGAGCGATAATAACCGATAAGCGCGCAGGAGGCAGTTGCTTAAACAAACGAGGACGGCTGCGCCTCTGTGAGTGAGTCAGTGACCCAGATAAAACGTTTTGTTCTTCAAAGATGTAAAAACGAGAAATGAATATAACTTACCCAAATGTCTCAGAGGGTCGATCGGTTTAGATTCGGACGTCCCAACCACACCGGCTCCATTATTCTTCTTCACAGGCGAAGCTAATTTCTTATTACCGTTGCCCAACATGCTGCACAGTACAGTACAGTACAGTACAGTACAGTACAGTACAGTGCACACTTGATCCTTTTTATTCTCGTCGCTCACTCACTCACACAACTCATATAATCCAGCGATTGCACAGATCACTGGATGCATACAGCATGGAGGACTAGTTGTAGTGTCCAGTGCGCCTCATGATTTATCCTCTTGAGAGAAAAGGCAAGACTTGTTCATCATCCTTTCAAGTGATGATGTCACACGGGACCAGGGGCGGATATAACATGTCCAATTTGGGGGGGGGACATTTTGGAGGGGCAAGAGAAAATGGTATGGGGGCGGCTTGAAGCCATCCCCATACCATTTTCGGTTACAGGACTTTTATTAGGCAAGTAAGGAATCAATAACATCAGTTGTTGTTGAAGTTGCAACAGACACGCAGCATGCATAAAGCTAAAGGTCTGACTCAGAGAGTTTTCTGTTTTCAATGATGAAATGCTGTTGGTTTAGTGGTGACAAAATTGTAGTTATAGTAGCAGTGTTTCAAATCATTTTAAATGTAAGCACTTTAATTTGAAATATCGTGGGTTGTTTTGCATGGCATCGTGTTTGGTGCGTGGGGCAGACTGGGCATTTAAGGGGGCATTGCCCCCCCATGCCTATGCCTAGATCCGCCCCTGCACGGGGCTGGAGGACTCAGCAGCGGCCGCAGCATAAACGGGATTAGAGTCAGCAGCATAGTCAGTGCTTGACCAGTAGTGACCCACCCTGTGCTATATTAACCCACCTAGGACAGAACTAGTGACTAGTGAGTGACCACCACACCGTTGTAATGGAACGGAGGTGAACAATGTGACGTCCATGGTCGTTCGGGACTTATTCCTCCGATGGTGTGGAATCTGGAGGGTATTTTAATATAAGCGAATCCGAACAATGCAATGATGCCCTCTAACGTTTAGTTGACTGACCTGAAAAGATTGTGTACCAGACCAATAATTGCCTGAACAATAAAACATTTTGCCGGAATTAATATTCATGCTATACAAAATGAATTGATGTAAAATGGGCATTAACTGTAGCAGTCGTTTTTAAATATTTTTTTATGATGTTCCTTTTTGTGCGATACTGCCGATACATGATTTAATGTTGCATTAATAGTTATTATTCGTTGGAGCCTTAGAGTATAGACGGAGTTACGTCAACTCCGTTCCCGTCATGGGGCCAATCCAATGGCGGCTCCTGGACTTGGACTGAACGGGGACAACCAACTGGGACGGAAATGCTTTGGCCTCAGGCAACAGGACAGCTGTACTTATCTTATTCTTTTACCTTCATTATAGATTGTTTCATACAGCATAAACATTATAGAGACTTGAGGTGTCACTGCACAATACTTTAAAGCAGTTGATGCAAATCTCTGTTTGATTATTTGCTCCGCTGAAAACAATGTAATCCCAACACCAGCGTGTCCCTCTTTCAGGCAACACGCTCAGTTTCCGACCCCTCAATGTCGCAACTCTTCTGCTACTAGATGACTCCTGTTATTCAGGACCCCTGTCATCTGAAGCGGGCGTGGCTATGTCTTCGTCACGTGACCCAACACGGAAGTCGTTTCTGCTGTCTGGCTGTGGGCAGCAGCAGCAGGGGAGAAAAAGTAAGAGGAGAACCTTGTTATAATACCTCAAAGCGGGTGAACGAGGAGCTGAGCCGAAGGTTTGGCATCAAAACAAACTTTGTCACCACGTTGAAGTCGCGTCGGTCGAGGAAAAGCACGCGATCGGGCCGCTGGAATGTGCGTAATAGTAGCAGGACATCGGCCCTGTGTCTAGACCTAACGGACGGAGAGCTGCTTGCTTGACCAATGATCAGGACGAGTAGCAGCGCCAGTGAGGTGAGCAGCACCATCAACTTGTTCTTGTCTGGTTAAAAAAAAAAAAAGTCTGCCATCAGGGGCGGATTGGCCATCTGGAGTACAGGGAGTTTTCCCGGTGGCCTGCGGCGCCACCTAGTGGCCTGGACAAGACCCAGAATGCACTAGTAGTGGCACTTCCAAAAATGCACTAGAATGCGCTAGATGCTCGCCTGGAACATACAGATCAAAATGACCATTAATCTTCTACATTCTCTAGTTGTGTAGACTAAAGTTGGGGATAATTCAGATGATGAATATTCTAACTCTTGAGGGTGTTAAAATGAAACCAAATGGACCCGCAAGGGTCCATTTGGTTTCATTTTTACGCTCTCAAAGAGTTACATCTGGTTAACCAGCTGCCCCCCCAACCCCCCAGGGTGGCCTGGCAAAGGCAAAATTGTCCCGGTGGGAAAATATGTGCCAATCCGCCCCTGTCTATGTGTGCTTTTCGATTCCAGCTCCAGTTGCAGCACTCGACCGAACTTGAAGTTGCCCCAGGGACAGGGTGAATGTCTACCAGCACCCTGCGTCCTGTCATGATGCCTGTCCCGGCGGCCATGGCAGCAGCAGCAGCAGAGCCCGTAGCGGTGGATCACCAGAAGCGCTTCCAAGCTGCTGTGGATGTCATTCAAAACCTCCCGAAAAATGGTATGGTAAATAGAGGAGAGCCCCGAGTGCTCCTGGGAACTGGAGTGAACTCTGGCAGTGTTGGGAAAGTTCTCTTTTTTTCTGAAATAGTTCAGTTCATCGTTCATACATTTAAAAACGAACTAGTTCCGTTCATAGTTCATTGTTGAACTTTTAGAACTAAAGTTCATGGTTCCAAAAAAAGAACTATTATAGTTCTTTTTCGTTCTTTTTTCCCCTCCCTCTTTTTTTGTTCAAAATGGTTGCAGCCCATAGCCATATACAACTGAAGATGTCCTTAGTTGATTTGTGAAGATTTTATTATGAAGGCGCTCAGTTCAGTCCAGCCCTGTGCATCTCTGTGTGCTGAAAATAGAGCAGAAAATATCAGCAGAAATAGAGATCAACAAGCTCAAAGTGCGTCACTGAGTTTGTAGATCTGCTCTATTTTCAGCTCACTCCTGAACAGGGCTCAATGCTTAGGATTTTTCCAAGTAGGCTACTATTTTACAATATCAATTTATTAACATAGCCAGGTCGACTGAAAGCCCGACCACCAATTAAGCAAATGAGCCTGGGCCGTCACGGGTATTGTTTCGCGGGTCGGGTATCCCAACTCTATGTTATATTAATAACAATGTGAAAGGGTCCCCCAAACCTTAAGGCCGCCTCTGCTTGTAGTAGGCTAATTATAGCCTACCGGTAAATAAAAATGAAAACGATCCGACGGCAAATCAGGCAATGATGATAAGAATACACAAGTGTTGTGCGTCCGAGCGCGCACGTGGTGCGTTTATGATTAATCACGGGATAGCGGCACAAAAAGGTTGCTGCGCAGACAGTATATGATTTAAATACACGCATAGCGCAGGAAGATTATTACCAACATGAACAGCATTAGAAGCTCATTCAACATGTTGGAGAGAAGCGTCCTCCCTAGGTGCTGTCTGATGCTGTGCGCTACTAACAGAGCAGAGGGAGGGGCGGGGCGGTGGGCAAGGAGAACAGATCTTCAAGCTAAGGATGCATCGAGCCTCAACACGTTGTTGGCTTGTATATCTGCTCTATTTTAGCGAACACCGCCGTACTACAGTAATATAAATTGCTCTACTCGCACCGGTGCTATGAACTTTTTACTCACAAATGCGAGCCTGTCGAGCCCTGCTCTTGAACAAAATAGAACGCAAGAAAAGTGACGTTCACTCACGCCAGATATGAACGAGTTCACACCGCCGTTCTTCAAGCAGATTTAGGGTCCGTTCCGTTCAAGTTCCTTAAAAATATGAACGGTTCAAAGAACTTTCGTTCTTTGAACGCGTTCGGGTACAACTCTGACTCTGGCAGTGTTAAAAGAGCACAATCCTTTGAGGCCTTTTACTTGTACAGAAAGTTACAAATGGATGGGATTATGATGTAACGTTTTTTTATGTAAATTGGGCATTTGCTATAAATCAAGCTGGTTTTCCAAGCTTTTTGATACCCAGGGCCCTATTTATTCAGCATTTGACTCACGGATCACCATTTGATGACATTTTAGACCCACATTTTAGACCCCCAAAACTAAAGATTTCCTTTGCTTGTGTCCACAATGCCAGGCTGGGTTTTCAGAAACAAAACGGTCTTCTACATTCTCTAGTTGTGTAGACTTCAGATGATGAATATTTTACCTCTCGAGAGTGTAAAATGAAGCCAAATTTGGTTCCGCAAGGATCCATTTTAGTTTCATTTTTATGCTCTCAAAGAGTTACTCCTGTTAAACCAACATACCATTATTTATCTGGGGACCACCTGGAACCCTCTCAAGGACCACTGGTGGTACCCGCACCAATGTTTGAAAACCACTGCTATAACTATAAATGGATTGTGGGTGTGTTGCACTCAAGGCTCCATTCATAAAAATTCAGGCTCATGATTCAGGCTTATTTTTTATTTTTTTGTGTAAAATGTAGTATTTAAAGAACAAAAAAGTCCAAGGCTTTGGATTTGAGTCGAAGGAATAAAAACACAATGCTATTTCTTTTCTTGGTTGCATTCTCTCCCATCTGAGCTTAAATATAATCCTCTCTGATTTCCCTCGGGGCGAAAATTTGAGGAATGGACACCCAAGATTAAATGAACAGTCTGTGTGGAAGGGTACGATTACACTTAATAAACCATGACGTCTGCCTCCTCCTAGGCTCCTACCGGCCCTCCTACGAAGTGATGCTGCGCTTCTACAGTCTGTACAAGCAGGCCGTGTGCGGACCTTGTACAATCTCCCGCCCTGGTTTCTGGGATCCAGTCGGACGCTACAAGTGGTGTGTGCACATTACCTATAGACCTGCGCAGTGACGTCACCGCCCCTGTTCCAGAAATGGATTCCCCATTCATTTTTCTCATAGACTTTTTGAAAATAATTTATATAAAGATGATTACGCCGCAGACAAAGCCAACTCGAGTCGTGACGAATCATGATAACACACACAAACTTTTGGGACAATCAAATCATTTCTAAGATGAAAAACGAAACAAAAAGTCTTGTATCATGCCGTTTTCTACTTCTTCCTAATTGTATATTATATGACGATATTGTGTTTGTTGTCATGATTTGCCACGACCCGAGCTGGCTTTGGCCGCGGCGCAATCATGTTTTTATTAACCATTTTCGAAAAGTCTATGAGGAAAATGAATGAGGAATCCACTAGTGGAACAGGGCTGGTGACGTCACTGCGCAGGTCTATTCTACATATACATCCACATAACATAACATTGCATACAAAATAGCAATTCTTCTACATTATGTGTAGATTCTTAAAAAAATAGATCATTCAGATGTTAAAATATAATTTAACTCTTGAGATCGTAAAATGAAACCATTTCATTTTACGCTCTCAAGAGTTACAGATCTATAAGGGTCCATTTGGTTACCAATGGTCCTTTCTAGGAAGGAAGGAGGACTCTATCATAGAGGAAAAAAATAGTGAAAAACGAGGGTTTTATCTCTGGAGCCTGTCAACCAATTTCACCCCAACTCACCAGCAAAAAGCACTAGATTCTCAGCCAGGAGTTTTTCCACTAATTTTGGTGCTAATAAGCCCACAAGAGTTGCATTGTGATCAAGATTCAAGAACTTTATTGCCATGTCAACAGGTGTTGATAGGAATTTGTCTCGGTTCATACTCAGCATATACAGACAACATACAGTATATACAAAAAAGACAACAAGAAAACAGTACAGTGCAAAGACCAGCATCATAGAAATTGCACATGTTTATTAAAGTGCTATATGCATTGCATATTGTTACATATACATGCATCATTACAACTGTAAACTAGCGAGACAAGTTCAAGTGTCTAATAGCTACAGGGTAACTTATTTATTTATTAAAATTTGGGTCTGGGGCACTAAATTTCTCTTTTGAGTCTTGAGCTGAAAATGTTTGAGTAGCACTGCTCTCTCGAGCCGGAGCCATGGATTACTCATAAGATTTCACTGACAGCAGTACACTGGTATACACACAAATAATATGATTGTTCTCGTTTGACATTAGGGATGCCTGGAGCCAGCTCGGAGACATGAGTAGCGAGAGCGCCATGTCTGCGTATGTGGACGAGATAAAGAAAGTTGCTCAAGAGGTACAGTAAAACCCAGCAACCAGAATGGGGGTTTAAGCACATAATTATACACGAGATAAATAAAATAATGCATGACACGATGAGAGCCTAATATTTACGTTAACTCCTTAACACATTTACCACGACATTTGGAGTGAGTGATTATTCTCTCGTTTGCTCTTGACTGCACCAACCTCATGCAGTCCTTTATGTGGTGATTGCACTACAAAACCCAGAAAACATCTCACACACTTTACAACTATAATTGATAAAATATATAACTTTAAAATGCATTTGTCTCTGAATGAGCCCTGGAGACAGTGAAATGTGAAAATATAGGCTGTTTTGTCAAATGTATTTCAAATACCTGAAACGCATCATCAACTTTTACCCTTTAAGTAGACACCTTAAGCTGTCTTTGGATATCATTCATTTGCACAAATTCACAACAGAGGATTTTCTATAAATGATTTTGTTACTATTGAGCCCAATGGGAGCGAGCCTAGCTTTTCTGCTAATCTGTCAAAGAGTTAAGCAACATAGTCCAATTGCCTCTGTTGCAACAGTCTGCAATCCCCTTTGCTGTATCCACTGCTTTGAATAGAACCAGCCGGTGCTAGCATGTTATGCAGGATTAAATATATATTTTGCGTACTCTTTAACTAACGTTCTGTTAACACTGCAGGTCATAGATACCACGCCGCTTAATGAGAAGACCGCCTCGCTGTTCCACCACTTTGAGCCTCTCTATGTGGTCATAGATGACATGCCGCGTCCGCCTCAGTCTTTCCTCAACCTCAGTGAAGGTGAGCTTGAAAATACCTTGAAACCGCTTGAGCATGCCAAGCAATTTTGCGTACGTGCAATCGTTAATTATTCCAAATTAACCCCGCCACAATTATTCCAACTTAATTTTAGCTGGTCAGGAAGAGTAGGGTAGCTAGAGAATTTCAGAATCCAACAGCCATTAGGGCATGCCGTATGCAGGCCTGTATGTAACATTTCCCAATTGGGGGGGGGGGGGGGGGGGCAGGGGAAAATGGTATGATCGTCCGTCATCGCCCGTGGCGCGAAACGACACGGGCGATGAAGCCAACCCCATACCATTTTCATTTAACCCATTGTAGACTATCCCGATTCTAAAAATGTCTTTGAAATACTTACCTAAGTGTATTGAAAAACTTCAAATTATTGTGTAACACCATCAAATTTTTGACATTTTTTGATACTGTACATACTGTACAGAACCGCTGTTGGGGTTCCCGTCAACTAGGGTAAAACTACCATAGGGGTTCCTGTCTACTATGGGTTAAATTCTTTAGCTCTGTGATGCACAAGATTTTTCTTGTGCAGGACTTATATAAGGAAAGTAAAGCATCAATATTAACATCAGTTGCTGTTGAAGTTCAACAGACACGCAGCATGCATAAATCTAAAGGTCTGACTCAGAGAGTTTTCTGTTTTCAATGGTGAAATGCTGTTGGTTTAGCGGTGCCGCAATTGTAGTTAGTAATAGTAGCGGTGGTAGTGGTTCAAATCATTTTAAATATACTGTAAGCACTTTAATTCGAAACATCGTTGACGTCTGAGTTGTTTGCATGCCATCGTGTTTGGTGGTGCATGCCCATGTCTAGATGTTGTCAAGCTCCACAAAACCCAACGGTTTTTGTCTCTGTACCAGGTATAAACGTCACCGATAAAGCCAGCAGCACAGAAGAAGCAGAGGAGGAGGAGGAGGTAGTGGGACCTCTTTCAGCTGAGCTTTCTCCTCCAGAATCTCCGGAGCAGGAGGAGGAGGCGAGTCTCCGTGAGAACACTGAACTCGCAACCTCCTCCTCCACTATACCTCAAGGTAAGAAATAAACCTAACTAACCCCCAAACGTGTTTTACATAAGGCTGTCAGCATTAACTAGTTAATCGCGAGTTAACTCAGCCATGAGTTAACTCGATTATTTTTTTTAGTGCAAGATTAACTCACAGTAAGACCAAAGGCCAAGTGGGTCTATTTGGTTAAATTTCGCCAAATGCAGTTGAATAATTGTTAAATATCTGCATCAGTTAAGTTACTTTAAAATAAGTCTACACACTTAGAGAATGTAGAAAACTTTTTTACAAAATGTGCATGTTCGCTCCCAATGATACCAACCAATCAAATTGTTGACAAATTCTTTAATTTAGGTTCTGGAAGTCTAAATAAATGTCACCAAATGGTGTTCTGTGGCTCAAATGAAGAATAAATAATTCAAAACCTTGATATGAATATTCTTGAAAAACACTCTTAAGGTATATTTAGAACTCATAAAAATATGCGATTAAATTGCGATTAATCAAAGATTAACTATGGGCAATCATGCGATTAATCGCGATTAAAGTTTTTAATCGACTGACAGCTCTAGTTTTACATTGAATCTGCAGTATGACCCTTCTCTCCTGCAAGCACCACTGACCCCTTGTCGACACATTCCCTTATTATTATTTTTTCGAGGTGTGGCTTCTGTAATCTGGCCCTGAGTTGACCTATTGACCACTGCGGTTGTTTTGAAAGGGGTTGCGTAATGGAAGTGGAGGGTCTCACACACACATGCACGTGCATGCACACGCACACACACACAGATTTTCCCTGTGACGTAATACCTATACTACACTACGGTATAATGTATTCATCCATATGAGGCTTATTAGACTCCCTTTAAAGCAGGGGTTTTCAATCTTTTTGACACCAGGGCCCACCATGTATTCAGCATTTGAGTCACGGACCACCATTTGAGGACATTTTAGCCCCCACAGACCCCCCCAAAACTAAAGATTTATTTTTGCTTTTCTCCACAATTCCAGGCTGGATTTGGGGAAACATAAACAGTCAAACATACAGATCATAAATTAATTAATCTTCTAGTTGCGTAGACTTAGGCTAATTTACATGATGAATATTTTAACTCTTGAGAGTGTCAAAAAATTTTACGTTCTCAGGAGTTAACATCTGGTTAACCAACTTAGCTAGTTAACCCCGGTGCCCCCTGCGCGCGCGTGCGCGCGCGCACACACACACACACACACACACACACACACCCACCCTTCAGATGTAAACATGGTCCTCTATCCCTACATAGATGCTGTTGTGTGTGAAGGCCAGGTGGTGACCAGTGACTCTGAGAATGAGATCTTCTGTGACTCAGTGGATTCAGTGGAGCAGCTTAACGTCAAGGTACCACTCACGGAAACGGCAAAAAAAAGCACTGTGTTTGCTGTTTAGGAGTACTAGCAGTGATTAAGGTATCCGTAATAATCCATTATATAATAACACATTGAGCTGTGCTCGTTTCCATGTTACAGTATGTGGTGCACACTGCACAGCTTAACTTGGATTATCCCACTTACCATGGCCACTTATTGAAGATTAAAATATGTACTGTTTATTCATATAATGCTATTTGAATAGACACTGTGTGCTTAACCCATTTTAGACTATCCCGATTCTAAAAATATTTAGTCTTTGAAATATTTACCTAAGTGTATTGAAAAACTTCAAATTATTGTGTAACACCATCAAATTTCTGACATTTTTTGATACGGTACATACTGTACAGAACCCCTATTGGGGTTCCCTTCAACTAGGGTAAAACTACCACTAGGGGTTCCCGTCTACTATGGGTTAATTAATATTAATTGATATTAATAGGGCTTTCTAGCCATGGCCCCTATAGTTGCATCACTTTGGCCAGCTTGTATCAACTATGTACGACCGTCCACGTCCATGTGTGGACATAACACCGCAAGTCAACAGCCTTTTTTTTAGATTACAATGTTCTTAGAAACCCGCGGATTACTGTCTTATGTAATAGCTTTGTGTGTGGATGCACTGGACTAATTAGTGTATAATAAAAGAACATCCAATTGCCAATGCCCAGTGACTACGTAATTATAACATTCCCTATATAACATTCCCTATATAACTAAAATAAACAAATAAAAACACCAATGGCATCTTATTTCTTTCATAAATAGAGAATATTTCACTCAACAGGAACTGCTCCTGGCGCAGGATGATGATGTCACAACACGTCCATGTGTGGTCTAGCTTGATGGAATATACGGAATGCATATGCTCATGTGACATCATCATCCTGCGACAGGAGCACCTCCTATTGAGTGAAAGATTCTCTATTTATGACAGAAATAAAGTGTTGAAGGCGTTTTTATCTGCATGTTTTAGTCATAGAAGGCAAGTATAGGGTTTTAAGGCATATTTGTCTTATTAGCCAGGGATCCTTTTAAAAGTGTAGTCTAATGCAGTATGTTGGTCAACCCAGCAGCACGCCTAGATGTCTGTACTGTCTGAATTCTGTTTGGACAGTGATATATTTGTTTTTATTTACGCAGTGGTTTTCAACCTTTTTGACACCAGGGACCACCATTTATTCAGCATTTGAGCCACGGACCACCATTGGATTACATTTTCACACCAAAGACCTAAAATTAAAGGATTCTTTTGGTTTTGTCCACAATTCCAGGCTGGATTTTGCCAACAAAACATTGCAAACGTCTTAATTAAGTGGTGCTAATTCAGATGATGAATATTTTAACTCTTGAGAGTGTAAAAATGAAACCAAATGGACCCGCAAGGGTCCATTTGGTTTCATTTTTACATTCTCAAGAGTTACATCTGGTTAACCAACTTTCCATCATTTAGTCTGGGGACCACCTGGAACCTCCTCAAGGACCACTGGTGGTCCCCGACCACCTGTTGAAAACCCCTGTATTTACGCATTCAGACAAAGCTATTCTGTCATCAGTAAACAGCACCAGTAACACATTTTTGCGTTAACCACCAACCGTCACAATAAAAATCTAAGCATTTATACTTCCGTAACAAATGTCCGACCATCAGGTATCAACTAGCCAGGTGTTAACATGACCAAGACAGAGCGAGCTAACACAGTGGAGGGATAGAGCTGCGCAGTGACGTCACCGCCCCTGTTCCGGAAGTCTTTTCCCCATTCATTTTTCTCATAGACTTTTCGAAAATAATTTATATCAAGACGATTACGCCGCGGCCAAAGCCAACTCAGGTCGTGACAAATCATGACAACAAACACAATATCGTCATATAATATATAATTGGGAAGAAGTAGAAAACGGCATGATACAAGACTTTTTGTTTCGTTTTTCATCCTAGAAATTATTTTATTGTCCCAAAAGTTTGTGTGTGTCATCATGATTCGTCACGACTCGAGTTGGCTTTGTCCGCGGCGTAATCGTCTTGATATAAATTATTTTCGAAAAGTCTATGAGAAAAATGAATTGGGAAAAGACTTCCGGAACAGGGGCGGTGACGTCACTGCGCAGCTCTATTGAACAGCTCCCTTGTCAAAGTTTTGCATGTTGGACGGTGTCGTGTAACTTCCCCTTTAAACCTTACTGTACTCTGATGTTTTGGTGTTCTAAGCATTATGTTATAATGTAGCTATTGAAAAATATCAGATCTACAAGCTCATAGCGCGCTATGAGCTTGTAGGTCTGATTTTTTTTTTTTTTAATCTTTGAATATATCATTTGAGAAGTAAACATTTTTTTAACTCAAATCTTTGCTTCTGAGGGATCCCTAGGACATGTTTTCAGATGGGGGGGGGGGTCAGCAGCCAAAATATAGATAATTCTGGTGGTCCTTGGCATGAAATATGTTGAGCATCACTGACACAGGAACATAGATTTTTTTTTTTTTCTTTTTCAGAAAAAAATAGAATCTAGTGTCAAAAACTAGGATCTAGTGTCAAGAACTAGAATCTAGTGTCACAAACTCTAGAATGTAGTCTCGGAAACTAGAATCTTAACGCCCTGAACTTGAAACTAGCGACAGAAACTGGAATCTAGCGCCAAATACTAGAATCGAGCATCCGGAACTGGAATGTAGCGTTGGAAACTAGAACGGAACGTCAAAACTAGAATTTAGCGCCAGAAACTAGATTGTAGCGTCCGAAACTAGAATCTGGTGTCATAAACTAGAATGTAGTCCGGACAAAAAGGGTTGAACTTTAAAACGTGCACTTGAAACTTGAAAGAAGACCAAGTGCCATTGATTGTGTGACCGTGATAATGTTGGGGAACTGTGTGTTCGTAGGTGGAAGCGGCGTCCATGTCCAACGGACTTCAGAACGGCCACGTCCACGTTCACTCGGGCGTGAGCCCCGCGGTCCCGTCCCATCATCAACTGGAAACGGTTCCGGAGGCGACGCAGGTCGGGGCCGGTCAGGGCGGGGAAGGGGCAGACGACGGGAAAGGTCCGCACAACAGGAGGAACAGAGACACCGGCAGGGATGCCACGCAACACGGCTGGAGAGAACGTACGTTTGGTGTCCTAGTGTTGTTCCACTAGGGGGCAGTGGTTTTCAACCTTTTTCCATAGCAGATCCCATTATTTAATCAGAATTTGGGCCACAGACCGCCATTTGAGGACATTTTAGCCCCACACACCCCAAACACTAAAGATTTCTACTAATCTTCTACATTCTCGAGTTGTGTAGACTTGGGGCTAATTCCCATGATGAATATTTTAACTCTTGAGAGTGTAAAAGGTTTCATTTTTACGTTCTCGGGAGTTACATCTGGTTAACTAACTTAGCCGGGTACCACCTGGGACCCTCTCAAGGACCGCTGGTAGTCCCCGGACCACCTGTTGAAAACCCCCACACTAGGGCAGTGGTTTTCAACCTTTTTCGTAACCACTATTTATTCAGAATTTGAGCCACTTGGACCTAGCCTGGCCTCAGACTGAATTGTCATTCCGTTCCACTTCATTATTCAGACTGAAGTCCTTCTCTACCACAGCAGTTTCTAGGATGGGCGTGGTCAAAACGCCTGTCTTCACGGTGATTGGTTCATATGGACCCCTAAGAATATTGGGAAAGCAGACGACGTTGGGGTCGAAGTGAGTGACAGGGGCTGTTGGCCAATCAGGTGCTGGGATTGGATTTCCAACCGGCACAAACGACGCCAAAGCCAGCGAAGCCAGTCCTTGAATCACAGGGAAAAAAAGAAGCTAGTATTTTTTAAGGTGCTGAGTCAGGGCTGAGCCAGGCTACCACTGACCACCATTTGAGGACATTTTAGCCCCACAGACACCCAAAACGACAATTTCAGGCTGGATTTGGGAAACGAAACAGTCAAACATACAGATCAAAATGACCATTAATCTTTCACATTCTCTAGTTGTGTAGACTTGGGCTAATTCACATGATGAATATTTTAACTCTTGAAAGCGTAAACATGAATGTTCATGTTTACGCTCTCAAAGAGTTACATCTCGTTAACCAACTTTCCATCATTTACCTGGAACCCTCTCAGGGACCACTGGTGTTCTCAGGGACCACTGGTGGTCCCCGGACCACCTGTTGAAACCCCCTTGCACTAGGGAATTCAAGTGGTTCATGTAATTGTGGGTCATGTTTAGGTCCCATCAGCAGCTGACAGCTTCCATATACTGTAAGATTAACTTAATAACCCTTCGTTGTGGGCCAAAATCAAATTGCAAACATTGCTTTTATTTGATCTCCTTGGCTAAACTGGTTGATTAAGTCTGTCATGATAGCTTTTCAATAGGCCACTATAGATGGCAGATAAACCTGGTTTACAAAGAAAAAACGTAATGTTTTCTTTTGCTTGAGCGACTACTTACACAGGGCAAGGTTTCATGGAAACATACTGTATTTCAGGTTATTTTGAACTTGCATTATATTGCCTGATCCAATATACTCATGGCGTAGAATAGATCTAAATATAAAAAATAATAGGGCTGTTGAATGATTGAAAGTTTGAATCAAATTTGATCACAACTTCAAGATTAATTTAATCATGAATAATCACAATTCAAACCATGTAAATGTTTTCATGTACAGGAAAAATGTAAAAAAAGAAAACAGAAACTGGGGAAAAGATCTGTTCATCAAAACAGGTGATCTACAAGGTGATCTACAAGGAGAAAATGGCAGGGGGCCGGCTTCATCGTCCGTGGCGCGAAGCAACACGGGCGATGAAGCCGCACCCATACCATTTTTCAGGACTTTTATTAGTCAAGTAAAGCATCAATAATAACATCAGTTGTTGTTGAAGTTGCAACAGACACGCAGCATGCATAAAGCTAAAGGTCTGACTCAGAGAGTTTTCTGTTTTCAATGATGAAATGCTGTTGGTTTAGTGGTGACACAGCAGTAGTTAGTTAGTAGCAGTAGTAGTGTTTCACATCATTTTAAATATAAGCACTTTAATTTGAAATATCTTGGGTTGTTTTGCATGCCATCGTGTTTGGTGGGGCAGACTGGGCGATTTAGGGGGGCATTGCCCCCCCATGCCTAGATCCAGCCTTAAATAAATAACTGTTAAGTGCATGGAAGTACTGTACAGCAACAGAATGGAACCATACAGTAACCCTCGGCAGGGTTATAATCGTTAACTAAAGCTAACTCAAAAATGAAAACTAAAATTCAAAAAACATTTGAGTTACCTGAAACTAATAAACTAAAAATGAATGCAAAAATGATAACTAAACTAAAACTGTAATGTGGGTTCAGAAAACTAACTAAAACTAACTGAAATTATACCCAAAATACCCAAAATACCCAAAATACCCTTGACCAGCATGAGGAGGAGATGCTTCTAGATCTTCTATCCACTACTGAGTTCCATAAACACTGGGGGGTAAAAATGGTGTTCTTGTGGGAGAGTGCAATCATCCAATCTACTAAGAAACTCAAAGCAAGGGTTGAATACCAACCGTTTCCAAAGCACAGAGAAAAATAAAACGACTAAAACTAAAACTATAACTAAACTAAAACACCAAAATAAAAATAAATAAAAACTAGCAAACTTGCTCTAAAAACTAAAACTAACTGAATTAGGAAATAAAATGTCAAAACTAACTTAAACTAAAATGAAAAATTCACAACTATAATAACCCTGACCCTCGGTTGTGTTCTACAGGCGGCGTTCCCCAGGGCAGTCCGAGGCGCCCGGCCCGAGGGGCACCGGCGGCGGCAGGGGGCGGTGGGGGAGGAGGAGGAGGAGGAGGGGGACGGGGGGGAGGCGACGGCTCGGAGGACGGAGACGACAGGAGGCAGGACAACACTCACCTGCAGCAGCAGATCGTTCTGGCGCTACGGAGGCTCAGAGAGGACATGAGGAGCGTCATGGACAGGCTGGAGGTGGTGGAGAGGCTGGCCGCCGTCAACGTAAGAACTGATAGACAGAAGGATGCTACCGTAATTTCCGGATTATAAGCCGCACCTGAATATAAGCCGCACCAGCTAAATTTGTGGCAAAATACTGATTTTTTTTTTTCTTGTATAGGCCGCACCTGACTATAAGCCGCACCACCAGGCTTATAGTCAGATGCTTCATGTTAGAGCAGTGGTTTTCAGCTTTTTTTACAATTTAACATCTTCACCTCAAAGACCCCAAAACTAAAGATTTCTTTTGGTTTTGTTCACAATTCCAGGATGGATTTTCGCACACAAAAGAGGCAAAACATCAAAATTAGACCAAAATGAACATGACTTATGACTTATTAATTAAGTGGTGCTAATTTAGATGGTGAATATCATAACTCTTGAGAGTGTGAACATGAAACCAAATGGACCCTAGCGGGTCCATTTGGTTTCATGTTTACGCTCTCAAAGAGTTACATCTGGTTAACCAACTTTCTATCATTTAGTCTGCGGAGCCCACCTGGACCCCCACCTGGACCCCGGAAAATCCATAGATTGGCCGCACCATTGTATAAGCCCCAGGGTCAAAAGCATGTGAAAAAAGTAGCGGCTTATAGTCCGGAAATTACTGTACCTACGGGTGATAAAAGGGCCGTATATACCTTCGATAGGTCCCAAATAGCGAACCAGGAAGGACCTCCAGCTGTCTAAACCAGGGGTTTTCAACCTTTTTGACACCAGGTCCCGCCATTTATTTGGCATTTGAGCCACGGACCACCATTTGATTACATTTTCACACCACAGACCTAAAAGTGAAGAACTCTATTTGGTTTTGTCCACAATTCCAGGCTGGATTTTGCAAACAAAACAGTGTAAACTTCTTAACACTCCCAGTGCCAGCCCTTTTTCATATTTTTTGAGGTAGCCAGTGCCAGCGATTTTCATCTAAAAGTCATATTTCATATTTCGGTCCATGTTTCCCCACGGACAAGTTAGTTGGTGGACACACACTTCCGGTTCCGGTTTGGTCCGTCCCTTATTATGGTCTATCAATGGAATATGCGGTCGCTGCACGCTGCTGTTAGCATGGGGATCGTATCAAACCGGCGCCGGTAAGTAACGTTGAAAGGCGTAGCTCAACGGCAGCGGCATCAGCCATAACTATATTTCATAATGATAACGGGAGACATAGATCTATTTCAACGGCACGAAATCTGTTAATTAAGTGGTGCTAATTCAGATGATGAATATTTTAACTCTTGAGAGCGTAAAAATGAAACCAAATGGACCCTCATTTTTACACTCTCAAAAGTTACAGCTGGTTAACCAGCCTTCCATCATTTAGCCTGGGGACCACCTGGAACCTTCTCAAGGACCCCCCGGACCACCTGTTGAAAACCCCCTGGTCTAAACCATAGACATATTTATATATAAGAAAGCTAGATGTCTTGAGGCGGAGCCTCTGACGTCGTTCATGGCGGCCATCTTGTGAGAGGTACTCAATACGCTATGCTCTATGGCAGCCCAAACAAATACAGCTAGAACTCACTCAAAACTTGACGAATTTACAAACGGATTGCTTTATTATGAACGTTATCAACGTGGCTATGATTTTTTTTTTTTCTAAAAACATCATAACGGCTCATACTATGCGGACGTCTCTGACGTTTAAAACAAACCAATCTGTTTGAAAATCGGTTCGTGTGCATGAAAATATAGTGGCCCCTTCATCATTTAACTCTTCAGGCCTTCTGTAGTATTACTATTATTGTAGAAGCCGTTTTTCTTTTTTCTTCCTCCAGGCCCAGAATGCAGATTGGAGGCCGTGTTTGCAGTGCGCAGCTGCGGCTTCAGAACAAGAGGTAATTATGATCTACAGAATAAAAAATTATAATCCTGGCTGTACAAAGCTATAAATAAAATTTACCCACGGATTGCCATTTCATAATCTCACATTGTGCCGGCTGTAAATGTGTATTCTCATTTTGAAGCCCAAAAAATGAGAATGTGTGGGCGCACATACTGTTCATAGACGGCTTTTTAACTACATTGTCAAGACACTTGAATGATTCGAGTGAGTGCCACAAGTGAGTATTTGAAAAAAATAAGAAAGAAAAGAAAAAACAGGTTTGTCCTCTAAATCAGGGGTTTTCAACCTTTTTGACACCAGGGACCACCATTTATTCAGCATTTGAGCCACGTACCACCATTCGATGACATTTTATCCCCAAAGTAACTAAAGAATTCTTTTTGGTTTTGTTCACAATTCCAGGCTGGATTTGATGCAAACAAAACAGTGTAGACTTCTTAATTAAATGATGTCACGTGTGATCTAGCTCTATAGAATATATGGATGAACATGCTCATGTGACATCATCACCCTGCGACCGGAGCACCTCCTATTGAGTGAAAGAATTCTCTATTTATGAAAGAAATAAAGTATTGAAGGTGGTTTTATCTGCATGTTTTAGTTATGGAAGGCAAGTAAGGTGTTTTAAGGCGTATTTGTCTTATTAGCCAGGGATCCTTTTAAGTGGCAGAGGCTTTCACTTGTTTGAGAATAAAAGCAACACACACCTGTGTTTTTGTCTGTATCAGGAGGACAAATGGTGGCCGTTGGACGTGTCGGGCCGGACCGCGCTGCTCCTCCTGTTGTGGCCCTTTGTGGCGCAGGGCCTGGTGTTGCTGCTGAGGAGGTCTCAGAGGAGAGGACGGGTCACCCCCACCTCATGAACTTAAACCCCCCGGCATGGGACACAGAACACGCAAAACATCCATAGATACCTGTGGACAACGCCGTTTCCTTGTTTCACCGCTATAGGAGAGAGAGAAGGACTATCGCTGATATCAATCCATTGGAAAATTTTCCTCCCCAAAGTCCCCTCTAACCCTTTTTGCACTGCGTTTTGGTGTTCAAAGCATTATGTTACACTTAAGCTATTGGAAAAATATCAGACCTACAAGCTCACAGCGCGCCACCGAGTGGCGCGCTGTGAGCTTGTAGCTCTGATATTTAAAAAAAAAAAGTGAAAATGTGATGCAAATCTTTGAATTCATTCTTTCGGAACAATATATATATATATATATATATATATATATATATATATATATATATATATATATATATATATATATATATATATATATATATATATATATATATATATATATATATATTTTTTTTTTTTTTTTTTTTTTTTTTTTTTTTTTTTTGGGGGGGGGGGGGTCCGCAGCTAAATATAGATAATTCTGGGGGGTCCTTAGCATGAAATATGTTGAGCATCACTGACACGGGAACATGGATTTTTTTTTCAGAAACTAGTCAGAAACTAGAATTTAGTGTCAGAAACTACAATCAGGTGTAACGAAGTCTAAGAATATATTCTTAGATTTGTGCATCATTTTCACTTTTTTTTTTTTTTAATATCAGACCTACAAGCTCATATCGCGCCACTCGGTGGCGCGATATGAGCTTGTAGATCTGATGATATTTTTCAATAGCTAAAGTGTACCATAATGCGTTTGAACACCAAAAGGTGTGCAGTGACAGAGCGGAGAGGATTCTAGTGGACTTACTTGAGAGGAATCATCATCGTCCTCCGTTTTTTTGGGTTCTGTTGTTAACGCTCAGGTTTCAGGAACACTATACTGTATAATCACTTATTAATTTATTTTAGCTGTGAACGAGAGGTTATTTTTTTTTGACGGTGCCTTTGTCCGGGCCACTGGGGAGAAGCTATGCATTGTTGAGTTTTTGTTAAAGGGGAATTCCACCCATTTTCAGCATTTTACTATGACATTAGTATACCTTAGAGTGTGGACATAATTGGGAGAGAGAAATGGAGCTCTGAAAAAAAAATCATTAACATGATGAAACACAACTTGATGACATCAAGTGGTTTTTCACCATGTTAATGTTAATGATTTTTCTTTTTGGACCTTTTTTTCTGAGGGTGTATACATTTGTACACTCTCAGGAAAAAATAATAAAATGGACGGAATTCCCCTTTAACATATTTCATTCACAATAGCGCTGGCAATTGATAAATGAAGACTTGATCGATATTGTGTGAAACCTTACATTACCAGTTATATGCTGTACTAATATTACCTGAGATGCTTGGGTACAGAATGCATTACCTACCTGATTGCATTTATGTTTTTTCTTTTTCGCCACGATCCGTGTAAAGACAGCTTTCAAGGTTAACATTTTTTTCCAAAGTTTGTGATTCACACTCACCGATTTGCATTTTGGGGGTGCGATCATTGCCAGGGAGACTGTTACGTGCGTACAAGATGCTGTGCACATGTTGTAAAAATGCATGCATACAATATATTGTACATAACATGACCGCCCGGTAATGGAAGGTAAACTAAAGGAGCAAGGAGATGTTATGTCATTTTATTTAGTGACATAAAGTTCATTGTGTGAACGTGTCTGTCACTTTCTGAGAGCCTGCCATCTAAATGTCTGTTCCATGTACAAGAAAATGACAAACTATATACAGTAGGTATGTAGTCTTGGGCATTATACCGGTATTACCATTTATCGCGATATTGGAAATCAATACCGGGTAATATCGGTGGGTCTGTGAAAAATATCGAATAGCGAATATCGTCAAATACCGACATACTGTATTCTATTAAAATACGGGCAATGAGAATTCTAATTGTAACTATACAAACAATTTTCATGTTACACACATGCCTAAAATAGCCCTTATTTGGGCTAGGCTTTTTTCCAACTCCAGTTTTTTTTTTTCCCTATTTAGGCTGCTTGAACAGCAGGGCGCTCAGTTTCTGACCCCTCAATGTCGCAATTCTGAGAACTAGGTGACTGGTGGAACGTGTCCGACTCTCATTGTCATCTAGTGGTCAATACCGGTGATATCGAATATCGAGCTAATTGACGTTATCAATACCGCCCAAGACTAACAGTGTGGAGTATGGGGCCGTGGCATACTACTGCCCTAAACTGAGTCGCTGGCTCTGATCAGGACACTGTTTGTCCAGTGGCTAAGGTATTTTCCAAGCAATTGCCCTAATACCGTTGGACAGTGGTTTTCATGATTTTGACACGATTTTTGGCGACATTTTAAGCCCTGCAGACCTCGAAACTAAACATCTTTTGTTTGTGTCCACAATACCAGGCTGGTATTGTGAGAGGGGGGGCAGTCAAACATACAGATCAAAACGACCATTAATCTTCTACATTCTCTAGTTGTGTCGATTTGGGGCTAATTCAGATGGCCACTATTTTAACTCTTTGAGAGCGTAAACATGAAACCAAATGGACCCGCAAGGGTCCATTTGGTTTCATGTTTACGCTCTCAAAGAGTTACATCTCAACCAACTTTCCATCATTGAGCCTGTGGACCACCTGGAATCCTTTCAGGGACCACTGGTTGAAAACCATAGGATAATGATGAGCATGAGAACCCACTGTGTGTATATGCTTTGGGAGTGATGCAACGGTCA
Organism: Benthosema pterotum; assembly: GCA_039105355.1. Lineage (NCBI taxonomy): Eukaryota > Metazoa > Chordata > Actinopteri > Myctophiformes > Myctophidae > Benthosema > Benthosema pterotum. Next base: position 46,769,923 of record CM076981.1, on the reverse strand, counting down.
AAAAACTTGTTTTCAAAACAAATAATTTAATATATTATGTATGTATAATATATACACAGGTTAACTTAACAAGGTTTTGTACAACTGTTACAAAAATTGGTCCACGCACAAATCACCCATACGTACATCATAGACATGCACAGAGGGCACAGATATAGAAAGACAAAAAAAAAGGGACTGACAAGAGTCTATAAGTCAATGATAAGGACGTTGTCGACCACAAAGTCTGGCTGTGGGACAATGGCGGCTGGCAGTAGTGGTTTTGGTTTAGCCTTCCGCTTCTTCTTCCCGTTCAGACTCGGCTTTATAAACTATAGGGTTCCAAAAAATGCATCAGCATAGGAAAGAAGCAATATATATATATATATATATATATATATATATATATATATATATATATATATATATATATATATATATATATATATATATATATATATATATATATATATATAAAAAAAAACAGAAATAAAACACTTGGGTAAAAGTCATAACATACTTTGTCGTTTGACGAATGTCAGCAAAAGCAATGAATGCATTCGTTCGCTGAGCGATTTTAGCCGTAAGACGGAAACGGTTTTTGGATATTTAAGGAAGTTATTCGAAAGATTAGAGGATTGAGGTATGTCCAGAATGATATCGTTTTTTAATTGCTTTATAATACTGATATGGTGTGAGTTTGAAGCCTCTCAGGCTTCCTCTCTTTGTCCCGAATGTGTATCAAACTTAAGTGCTTGTTTTTCTTTTCTCGGCTGTCCCGCAACGTCTCAATGTTGATACGGTGAAATGATGACGCCCTTTTGTTTTCATGAAGTTTGGCATGACAATAAACAGCTGCCTTAACCACTTTAAACAATTCTGTAATGTACTCATTGAAAAAATAGCAGGCTCATAGCGCGCCACTCTGTGGCGTGCTATGAGCCGTGAACGCCTGCTATTTTTGGGGAGAAATTGTGAGAACCTGGCACAGGTTTTTTCCAATATGTAGGGCATGTCATTACCAGCCACATTTTTCAAAACGTTTCAATGTTTTCAAAAAGTAGAGCTCTAATAAGCTCACAATGTGACATTGTCGTGACAGGGCGGCAGTGGCTCAGGGGTAGAGTCACCGGATGGTAACCGCAAGGTTGCCGGTTCGATACCGGGCTCCCGCAGAGTTAGTTGTCGAAGTGTCCTTGAGCAAGACACTGAACCCCTTAATTGCCCCTGGTGGTGTGCTAGTAGGTACTTTGCATGGATTCCACTGCCATCAGGGTATGAATGTGTGGGTGAATGTGATGCACAAGCTATGCAAAGTGCCTTGGATGAAGGCGCTATATGAATGCACCATTTTACCATTCATTTTGAATTGAATAGAGCTTTTAAGTGGTTAAAACACTTTGCTCCTCATGCAATGGGGAGAGGCAACAACCGAGGCATGCTAGTATCTTTCAAGGTCTAACTTGGCAGTCTCTGCACCCCACCTGCCCACAAACACAGGGAAATACCGGAAATACTCTGGATTTTTTGTCGATACATCTCACATACTGTCTGTCTGATATGTTAATGGTCCCATAACAGTTTCAGGTCTAACTTAACACTCCATCATGACAATGATGCTTGCTGATATTCAAGCTAACACATTGGCTTGAATATGACCTCATCCAACAAGAGTGTTTACCAGTGAGACATTTCTTTAAGTTCAGTTTTTTAGTTCAGTGGTTTTCAACCTTTTTTAATACCAGGGCCCACTATTTATTCAGCATTTGAACCACGGACCACCATTTGATGCTATTTTAGCCCCACAGACAACAAAACTAAAGAATTATTTTTCCTTTTGTCCACAATTCCAGGCAGGATTCGCGAAACAAAAAAAACAGTCCAACATACAGATCAAAATGACCATTAATCTTCTACCTTCTCTAGTTGTGTAGACTAATTCAGATGATTAAATTCAGATGATGAATATTTTAACTCTTTGAGAGCGTAAAAATTACGCTCTCAAAAGTACACTTGGTTAACCACCTTTCCATCATTTTGCTGGGGACCACAGAATCCTCTCAAGGACCACTGGTTGAAAACCACTGTTCTATTATAATTTGTTGCACCAAGCAGGTTTTGGAAAGACCGAACTGTCCATATTCATACCGTGGCCATTTTTAGTATCACGTAAGCATAAAATGGCCACTGTATGTGAATCATGGTCAATCACAGACAGACACAGATTCTCCACCACACACTGTATTATACCATAATGCATTGCATACTGGCCAAATGTCATGTGCTTATCTCCTGTTAGGTGTGCTGTTAATTAAGGCACCCAATCATATTTGATACTTTTCCCATGTGATTTATGATACTTATTCATTAGTTATGGCAAGCCAAGCCACGTACGCAGAATTCATTTCATTGGAAAAGCGGAAACCTGTAACAAGAATAGCAAGGTCTATAATTAGACTAGGGCCCAGTATGGATACATAACAGTAGTTGTGCAATGGGAGAAGTCCAACAGTATTAAAGGGGAACTCCACTCGTTTTTAACATTTTTTTCTGAGAGCGTACGAATGCAACCAAATGAACCCTAACGGGTTCATTTGGTTCCATTCGTACGCTCTCAGAAAAAAAGAAGTGTCTAAAGAAATCCATTAACATGGTGAAAATACATCTTAGTGATGACATCAAGATGTTTCACCATGTTAGTGGTTTTCTTCAGACCTCCATTTCTAGGAAACACAGCATGGTGGAACTTTTTCATCATGTCCACCAACCCAGCACCTCTAGGGTATACTAATGACATATTAGAATGTTGAAAATGGGTGGAGTTCCCCTTTAAAGGCAGTCGATGTTGCTTAAAAAAGGTCTGTGCTGGTGAGTGCATCAGCTTAGGACTGGATCTCGAGTGTTTTAAAAGAGCTTTTCTCATTTAAAGGGGTACTTCACCCAAAAAAAAAACCTTTTGGTCATTTTATGGTCTACCCAGCCTCATGTGAACACACCAGACAGTTTATAAGTTACTCCTTTCAGTATTTAGATATTTGATGTTCATTAGTCTGCCATTAGTCTGCCAGAGCCAAACCCATTATAACTTAAAACTCCATTTTAACCATGACAGATTATTCAAAAACAACCCATCTTTTTTCTGGTGACTTATATTGTCCTCCTAATACGTGAGAAGGCAGTGGAATTGCATCTACAGTTTTCATTTATTTTTAAAATATTGTTTTGTAAAATGTAGCCCCCTCCATATTTGGGAATGCCCACCCAAATGAATAAAACAATATTTTAAAAATAATAGTCGATTACTAACGTATAGGGTTCATTCCAAAATTGTACTTTAAAACAGGGGTTTTCAACAGGTGGTCCGGGGACCACCAGTGGTCCTTGAAAGGGTTCCAGGTGGTCCCCAGGCTAAATGATGGAAAGTTGGTTAACCAGATGTAACTCTTGAGAATGTAAAAATGAAACCAAATGGACCCTTGCGGGTCCATTTGGTTTCATTTTCACACTCTCAAGAGTTAAAATATTCAACATCTGAATTAGCACCACTTAATTAAGAAGTTTACACTGTTTTGTTGGCAAAATACAGCCTGGAATTGTGGGAAATCAAAAGAATTCTTTAATTTTAGGTCTTTGGTGTGAAAATGTAAGCAAATGGTGGTCCGCGACTCAAATGCTGAATAAATGGTGGTCCCTGGAGTCAAAAAGGTTGAAAACCCCTGCTTTAAAAGTAAGATTTGTTGGTAAATTATTATGCCTCATGGTGATTGATGAGAGAATTAAAACCAGATATCTACATCATGGTTAACTTAGATCAGCACTTGGCAGTGTGCAAACCTGCGCGGTGCTCACGCACAGGTGGGCCATGGTCTAGATTTCTTTTGCTTTTGTCCACAATTCCAGGCTGGATTTGGGGAAACAAAACAGTCAAACATGCAGATCAAAAATGACCATTAATCTTCTACATTCTCTAGTTGTGTAGACTTGGGGCTAATTCAGACGATGAATATTTTTAACTCTTGAGAGTGTAAACATGGAACCAAATGGACCCGCAAGGGTCCATTTGGTTTCATGTTTTACGCTCTCAAAGAGTTACACCTGGTTAACCAACTTTCCATCGTTTAGCCTGGGGACCACCTGGAATTCTTTCAAGGACCACAGGTTGAAAACCACTGCAGTAAAGGGCTCAAGGTAGCTTACATTTTCAACTTGGCTTTGACAATTGTGTTATCATTATCAAGATAGCAATCGTTTTGTCATTTTTTAAATGGCGGATGTATACATTTTGGAATAAAAGTTGTCGTAAAAAAAAAAACGTTCACCAACATATAGGCAAGTGAAAACAGATCCACTTAATAATGACACACAGACAAGAGGGGATTTGCACATTGTAACCCCATGACCCTACTGTATATAGCGACCGTATAGACCTGCGCAGTGACGTCACCGCCCCCTGTTCCAGAAACGGATTCCCCCATTCATTTTTCTCATAGACTTTTCGAAAATCATTTATAGAAAGACGATCACGCCGCGGACAAAGCCAACTCGGGTCGTGACGAAGCCAATCTTTGTTTGTTTGTTTGTTGTCATGATTTGTCACAACCCGAGTTGGCTTTGTCCGCGGCGCAATCGTGGTTTTATTAACCATTTTTCGAAAAGTCTATGAGGAAAATGAATGAGGAATCCATTAGTGGAACAGGGCTGGTGACGTCACTGAAAAGTCTATGAGGAAAATGAATGGGGAATCCACTAGTGGAACAGGGTTGGTGACGTCACTGCGCAGGTCTTTTGGGCATCGGGCCTGGTGGTGGTGGTGATATTAGCATTCCAGTGCTTGCGTAAGTAAACAGAAAAGTGCTTTTTAACACTGCATGGAGAGAACATTACAGGGAACCCTGTTTAAACTATAACCGTGTGTCGCCGCCAGGCCCTCCTCTTGTCCCTAGCGTTCAGAGGGGATCTCCGTAGCACCACGGCGGCGGAAGAACCACCCAGGGACCCCTGATCCAACCAGGAGGACGAGGGAAGGAGTGAGGGGTCCTCCTCCCGAGCGGCGAAACGGGGAAGAAGAAGCCCTGCGGTCTGCGCCGATCTGTGCTGAGGAGGACCTACGACGACGGTGGTAGATCCCGGCAGAGCCTCCAAATGTCCGCAGCAATGTCTCGTCGTCGGCGTTCCTTCGCCGCCGCCGACGACCCTGATCACCTCCACCCTCTCGCCGTTCCACCCCCAGACGCCCGCCAGGTCGTCCTCGTTCTTCGTCGTCGTTCTCCCACCTCCGCGTTCCAGATCCAGGTTCATGGACACGGCTCTGGCTCTAGTCCCGCCTGCCCTGTTCTTCCGGTAGCGGAGAAACGGAAGCACCGGCTGGTACCACTGAGCTGCTGGAGGGGTGGAAGTTTGGTAGGTCATAACGGGAAGCCTAGCGGAGGGGGAGAGCCAAGACGGGACAACGACAGCGGGGCGTGTTGCTTTGGCCAGGTTGTGGTTGCGAGACGTCCCGACTGGAAGAGGAGGAGGTCTCGGGTAGGCGGCGGCGGCGGAAGCGCGAGCGACGCTCGCCGCCGCGAGAGGGTGATGTTGCGAGTAGAGGAAACTGTGGGGGCGGGGCTGGGCCGAGGCCACGCCCCCATCACGCTGCCGCCTCCAGTCCTTCATGAGTTCCGAGTTCTTCTTCCCAACGTCGTTGCTCCTGCTCTCCCTTTCGTTCAATTCCCCCTCCTTGTCGTCTGCCCCTTGTCGTTGTTGTTGTTCCGCTCCCGCAAGAGGAGAGGAGGACGGGTGGGCTTCCATAGCCGCCGCCGCCGCCTCTGTAGCCTCGGTTTTCCCTTTATCCCTTTTATTATCCGCGGTTTCCTCTCGGGGAGGGGTGCTACGCTCTCTCCCGACTTCTTCTCCGTCCTCCTCCTCCTCCTCTCCTCTGTAGTTACTGGCCTTCACCGGTTCGTGCTCGTCATCAGAGTCCTGGTCGGTGCTGCCGCTACCCGGCCGGGTGGAGGAAGAGGCGGCGTTGCTGCTGCTGCTGGGGCATTTCTTGCGTTTCCGGGTCACGGCGGAGATGAGCGACTTGGGGGAGAGAAAGTCTCGGGCGTTGAGGTCCTTCCTGGGGCTTGAAGAAACCTGAAAACAACGCAGAGGCAACCGTGAGATCATCTTGTGGCCTTTGCATACAGCAGTGGTTTTCAACCTTTTTTTTTATACCAAGGCGCACTATTTATACAGAATTTGAGCGCACGGACCACCGTTTGATGACATTTTTAGCCCCCACGGACCCCAAAACTAAAAAGGTTTCTTTTGATTTTATTCCACAATTCCAGGCTGGATTTTGGGGAAACAAAACAGTCAAACATACAGATCAAAATGACCGTTAATCTTCTACATTCTCTAGTTGTGTAGACTTGGAGCTAATTCAGGTAATGAATAGTTTAGCTCTTGAGAGTGTAAACATGAAACCAAATGGACCCGCAAGGGTCCATTTGGTTTCATTTTTACGCTCTCAAAGAGTTAAGCTCTCAAAGACATCTGGTTAACCAACTTTCCACCATTTATAGTGAGGGAAATATCTGAAAATCTGTGAATAAATTCGTTACCAAGCAAACTCTTCACCAATGTGTTTCTAAAGGTGTCTAATAACATCTCCTAAAAAGTTGAAATTCAACTCCTGTGGGAAACCTAATAAAAAACTGCACAAAGTTGGTGTACCAATAGGCGATTTTCTAAAATTCGGAAATGTTTAATTTGGCCTTAAGTTACTTGTGAGGAGTCAAACTAGGGGTTTTTCATCATTCTGAGTTCATTTATAGCATTTGTTTTTCACTACAACCATTCCTTAGTGGAAAAACTGGCCCACACCTCATTACATTTACATAAACTTGTATTTTATTACAATTCGTTTAACATTAGTCAGAGCAAACAGTGATTCCATCCTGTGGAATGCTTTATGAGTCAATGTGTGAATATACATCCTCAACAGTGTTGGGCAGTAACTAATTACTGTAATATTATTACTTTTTCCAGCAAGTAAAGATATTACTCTGCCAAAATGTGTAATAAGTAATATGTTACTCTGTCAAAACATGTCTAGTTACTCTTACTCTCTTTTACTACTTTTGAGCTTGTTGTTGCATGTGAAAATAGAACAGATTTACAAGGTAGCAACAGATAATAACAGAGATCCATGGTAGTTAGTAGATCCTAACCCACCACACATGACCTACTCTACGAATTAACACAGTTTTCACTAACGGATTGTGTTACATTTCTATTCCTTTGCGTGTGTGTGGGTGTGGGTGGGTAGGGAGGAAAGTAACATGTAATATTTAAAATCTAGTAATAAGTAAAGTAATAGTATTACTTTTTCTAAGGGGTCATAAGTAAAGTAAAGTAAAGATATTACTCTTCTAAGTAATATTGCCCAACACTGATCCTCAATGCCTTAATCATGAATAGTATTCTTATATTATTATACTGTATATTCTTAATAGCAGGCAGTGTTGGGAATAATACTTTACCTTGTTAATATATTACTTATTAATTATTACCTTCATTTTAAAGCAATATATTATATTACAATATTACTGTCTGAGCAAGTGTAATATTACTATTACATATTACTTTAAAAAACGTATTACAAAATATATAATGAAATATTTAGTTCACTAATAATCAAATATTACGTAGACCAGCGGCATACCTACAATAAAGCAAGTGCACTTGGCTATCTGGCCAAATCCATATGAAATCAACTTGAAAAATGTCACTCCTGAATGAATAATTTGATGAAGAAAAGTAATTATTTAACCAGTTGTCAATATAATTTCACAAGAACATTTTCAATGAGACAGTTTGGCAGAAAGTAATGTTGAAAGTAATGCAGTAATGCAGAAAGAAAAGTATAATATAGTAGATTGTTTTAGTTAAGTAATATATTTATATTACAAGTTACTGCATTTTGGTAATATATTATATAATATATTAAGTTACGTAGTGCACATGTCCCAACACTGATAGCAGGTAATGCCTTGACAGACTTCACAAGCTGAGATGCACTTGATGTCATTATTCCTGAAGCTGCATCGTTGACTGCTGCAATCTCCATGGCAATTGCAGCTTGCAAACTGGAGCAGCTCTTCAGGAGCCATTGGGAACTGGAACTGGCTAGAGTTGGAACTGGCTCATAGCCATGAACACCAACTACCTATCCATGGTTACTGGGGTCCAGAGACATGCTCTGTAGAAGGAGCCAGTTCAGAGTCTGTAGGTAGGCACGGAGCAAATAGAGTCTTCAGTGGTAGAGTCTCCAGTTTGTTCATCTCAGCCGCTGCCTTGTGTGAGAAGTTGCTGTATCGAACCTCACCCAGAGTAGTCCCTAGTATATGTAGAGGAAGATCGATGTACCAGTCTTAATCACTGTATATACTGTATGTCCCCTGCCCAAAACCTGAAGAAGAATGCACTTGAAGGTTTGATTCATTCAATATAGAAAAAAGCATTGATATAAATATTGGTATTATTACCTGTCAAACAGAGTTGCTTTACCATGACCAGCGATAGCAGAGACCATATCACACAAGGTGTGACAGAAAACCAGGTAACCTCTCTGTTTTTCGGTGAGAGCTTCTCGAATCCAGGTGACATCATAAGAGCAATTTGATGTCGTGAGTGGGTGTTTGGTGCCTGGGCTATGCACTATGCCTGGGCTATGCATTACAGTACGTCTGTGTCAACTGCCCGAACCAGAAAATATAATATATGCAATGCATGTCCAACTATGTGAAAATACGTAAAACTAGTCAAAGCTCTTACTTTTAAGAGTCATAGCTAATAGCTAATGTATGTTACAGACAAGGCAGACAATTGCTCTCACAACTAAATTGTCAGCATCAGTGTCACTTGCCTCCATAGTGATGTTAAGCTTCCAAAATGTTTAAGAGAGGAGGTGAATGAGCTGACTGTTTTTCTGGCATTTGTTCAAGAAATTCTGGTGTTCAGTGTATGAGATCTGGTGGTTGATGGTGGATGGCTTCTCTATATGGTGAGAACAAGGTCGGACTTGGCAGGAGATTGCCACCAGTGACCTAAGCTACTTGCAGCATCTTGGCCGGAACTCTCATCATTGTGGTCTTTGATGGTTACAACTTGCCAAAAGATCATGATCACATCCGCCATAGCAAGAAGTCATGCTATGATGTCCAGATTCAACCAGATCTGATACACTGGGCACCAAGAGCGAAGTTCTTGGACAACTGCCACAAAAAGAGTCAGCTCATTCACCTCCTCTCTTCAATATTTGGAAGCTTAACATCAACGTGGAGCCGACTGACAATGATGCCGACACTTTAATTGTGAGAGAGCCATTGTCTGCTGCTACAGGTGGCTCTTTGGAAAGGTGGAGCTTTGACTAGTTTTATATATTTTATTATTTTCGCATAGTTGGACATGCATTGCATAATTTTGCATATATTATTCTATTTTCAGGTCCAGGCAGTTGACATATTGTAATGTTGGTACACCATAGCCCAGGCACCAAACACCCACTCTTCATGACATCAAAGGGCTCTATGATGTCAGGAGGATTCGAGAAGCTCTCACTGAAAAACAGAGATGCTACCTGGTTTTCTGTCAAGCCTTCACTGGGTGTGATATGGTCTCTGCTATCGTTGGTCATGGTAAAACTGTCAAATTCTATTTGACAGGTACTCATACTAATATTTTGGGCTGGTACTGTGATCTTCCACTACATGTACCAGGTACTATACTCTGGGTGAAGTTCGATATAGCAACTTCTCATGCAAGGCAACGGCTGGGATGATCAAACTGAGAATCTACCTCCAACAGAGAGTGCCTCAGCACAATATTCGCTCCGTGCCTACCTACAGACTTGTGACTGGCTCCTTCTACAGAGCATGTCTCCGGACCGGATGGACAGTTCCAGTTCCAACTCTGGACCCCATGGCTCCTGAAGAGCTGCTCCAGTTTGCAAGCTGCAATTGCCATGGAGAATGCAGCAGTCAACGATGCAGCTTCAGGAATAATGACGTCAAGTGCATCTCAGCTTGTGAAGTCTGTCAAGGCATTACCTGCTATTAAGAATATATACATAAGAATGCTATTCATGATGAAGGCATTGAGGATGTATATTCACACATTGACTCATAAAGCATTCCACACAGTGAAATCACTGTTTGAAATTACTGTTTCTGACCAATGTTAAACGAATTGTAAAAAACACAACTTTATGTAAATATAATAAGGTGTGGGGCAGTTTTTCCACTAAGGAAAGGTTGTACTGTAAAACAAATGCTATAAATGAACTCAGAATGATGAAAAACCCCTAGTTTGACTCCTCACAAGTAACTTGAGGCCAAATTAAACATTTCCGAATTTTAGAAAATCGCCTATTGGTACACCAACTTTGTGCCGTTTTTTTATTAGGTTTCCCACAGGAGTTGAATTTCAACTTTTTAGGAGATGTTATTAGACACCTTTAGAAACACATTGGTGAAGAGTTTGCTTGGTAACGAATTTATTCACAGATATGCCAAATATCTGATAAAATTCCCTTACTATTAGCTGGGGACTACCTGGAATCCTCTGAATGACCACTCCTATGTAGCGAAGAAAATCTTGCATATTATAATGGATATAATATGCAAGATGTACGGTAATATGGACGTCATAACTAGGACATCATAAGACTCATCAAGGAAACAAAACATGTATACAAACAAATGTCAGATCAAGATGCAATGGGTTCTTCTTACCTTTGACTTAACTGAATCGCTGGTGGTGGAATCTGTAATGCATGCAAGGGGGATGGAATCCAGTTAGATCATGTTAACGGCACACACTGGTAGTGGTAGTGTCAGTAGTATTAAAATGAAAGGCTGATCACCATAGGCGTGCATACATAGACGTCAAGGGGGGTTTGAGCACCCCCTAGTGGCCCTCTCTGGACCAACATGCCCTTTGTAAAAGAGCAAAAAAGATGCTGAAATGCTGTTTTCTATGCGTTTTTAACCCCCCAAAACTCAATTTTCCTCCTGGTTACATTTGAGCACCTGCCCTTGAAACTCTCTGTGCACACCACTGCTGATCACCAAGGCACACACAGCTGCAATGTTAAAAGGGAAACGCAAGGGATTGTGACAAAGTTCCTTGGACTACTTTTAGATCATCTTTAGAGTTCCACATTTAAACTCCCTATATCTCGATCGTTTTGACACCAGGGCCCACTATTTGTTCAACATTTGAGACCACGGACCACTATTTGTTTAGCTTCTCAGTCCCAAGATCAAACAAAATTGACAAAATAAAATTCTCACAATCCCATTCTGCATTTAGGAGAGGTGTCAGTCATTCTTCATTCACTAATTGTAGAAGTTAAAGATGAAGTGCCATGATTTTTTTTTCTACCGTAAAACATGATCATCAGGTATTAATGTTATATGAAAGTTCCCCAAAAAGTGTAGTGTTTGTTAAACTGTCATTTTTTATGATTCCACTCAGTTCATTAAGTATGCCTGGTTTGCCTGGTGGGTGGTGAATTGGGTGGAGTTCCACCTGAACTGAAGCCACGCCCACAGCTTTAGTTGCATGATAAAAGGGGAGGGGTTAGGGGAGGGGCTGAGCATGTGATGTCACTATATTGAAGTTTTTTTTCATTGGCACATTTGTCTGGAAAGGTTCAGCCCCCAGGAAGAAACCCTAAATGCAAAGGGAAGACATCATTGCACATAAAAAAACACACCAAGGGGTCTATTTACATACTGTCACCTCTTAAACATGTACAAAGTTCGAAAATACGAAAATCACGGCACCCCTCTTTAATTCAAAGTAGTTCAAATGCAAATTAAAATCATCTAACACTTGTATGGGTCCATTTGGTTTCATTTTACACTCTCAGGAGTTACTGTAAATATCTTTAAGGGTCCATTTTATTAAACCCTCTCCAATCATGTGGCTGGGGACCACATGGAACCTTCTCAAGGACCACTAGTGGTCCCCGACGCTATGGGACTGGATGTACCCGCCTTAGAGCTGCAGCTGTAGACAATTGTCCTATCATTTTGCAGACACGTCAAATATTCCTTGCACCTCTTGTGAAAATGAAGTGAAATAAAAACACTTGAATGGTTGTTCGGCTTGTTCCAATCTCACTGGGAAAAGCTAGTAACTGGCAATCTAATAATAACCATACTAGTTCCTCCGTAAAAGTACAAGACCATATGTTCACTTTTCTAGTATTACGAAAAGGAGACAGTTTTGTTGGCTGGGAGAACAAGACAAATCATGCCAGGAAATGAGCATTAAAAAAAACAAGGAAACAAAGAAACGAACAAACACAACACAGAAAAAAAAGAAGAGAGAGAGACATGGTCCTACCGAAGAGGTTGATCCACTGTCTCAGCTAGGGAAAGAGAGGGACGAAAGGTCCCAAAGCAAACAGGAAGAAAAAGTAGGAAACATCATAAATATTCAGACAGGAGAACAGCTGGAGAAAAAAGTACAGCAGGAAATGATTAAAGAAAAAAAAAAAGGCCATTTAAACTGAATGAAAGTGGACCCATACTGCATGTTTAGTTGTAAATATATAAAACTAACTGGAAATATATAAAACTGTATTTTTGTGAAGAATCAACAACAAGTGGGACACAATCCTGAAGTGGATCAAAATGTATTGGATATTTCAAACTTTTTTTTTAACAAATAAAAGCTGAAAATGTGGGCGTGCAAAGTTATTCACCCCCTTTACTTTCAGTGCAGCAAACTCTGTCCAGAGGTTCAGTGAGGATTTCTGAATGACCCAATGTTGACCTAAATGACTAATGATGATAAATGGAATCCACCTGTGTGTAGGTTGTTACAGTTTAGCACTTTATTGCCCTGGTCTTATGGCACTGTGGAAGAATGGAAACATGTATTTTTTTTATACACTCGAGTGACAAATAAAGAACCTTGAATGTCAGCTCTGAATGAGAGCGGACCTTTTTAAGGGGATCCCTGTCTAATAAGATAAACATCACTTAAAACATTATACTTTCCCTATATAACTAAAATAAACAAATAAAAACACCAATGGCATCTTATTTCTTTCATAAATAGAGAATATTTCACTCAACAGGAACTGCTGTTGGTGCAGGATGATGATGCCACGTGTGATCTAGCTCTATGGAATATATGGATGAACATGCTCTGTGACATCATCATCCTGCGACAGGAGCGCCTCCTATAGAGTGAAAGATTCTCTATTTATGAAAGAAATAAAGTATTGAAGGGGTTTTTATCTGCATGTTTTAGTTATAGAAGGCAAGTATAGTGTTTTAACGCATATTTGTCTTATTAGGCACGGACCCTTTTAAGGGTGTGGTTGTGCAGCGACGAAGACATATTTGCTTCAAGTCTAAATCTGGGGCTAGTCTCGCATTGCCATAAGATCAAAGATCTCTGCTTCACTGATACATCTGTGGGTAAATCTAAATGCAATGCAAGGGGTTTGGATGCCAGAGAAAACAAGTGGTCGACAACAAACCCACGCCCAACTGCTTTGAAAACCAATGCTGATCCCATATGAAGGGACTCTCCCTCTAAAGTATTTGCATTGGTTCTGCAATGCAAAAACACAACAACAACTAAAACATATCTGAATATTGTATCTAAGCAGCTTTAGTCCATTTGAATTCAAATGTTACTATATGTATTAATAAGCACAGCTTTCTGATCATCTGCTTATGTAATATTTGGGAGTACCGGTACTACTTACTACTACTACTACTACTACTACTACTACTACTACTACTACTACTACTACTAGTTTCTGATGCTAGATTCTATTTCACAGCGCTAGATTCTAGTTTCCGACGCTAGATTCTAGTTATTCATGCTAGATTCTACAGTAGTCCCCCCACGGTAGATTCTAGTTCCTCTCAGTAGATTGTAGTTTCTGAAGTTAGATTCCAGTTTCTGACACTAGATTCTAGTTCCCGACACTAGATTATAGTCCATAACACTAAATTCTAGTTTGTGACACTACATTCTAGTCCCTGGCTTGAGGTTCTAGTTTTTCTGGAAAAATCTCTTTTTGCGTCAGTGATGCTTAACATATTTCATACTAAGGACCCCCAGAAATATCTATTATTTAGCTGCAGAATCTCATCTAAAACATGTTGTTCTAGGGATCCCCCCAGAAGCAAAGATTTGAGTTAAAAATGTTTGCTTCCGAAATAATGTATTCAAAGATTTCCACCACATTTTCGCAATTTTTCAAAAATAAATAAAAAAATAAATAAATAAAAAAATAGCAGAACTACAAGCTCATATCGCGCCACCGAGTGGCGCGATATGAGCTTGTGGATCTGCTATTTTTCCAACAGCTAAAACACCAAAACGCATCCAACAGATATTTTTGTATATTATATATAGCATAGCTTCTGCAAGGCGGGATAGGCATCAGAAATTACACCTAGATATACATCACTGCAGAGGGTGTGACCTGTCAACCCTTAGTGTACTGAACGCGTTTTGGTGTTCTAAGCATTATGTTTTAACTATTGAAAAATAGCAGATCTACAAGCTCATAGCGCGCCACCGAGTGGCGCGTTATGAGCTTGTATCTCTGCTATTTTTGAAAAATCGTGAAAACGTGGTGCAAATCATATTACGTTATTCAGGAACTAGAAATCTAGACAGGATGGGTAAGAACTTTTTTTTAATGCAATAAAATGTGCTCCTTGTCCCGTCTCTCTCACCTGATGTCTCGCCTGGCATGCCTGGTCTGCCAATGTTACACAGCAGGTGGTCAATGTTGGGGACAGGCTGGGAGTCTCTCTTGTCCTCTGGAGCCTACACAGTACACAGTACACACACACACACACGCACGCACGCACACACACACACACACACACACACACACACACACACACACACACACACACACACACACACACACACACACACACACACACACACACACACACACACACACACACACACACATGCACACACGCACATGCACACACACATTGTTAAAGTATGACATACAGTATGGCAGATAGTTTTCTTCCTTTTTCATACCAGGGCCCACTATTTAGTCTGCATTTTAGCCACAGAGGACCATCGTTTGATGTTGAGTTTAGTCTCTCAGACCCCAAAACTAAAAGATTTTCAAGTTTGTTTGACAACAATTTGGGAGAGACAAACTGGCAGAAACGTTGGTCAGAATAACAATTCTTCTAATTCTGCAGATACTTGGAAAAATTAAGTCATTCAGATGTTTGAATATAATTTAACTCTTGAGAGCGTGAAATAATTAATTTAACACTCTCAAGAGTTACAGATCTACAAGGGTCGATTTGGTTACCAGCTGTCCCGTCATTTAGTCCGGGGACCACCTGGAATCCTCTCAGGGACCACTGGTGGTCCGCGGAGGTGGTAGTGCTGTGGGTGATTTTACCTTTTCATCTTTCTCCAGCTCTCCTTCACCAAAGAACCAGTCATGCTGTTGAATTAAAAAAAAAACACACACAGAGTTGTCAGAACCTGTCACTGTGGTGGTTTCTGGTGCTGTAGATAGCGTCACCTCATAGTTAAAATCTTTAAAAAAAAAAAGTTAAAACCTCAATAGTTAAAAATGGCCAGTCTACAAGCTCACACAGTGTCAATAGATTAGCACGCTGAACTATTCAAAAATGTTTAGCGGTGACAAAAACAGAGCCCTTAAACACTGTTTATTACATGGCTTGAATGAATGCTCCAATCAGAAGCCAGCGTTCTGGTCATGTGAGCGGTCACATAATACACTATAATCACCGCTCCGTGCTATTATTGACCACTGCATAAACAAGTTCCCCAAAGTGCAAACAGCTGTGTTCATATCAATCCGCGCTGCGCTTCCGCATTTAGTTCCAGCACGCCGTTAGCGGGTCCATTTGGTTAGCTACGTATTTGGTTGTTTACATGCCGTTGTCGTCACCCTCTCAAGGACCACTGGTGGTCCTCGGACGTTGAAAACCACTGACGTAAGCCCGCGGTGCGCTTCCGCATTTAGTTCCAGCACGCCGTTAGTGGGTCCATTTGGTTAGCAGCTACGTATTTGGTTGTTTACATGCCGTTGCCGTCACCCTCTCAAGGACCACTGGTGGTCCTCGGGCGTTGAAAACCACTGACGTAAGCCATGTAATAAGCGGGATAACACCCTTCGAACCGGTGATTTGTTTCCTAACTAACTGACCTTGGCTGCGCCTCGGTCAGTTAATAGGAAACAAATCACCGCCTCGTCGGGTGTTATCCCTTACATATCATATACATTAGAGTTCCACAGGTGACTACAGTACACTAGGCCTCTTCCTTTTCCCCCTCAACAACAAAATTCAGCGAAAATATCCAACCTAAGAACGCACAGCGTATTGTAAGCTTGTAGATCAGCTTTTTTTTTTAGACTATTTTCCCAATAAGGTGATGTCACTTTGTTGCAAATTCATTTGCTTGGTGTGTGTGTGTGTGTGTGTGTGTGTGTGTGTGTGTGTGTGTGTGTGTGTGTGTGTGTGTGTGTGTGGTGTGTGTGTGTGTGTGTGTGCATGTGCGTGTGTCAGGGCCAGATGTAACCTTTCCCAATTGTGGGGGGCAGAAGAAAATGGTATGGGTGCGGCTTCATCGCCCGTATCGCTTCGCGCCACGGGCGATGAAGCCGCACCCATACCATTTTCAGTTACAGGACTTTTATTAGGCAAGTGAAGCATCAATAATAACATCAGTTGTTGTTGAAGTTGCAACAGACACGCAGCATGCATAAAGCTAAAGGTCTGACTCAGAGAGTTTTCTGTTTTCAATGATGAAATGCTGTTGGTTTAGTGGTGCCACAGCTGTAGTTAGTTAGTAGCAGTGGTAGTGTTTCAAATCATTTTAATTACAACATATAAGCACTTCCATTTGAAATATCTTGGGTTGTTTTGCAAGTTTGGTGGGCATTGCCCCCGCATGCCCATGCTTAGATCCGCCCCTGGTGTATGTGTGTGTGTGTGTGTGTGTGTGTGTGTGTGTGTGTGTGTGTGTGTGTGTGTGTGTGTGTGTGTGTGTGTGTGTGTGTGTGTGTGTGCATGCATAAGTGGTTCTTACGTGCAGGATGAGTGTCTCCACTATTTTGTAGCGGTCAGGCATGTGTGTGACCATGTCTGTCATGTTGTCCTCTGAGGTTCTGACCAGCGTTGGACCAAACACCAGGGCCAGGTTTCTAGGCTCCATCTAGACAGCAAAGATTGTAATACTGCATGTAAATGGAAGGGAAATTGGGAACAATCCCGATTTACCAGATTGAAGCATGGTTCATTTTCCTCATAATAAGCATGTTGCTGGTTTTATATTCTTTGGTATCGTTTTCAACCTTTTTGACACCAGGGACCACCCTTTATTCAGCATCTGAGCCACGGACCACCATTTGATTACATTTTCACCCTAAAGGCC
Source organism: Benthosema pterotum (assembly GCA_039105355.1). Taxonomy (NCBI): domain Eukaryota; kingdom Metazoa; phylum Chordata; class Actinopteri; order Myctophiformes; family Myctophidae; genus Benthosema; species Benthosema pterotum. Next base: position 46,752,490 of record CM076981.1, on the reverse strand, counting down.
TAAAACTAAAGAATTCTTTTGGTTTTGTACACAATTCCAGGCTGTATCTGGGAAACAAAACAGTGTAGACTTCTTAATTAAGTGATTAAGTAATTCAGATGATGAATATTTTAACTCTTGAGAGTGTGAAAATGAAATCAAATGGACCCGCAAGGGTCCATTTGATTTCATTTTTACATTCTCAAGAGTTACATCTGGTGAACCAACTTTCCCTCATTTAGCCTGGGGATCACCTGGAATCCTCTCAGGGACCACTGGTGGTCCCCGGACCACTGGTTGAAAACCCCTGGCTTAAGACATTATTCTTGTCTTACTCGTGTCTTACTATATACATTCATTATTAAGTTATTACTGCATTATTATCAAAAAGATGAAGTGGTGCAATAGAAAGGTCTTCCAGATTTTATGTCCATGTAATGTAACTGCAGTATTGTGTTTCGTCACTAGGTGTCGCTAAATCCAAGCAAATTACAACCAAAAATAGAAGCATATTGAACAATATATGAATTTAGTTTGCATATTGTCACTGGGAGGAGGAATCAACTATTGAACACCTTTTATGTGTGTTGGCTAAAAACAAATATTGAGCCAATGAAAAATACCAACTATATTCACCACCATACCAACTTTGATGGGGCATTATTGCGTTGTTTTAACCCATTGTGTCTTCACCCTCGATTTGAGTTCCTGACACCAGATTATACAGTAGTTCCTTACACCAGATTATAGCTGCAGCAACATTCTAGCTTTTGACACTAGATTCTACAGTAGTTTCCGACCCTAGATTCTAGTTATTGACACTAAATGATAGTTTCTGATGATAGGATCTACTTTTGACACTAGAATTTAGTTTCTGACGCTAGAATCGAGTTTTTGACACTAGATTCTATAGTCTCTGACACTAGATTCTAGTTTTCTGAAGAATCTGTGTTCCTGTGTCCAGGCAAAGCCAAGGACCACCAGAATTATCCATATTTGGCTGCAGACCCCCCATCTGTTGGAATCTGGGAATCCCTAGAACAACATGTTGTTCTCGGGGTTCCCCAGATGCAAAAATTTGAGTTAAAAATGTTTGCTTCCAAAATAACATATTCAGAGATTTGCAGCACATTTTCACAATTTTTCAAAAATAGCAGAACAACAAGCTCATGTCGTGCCACTCGGTGGCGCGACATGAGCTTGTTGATCTGCTATTTTTCAATAGATAAAACACCAAAACGCGTTCAGGACACTAAGGGTTAAAAAATATATATAAGGATTTATTCATTTCCTGAAAAAGGTATATTTTTTTATTTCCTAAAAGAAAATTGACAGGTGTTTTGACAGCAGGGATCTATTATTTTTCAGCTGTAGAATTATGCAGGACTAATTAATTATCATTCATTGAGACCAGGCCCGGCACTCACCTTGTTCTTCTCACAGTGGTCTGCTACCTTCTTCAGATGACCCACCATGAACTTGAGAGTGTGATGGTAATAGTCTGGGAGGTCATGAATCTGAGGAGAGGAGCAGTGGTTTTCAACCTTTTTTTTTCATATCAGGGCCCACTATTCATTCAGAATCTGAGCCACGGACCACAATTTGATACATTTTAGCCCCACAGACCCCAAAACTAGAGGTCTTTCTTTCTTTTTTTTTTAGCAGTGTGTGTGTGTGTGTGTGTGTGTGTGTGTGTGTGTGTGTGTGTGTTTTAGCAGTGTGTGTGTGTGTGTGTGTGTGTGTGTGTGTGTGTGTGTGTGTGTGTGTGTGTGTGTGTGTGTGTGTGTGTGTGTGTGTGTGTGTGCGTGTCACATACCAGCTTCTTCATGGTCTTCAGTCTGTCATCTGAATCTTCTATCCGATTGGCATCAATAAAATCAATGTACTTGTCTGTGAACACAGATCACATGATCTGAGATATACTGTAGATGGGTGCCGTAGTATAAATAAATACTCAAAGGGGAAGTCCACCCATTTTCAACATTTTAATATGTCATTGATGTACCTTTGAGGTGTTGGGTGGACATGATAAAAAAGTTCCCCCATTCTGTGTTCCCAAGAAATGGAGGTCTGAAGAAAAACACTAACGTGGTGAAACATCTTGATGACGTCATCAAGGTGCATTTCCACCATGTTAATGGATTTCTTTAGATGCTTCTTTTTTTTTCTGAGAGCGTACAAATGGAACATTTGTACGCTCTCAGAAAAAAAAAAACAGTCTTTTTCCATTGTGGCCCACTATAAGACATACAAACACCAAACGTTCTATACCAACAACCATTTTAAAACACACAAAAAAAGAAATACTGATATAGTCCACAAGCTATTCAGCAAAAGTAGACACAGGTACAGGTCTAAATTCAATTGTGTTTGTACATTCTGATGAACCGCTTTTGCTATATACTGTAAATATACGATATGACAGATTCACTAAACAACAGGACTCACCATCGGTGAACAAAGGCTCTGGCAGCTTTCGGAAGAAAGACTTGAGCAGACTGCTGATCACATTCAGATCCTGCCATCGCTGTGGGAATGATGACAATTTGTACAATAAGTCTGTATGTTTTATGTAATCTGAAACAACATGGCTGCTCCTCACCATCTGTACCAAATGGGTGTGAATTTCAACCCAGACATGCATTGACCATTACAATATGCAGGTCTTAAGGAGACGCTTTCTCTTGTAGTCACACATCCACAATGCCTGCTGCAGAAAATTTAAAAATATAATGAATACGACTAATGAATTAACACATCGACCGCGAGCGCGTGCTCGTCGTTTTCTGCCGTATGCTTTTTCTGCTGTAGGCTTTTGAATGCGTTGGATTGAATGGGTGCGAATGGGACAAAGTTCTGTTCCAAACGAAAGTCACTAACGGGATCTCTATCAGACGATGCGCTGGGACAAATAGTTGGATTAAAGAATGAAATCTACATTCCGTCGTTTTCTGCGCCTACGTCGTTACCGGCGGACGGGACAGAGCGTGACGCGCACGACGACCACAACTTCGGAGTTAATAGTCGAATAGTGTTTTGCTAGTCGAATAATCGAATAGTTGAATATTTAGTTAATGCCCTACACTGTACATAATTCGGTATTCGAACGGGTAAAGACTACCGTAGTATATCAATATATAAACCAATAGATATATTGGTTATTACTGCGCCAAAAATGTAAATAGAAACGAGTGTCTCTATACGTACCTCCTCAGCGGTGTTGATCTCCAAGCCCTTGTTGAGGTGCTCCTGCAGGTTGGAGACCATGGCGTTGTTCCCTGGAACGCGGTAGATGCCCGTGTACTCCAGACCGGAACTCTCCACCACGCCACAGCACATCTCCACGATCAGAGGGACAAACTGCAACGACAGGCAGAGAGAAAGAGAGACATTCAAGAAGACGGATTCAACGTATGGAGGGAGGGAGAGAGAGAGAGGAAGGAAGGCAGGGGCGGATGTAACATTTCCCAATTGGGGCGGGGGGAGGGCAGGAGAAAATGGTATGGGCGCGGCTTCATGAAGTCGCACCCATACCCAGGGTTCCTACAGGTTTCTTAAAGTAACATTTAAGTCTTTTTAAGACCTTTTTAAGGCCATTTATATGAAACGTAATACCCATTTCACGGCCATCGTCAATAAGCAACATTTTATATATTTTCACAACTAGCACTGGTGCTACCTACATTTTCATTTACCAGCACCACCAGAATTTATATAAAAGTATATATTTTTGAGTACCGGTAAGCCTGTCCCAAAACATGTGAATACTGTTTGACGCACAGCCTTTGAACATTAAAAAATGCAAATGTAAAAATAATACTAAAATTTAAGAGGTAGCTATAAAAATGCAAGGCTTTTTAAGTCTTTTTAAGGTATTATTTTCAAATTCATAAATGCAATGACTTTTTAAGATCCCGCGGGAACCCTGCCATACCATTTTCAGTTACAGGACTTTTATTAGGCCAGTACAAGCATCAATAATAACATCAGTTCTTGTTGAAGTTGCAACAGACATACAGCATGCATAAAGCTAAAGGTCTGACTCAGAGAGTTTTTCTGTTTTCAATGATGAAATGCTGTTGGTTTTAGTGGTGCCACAACTGTAGTTAGTTAGTAGCAGTAGTAGTAGTGTTTCAAAATCATTTTGAATATAAGCACTTTAATTTGAAATATCTTGGGTTGTTTTGCATGCCATCATGTTTGGTGGGGCAGACTGGGCATTTAGGGGGGGGGCATCCCCCCCCCCCCATGCCCATGCCTAGATCCGCCCCTGGAGGAAGGAAGGAAGCAGGAAGACAAGAAAGGGAGGCACACAGTTTGGGGTGTGTGTGGGGGGCAAGAAGGAAATCATACGGACACTCTTATCATGGGTGACTTTGAAAATACATGTTCAGAATATGAGATATGAATGAGCCCTCGTCTAGAACGCGGCGGAGTGAGTGGAGGAAATTAATTATGGAATGTGCTACAAAGTAACGACAATGACAAGAAATGACAGACTTGTTTTTTTGAAAGTAAATCTAAATGTATACTAAGTAAACTAATACATTTGACATCTTAAAGTTACAATCTGGGACTTATTTTAATGCACACACTTTTAATTAAAAAAAAGAAAAAGACCTTGCATAGGAATTTTGTTTAAATAGTTATTTGAATCTGACATTGCACCAGATTGTGTAGCAAATGTGCAGCTAGATTTATTGTAGTTTACTCTAGAACATGGACAGTTTATGACAAATGTATTAAAAGTTATACTTTGCTTTATCACAACTGAAATTGGACAGATACAGTACTCTTTAACTCCCTGACAGATTTACCACAACTTTTGTGTTGTGTTGAGTGTGTGATTATTCAGTTGTCTGCTTTTCACTCCAAAAGTCGGCTTTGTTTTGTTAACAAGCTCATTAACTCACTGCACACTACCTCATGAAGTCCTTTAAGTGGTGATTGCACTACAAAACCCAGAAAACACCTCGGTGGCGCGCTATGAGCTTGTAGATCTGATGTTTTTTTCAAAAGCTAAAGTAAGCATAACGTAATGCTTAGAACACCAAAACGCGTTCACTGGAGAAAGGGTTCAAGAAACAAGTCATTGTTTTACATATAAAGTGTTGATCTGCCCACACAAAAATAAATGATCTGAACATACTTTGTGGTCATGTGAAGGCTGACAGTCCTCCAGTCTGATGCCGAACGCCTTGGGACTTTCTGTCTTCTTGCTCTTCTTCATCAGGTTGATGCCCCACAGCATCTTGTTATCATCTGAACACACAGACACAGATGGACACATTTAACACATTTACCGCGAACGCGCGTCCGTGGTTTTCAGCTATATGCCACGGCTCAAGCTAGTGCATTCAGTAAAAAAAACCTTATTTTGAAGCGCCAGATCTCCTAAACAGGATGTGCGATGACGTCATGCTGTTTCTGGTGTCTTGACTAACCTGTCCTCCCACGATCTGAGCAAAAAGTTCCGGGTCAAAAGTCAGGAAGTGACGTCTAACCCTAGTTGATCTACCTGTGCGCTCCACGACATTCAGGGGCAGATTCCAGGAAAGGCTTTTGAATGCATTGGATTGAATGGGCGCGAATGGGACAAAAAAAAAAAATGTCCCATTCGCCCATTCTGTCCCAAATGAAAGTCAGCCACGGGATCTTTATTAGATGATGCTCTCGGACTAAAAGATGGATTGAAGAATGAAATCTACATTTTGTCGTGTTCTGCGCCTTTGTCGTGTTTGGTGAGCGTTGTCCGATGGTAAGAACATGATGAGTGCGTGATCGGCGATAAAACTATTAGGACGAGCCGGTGGAATGATTTACAAAATGACTAACTACGCGTTACAACAGCGGGAGACCCAACAGCAAAACGACACTTGAAATTTATTACCCAATGTCACCCTAAAAAGATGAATTATTTTCATCTCTCGCCAGCTACCGCTCACCTTGGGCTAAGGGTGCACTTTTCAGACTATAAATAGTAGTTGCAGAAGTTACTGTACATACAGTCCCCAGTGAAACAACCCTGTTCAGTCCTCACTAGCGACTTGACTTGTTCACTCTTATTTTAAGAAGAAAATATTTCAACAAACTAAGCAATTATAGAAGTGTGCAAAGTGCACACGATTTCATCCTTTAAAACTTTACAACAGCTTTGCGAACACAAAGGGAGAAATAAAATGTTTTCCGCGGGGTAAAGTCAAGTCAAGTTTATTTACTGGATATAGCGCATTTCACCCGACAAGTGAGGACTCAATGTGCTTCAGAGAAATACAGAAGTACAGAGAAAACATACTGTATGAAAGTACAAAAACAAAAGAATGTATACATTTATATATGTATACGCCGCGATTGGCTGAAAAATGGCAACTTCCAGGGGAAGTTAACAAAGCGGAAGTCCTGCCTTTTGATAGTCGCTCTGGGGTAGCCTGGAGCCTGGCTTTCATTCCGCAGCGCGGAAGTCTGAAGATCGAGGCTAGCTATGGCTAGTAGTTGCTGGGCGCCATAGACCAGGGGATTTCAACCTTTTGGATACCAGCGCCCACCATTTATTCAGCATTTGAGCCACGGACCACCATTCGAGAACATTTTAGCCCCACAGACCCCCAAAACTAAAGATTTATTTGGCTTTTGTCCATCTTCTAGTTGTGTAGACTTGGGGCTAATTCAGATTATGAATATTTTTAACTCTTGAGAGCGTAAAAATGAAACCAAATGGACCCGCAAGGGTCCATTTGGTTTAATTTTTACGCTCTCAAGAGTTACATCTGGTTAACCAACTTAGCTGGGGACCACCTGGAACCCTCTCAGGGACCACTGGTGGTCCCCACCTGTTGAAAACCCCTGCCATAGACAAATAATGCACTAATGAAAAAAAAAAAATCGTGTGGCTCTCGCCCGCTGTAAAAAAGATGTCAGTGAGTAAGTCATTGTTTTATCAACTCCTCATTGGAGCGTGAGTAGCTTCTTACGCACCATGTTTGGAGGAGCGGTTCATTGAGGCGTTGTCCGTCTTTGCCAGGAGGAAAGGAGGCATCATTCTATGAGCTCTGGGGGACGCATCCGGCTTGTTGACTGTGGAACTGCAACACAAGTGAAAGAGACACGGATCAGTCAAGGCCAGCAGACGAACCATATGACAATGGGTGCAATTCCCGATCGCTGTGGTGTAGCCAGGTATGGTGTAAGTCTTCTCATTGGCTGGCAGGTCTGGGGCCTTGCGGTAGGCCCGGAAGCCTGTACCACCAGGCCTGGGCCTATCCATAATAATTAAAACCGGTCATCAAGAGGGGGGTCAGGTGATTTCTGGACATTTTGACTTGCAGGTTTTAATTATTCTGGGTAATTATTTGGTAAACTCAGGCCCAGGCCTGGTGGTATAGGCTTTCGGCCTACCGCAAGACCCCAGCCAATGAGAAGACTTACACCATACCTGCTACACCACAGCGATCGGGAATTGCACCCAATGTCTATTATTTATATGCGAAATATAGAATGTTTATATTTAAAGTACGTTGTATACAGTGTATAAGTAGTGATTGACTATAAAGTAATCTAAGATATTCCATTTATTATTCAGTTACTGGTGCAGTTTAAAGTAAGTCAAAGTTTGTTTTTTTTCACCCACATTTCAACCACGCCTCAGATGAAGCTAATTATTTTAATTAAAGAATTTCACCCTGCATATAACAATATGAAGAGGTTTTAGAAGGCTGTATTTGATTCATTCATGTTGGAGGCTTATTAAAGCATAAGACTATTAACGGTGCGTGTGTATGTATCTCTTTTTGTTTGCTTTATTTCTCTCTCTGTTTTGGATCAAGCTTGCTCAGTTTTAAATGTCCTCTATAAATAAAGTTTATGGGCACCATACTTACCTCTTCCTGTAATCGTTCATTTTCTTGTTGATGAGTGCTTGCCTTGAGAATCCGAGATCCTGAAACAAATGTAAAAATCCAGGTATAAGTGCACTCATAACCAGCTACCAGCAGTCAGAGCCTTCTAGTGGGAGAGAGGATATTGGTGTACAGCAGAGGCCGGAAGCAGAGCGGAGCAGCCAGGTCACGTGACTTTACAGAGCCTCTTTGAGTCCTATCTGAGCATAACGCTCACTACTCCTACAGTCTCACCAGATGTATACAGTAGTGTACGAGACAATACCAGACAAATCGCGTGGCACTGTTGTTAGGGGACTATTATAAAAAGTCGGACATGGCCAGCGGTGTTAAGGAGAAGACGCTATTAATCCAGCACCGTTGGTTGTAGCTGAATATAAAGGAAACATAATTTCTCCTCTCTTTTTGTTAACTTGATCACGTTTTAAGCCCCTTTGACCAAGTTGATGTGTAATTACAGACATTACATTACATTACATTACGAGACCACACCCTGACTATAATACCACCTCAAATTCTAGGCTTATATTTGGGACAATATGGCACACGTGTATGGGTACATGTATATCCATGTGTGTATGTGCGTGCATGCCATGCACACTTGCGATGGCACACCCATATGGAAAAAAAAAAAAAAAAAAAACTCTTGAAAGTGTTACCTTTCATACAAGCCAGAACACAGAATGGGGGAACTTTTCTATCTTGTCCGCCCTAACACCTCGAAGGTACATCAATGAAATAGTGTTGAAAATGGGTGGTCTTCCCCTTCAACATCCTGGCCTTTTTAACTGTTTAAGTCCCATGGATGTTAAGTCGAGTATTTGTTTACAAAAACGAGCGAGGTAGGAGGTACCATAGACGTTAAGGCGATATTTGAAATCGCACAGGATTTAAAGTCCTGTGAGATTTGAAATTTGTATTTAGGTCCATAACTGAGCCTATTGTGGCAATCAATGGCCACTTAACTTTCACTTTCACTTCAATATGATTAATTTTGGCATAATAACATCCTAGCATCTCTCCTGTGGGTGTGTAATGATGGAAGAGTTTTATTTATTTATTTTTTTCTGATGAATGATTGAAATGAAATTAACCCTTTTAGTTACACATCTCTAAAATATGTGTGAAAAAAAATATACAACTGCTGTTTGTGATTTTTTTGTTTTTGAGATAATCAATCAATTGCATATAAATGGTACTCTGGACCTCAAGGGGCGCTACAGGCTGGCAAAATGCCACTCATGGAGTTAAGATCTTGCACCTAGACTCAGTGAGTCGTAACATCTTACATGAGGATTGTATGAAAGGCGCCACTTTCAAGAGTTGGTGTATAAAGTTCTTTTTGTCCCTATGGGCTGCACACAGGGCTGCCCCCCAGAGCAGTGTTGCCAACTGCCAACATCCAAAATGCACTAGTGGCACCTCCAAAATGCACTAGAATGCGCTAGAGCAGGTTGGTTTTCAACCATTTTCGTACCAGGGCCCACTGTTTATGCTGAATTTTAGCTACAGACCACTATTTGATGTTGAGTTTTAGTCTCTCAGACTAATTAAGGAGAAACAACTGGCAAAACGTTGGTCAAAACAGCAATTGTTATACATTTTCTAAATGTGTACAGTAGATTCTTGAAAATGAAGCGTGTCGCTTCGCGCCACGGCGATGAAGCCGCATTCATGCCATTTTTGGTCACAGGACTTATATTAATCAAGTAAGCATCGATAAAATAACATCAGTTGTTGTTGAAGTTGGAAGGACTGAGTTTTCTGTTTTCAGTGATGAAATGCTGTTGGTTTCGTGGTGAGTGACACAACTGTAGTTAGTTAGTTAGTAGCTGACTAGCAGTAGTAGGGTTTCAAATCAACAGGTGGTCCGGGGACCACCAGTGGTCCCTGAGAGGGTTCCAGGTGGTCCCCAGGCTAAATGAAACCTGGTTAACCAGAGGTAACTCTTTGAGACCGGGTCCATTTGGTTTCATGTTTACGCTCTCAAAGAGTTAAAATATTCATCATGTGAATGATACAAAGTCTACACAACTAGATAATGTAGAAGATTAATGGTCATTTTGATCTGTATGTTGGACTGTTTGGTTTCCCAAATCCAGCCTGGAATTGTGGACGAAAGCAAAAGAAATCTTTAGTTTTGGGGTCTGTGGGGCTAAAATGTCGTCAAGTGGTGGTCCGTGGCTCAAATTCTGAATAAATGGTGGTCCCTGGTATGAAAAAGGTTGAAAACCCCTGATGTAAATGATACACCACCCCCCCCCCCCCCCCCATGCCTAGATCCGCCCCTGCCCCCACAGAGAGAGATAACGGAACCTCATTGTCGGTCTTGCTGTTCTCCCTGATGACTCGTATCCAGGCCAGCATGTCGTCTCGGTCCTCGGCCTGCAGCAGGTATTCACAGAAGTCCTGCGTGGTGAGCCGCAGCGTGTGCTTGCGCTTGGTCTCGCTGTAGGCGATGTCGATCAGGCAGCCGCGGATGCTGATCGGAGGATGCTGCTGCTGCTGCTCGTTGTCCTGGCCCGCCCCCCCGCCGGGCCCCGCCCCGTGGAGGACCGCCTCCCGCTTGTCCTTGTAGAGGAAGAGCGAATGGGAGCGCAGCACCGAGAAGCCCCGCTTCCACGGCCGCATGCCGCCGCCCACTTTCTGGGAGGGGAAAAAAAACACACACAAATCTAACAGTTAGAAAAACACAGTGGTTTTTCTAACCGGCGGTCCGGGGACCACCTCCTTGGGAACTAATGTGGCATTGCTTTTATGAAACCAAGATTGGCAAGATTAACCAGTTTTCATGAAACCGAATGATCACTGATCCAGGATATAATAAACTGGGGTATCATTTAAATCCTGGCTTATTTCCTAATCCACCTTTCGTGAAACAGGCCCCTGTTCATTTTCCACGTAGACTTTACAATACTGATTCAATCAAAGGTGATTACGCCGTGTACAAAGCCAACTCGAGTAGTGACAAATCATGACAACAAACCAGTGTTTTTATAGTTAACTAAAACTAAAACGAAAAAAAAAAAAAATGAAAATAAATAAAAAATAAAAATAAAATAAAATAAAATAAAATGACAAAATACCTGTTAACTGAAACTAAACTACAATACATAAAAAACTAAACTAAACTATACTATAACTGCATTGTGTGTTCACAAAACATAACTGAAAAATAACTGAAATCACACTCAAAATACCCTTCAGTTTCGTTTTTTTTTTTTTTTTTTTTTTTTATCAATATGTATATGACTTTCAGGCATTTATAATAAATAAATAAATAAATAAATAAATAAATAAATAAATAAATAAATAAACTTTTTATAAACTTTTTATGACAGTTTTCAGCACCATAGGGTACCACACAATACCAAACAAAGTACAAAAAATTTACATATGAACAAAACTGCAAAAAAATAAAAATAAATAGATAAAACTAAACTAAAAATGAAAAATCCATAACTACAATAACCCTGCAACAAACTCATTTTGGGCCAATCAAATAATTAGCAAGAAGTCAAACTGCATCAGTAGGCACTGCAGTAGCAGAAGTGTGTGTGTGTGTGTGTGTGTGTGTGTGTGTGTGTGTGTGTGTGTGTGTGTGTGTGTGTGTGCGTGTGTGTGTGAGTTACCTTGCCCTTCTCTGTGAGGATCTGTTTGTAGTGCAGCCAGCCCTCCTTACGGATATCACTGAAAGTAATGGTGCCCAGTTCAGAGGTGGAGTGGCGCTTGGACCTGGCCTCTTCCTGGACCCGCAGACTCTCCAGAGACTAAGAAAGCACAGTATATTGTGTTAAAAGGGAATTCCACCCATTTTCAATATTTTACTATGTCATTGATGTACCTTCGAGGTGTTGGGTGGACATGATAAAAAAAAAGTTCCCCCATTCTGTGTTCCCAAGAAATGGAGGTCTGAAGAAAACCACTAACATGGTGAAACATCTTGATGACATCATCATCAAGATGTATTTTCACCATGTTAATGGATTTCTTTAGATGCTTCTTTTTTTCTGAGAGCGTACAAATGGAACCAAATGAACCCGTTAGGGTTCATTTGGTTGCTCTCAGAAAAAAAAAAATATTGAAAATGGGTGGAGTTCCCCTTTAAACGTAGGAACACCCTAAGGTCTAAATTAATACTTTCTTCATGGAATGATATTGCATGACTCACAGGGGGAAGGTTTAACATGCGTTAAGCAATGCTATTGTGGACTCACCCCATCAGTGAAAAAGCTCTTGACCCTTTTTGGCAATCTCCTGTTAAAACAAACAGGGAAAAAGTTAAAGGTAGGGGAAGTGATTTCACTTTTGTCAGATATCACCCAAAAAAAATTTTTTTTCTGTTAAAATGCTCTATTATAAGGTGTGGAAACCACATATGGAGTTTCCCCCTCCCCACGTTAGCAGAGGAGCTAATAAAAGTTCCCCAGGTCACCACAATTCTCCTCCAATCAGGAGCGAGCAGCAGGTTCACATAGTCTAGCTACTTTTGGGGGCCCCTAGTGCACCAGGCTGGTACTACACCATGAATTTCAAATCACTTCCCCTACCTTTAAAGACATTTCAGTTAGTACGTTGCAGTTACAGTAAAGGTTGTTTTCAGATGGACTACGATTAACACACTTGTAATAGACCTATGTACTTAGGTAAGCCCCTCCCCAAACTGCTATGGTCCAATCACAGCTAAGCATAACATGTGATAGACAAACCTCTCCACCAATAGCTTTCCTATTATGATAAAACATTGTTTTAAAAAATAAATGTCACACAGACACATTTTTCCACTGCATAGGGCATGCCTTGTTGATGGATTTGGAAGAGATTTTAAAGGTCTGGTTCCAAAAATGAACCAGTATTTATTGTGTAAAGTCCATGATATTTACATTGGAATGAATGAGCCTGGGTGCAAAGTGTCCTAGGGTGGACTAGAGGGCAGGGCTTTTCTAAAGGTCTATTCATCTTCAATGAGAGGCCTGTCTTATTTGTGTTTGAGCAGAGAAATCGAGACGACAACGCGAGTGTATTTAGGTGGTTCGAGTGAAATTGCACACTGACTGAATTGAGTTTTTTCGTTCTTTTTCGCTTGCGTTGTCACAATTCTCGTGCATCGATCTGTTGTAGTGGCCACTTGTCCTTAAGCTCAGAAATGTTCAAAAAACACCTTTGTAGCCCCTTCCTGGGGAAGACTGAAAATACTATGGACACTTGCAAAAAGGTTTGTGCAAAATGATGGCTGTCCAGGCAGGGTTTGTTCAGGCTCAAAATAATAATTATTGTCTTCTCTTTCAGGTAATATCAACTTAAACTTTTAAACTTGGAAAATAACAAAATATATTGATCAAACAAAACAAGTCGGCAAGCAGCAAGACTGTCGCTTCTCAGTCTGCCACACCCCTGGTGTGACAGCACATTTCCTTTTATGGGTAGGATTTCCTGCAGTGGGCAGAGAGCAGACTGACATGTAAGCTGCATTTGACATCCCCACCACCAGAGGGCCAATAAATATAAATCATTATTTTAGAATTCTTAGAATATAAGTGAATGGCTCCTATATCTGAATGGCTCCTACATCTGTCGTTGAGCCAGACGACATCTCCGTCACTCATTTTGCACAAGAAGGGTCATGGTAAAGCAGGGGTTTTTCACCTGGTGGTCCGGAGACCACCGCCAGTGATCCCTGAGAGGGTTCCAGGTGGTCCCCAGGCTAAATGATAGAGAGCTGGTTAATCAGGTGTAACTCTCTGAGTGCGTAAAAATGAAAAGCATTCATGTTTACACTCTCAAGAGTTAAAATATTCATTATCCGAATTAGCCCAAGTCTACACAACTAGAGAATGTACAGTAGAAGATTAATGGTCATTTTGATCTGTATGTTTGCCTGTTTTGTTCCCCAAATCCAGCCTGGAATTGTGGACAAAAGCAAAAGAAATCTTTAGTTGTGGGGTCTGTGGGGGGTCTAAAATGTCCTCAAATGGTGGTCCGTGGATCAAATGCTGAATAAATAGTGGGCCCTGGGATTAAAAAAGGTTGAAAATCACTGTGCTAAAGAGTTCATGTAGACAACCCTTTGACGAACCTGCAAAGTAAATAATGGATATTTACAAACCAGTCTTCACGACTGGTACTGGAAAATCGCATCCAAAAAACTTACGCAAAAACACGTCCTTCTTCCCTGAAGGAGTTGAGACCCTCGTCACAGGACTTGGAACGCTCCGTGGTGATGGCGAGCAGGTAGGAAGAGCGGCGACCCTTGATGCTGCCTGGAGCGACCGCAAGGTATTCGAGAAAGGAAAACATACAGAGGTAAAAATTAAGCCATACAGGCACAAACAAACTATAGCATTTATTGTCACTGACGGCAGTGTCCCACAAAAGTAGTCATGGTAACATAATCTAAAAGCTCACAACACAAAAATGCAATGCATTGTGAGCTTGTAGATTGGCTATTTTCACTACTAATTATTTTGGACATCTCCGACCGACAGTGACAATTGTACTGTAATTGTACTAGTACTATTGAAATTTCTATAGATCAAAAATCTTAGTGGATTTTAGTAACAAAATGAAGGATGCTTTGTTAAGTCGTGTTAGTGACGAATATGAGACAAGACATGAGCAGGTATTAGGGATTACAGTGTTAAACGTACATTAAAGCAGTGGGTTTCAACCAGTGGTCATTGAGAGGGTTCCAGGTGGTCCCCAGGCTAAATGATGGAAAGTTGGTTAACCAGATGTACCGTATTTTCCGCACTATAAGGCGCACCGGATTATAAGGCGCACCGGATTATAAGGCGCACCGGATTATAAGGCGCACCTTTTAAAATTGATTTCACATATAAGGCGCACTTGATTATAAGGCGCAGTGAATAGAAGCTACTACAGTTAACATAGAATAGAAGCTACTGCAGTCAACCAATCCATATATAAGGCGCACTGGATTATAAGGCTCACTGTGGATTTTTGAGAAAATTAAAGGCTTTTAAGTGCGCCTTATAGTCCGGAAAATACGGTAACTCTTTGAGAGCGTAAAAACAAAACCAAATGGACCCTTGTGGGTCCATTTGGTTTCGTTTTTACACTCTCAAGAATTAAAATATTCATCATCTGAATTAGCCCCAAGTCTACACAACTAGAGAATGTAGAAGATTTAATGGTCATTTTGATCTGTATGTTTGACTGTTTTGTTTCCCCAAATCCAGCCTGGAACTGTGGACAAAAGCAAAATAAATCTTTAGTTTAGGGATCTGTGGGGCTAAAATGTCATCAAATGGTGGTCCTCCGTGGCTCAAATGCTGAATAAATAGTGGGCCCTGGTGTCAAAAAGGTTGAAAACCACTGCGTTAAAGGAAATACACTGACATTTTAAATCCGTGGCTTCCACAACAACAAAAGTGTGTTTGCGAAGTTTCGAATACTAAAATGCCACTGTATCCCTTTACGTTTTGAGGTCGATGAGGCAGGGAGAGAGCGTTTTGGAATATGCCATGACGGTGAGAGCATAGATCAGGGGTTTTCAACCTTTTTGATGCCAGGGACCACCATTTTTTCAGAATTTCAGCCACGGACCACCACTTGAGGACATTTTAGCCCCACAGACCCCAAAACTAAAGATTTCTTTTGCTTTTGTCCATCTTCTAGTTGTGTAGACTTGGGGCTAATTCAGATGATGAATATTTTAACTCTTGAGAGTGTAAAAATGAAACCAAATGGACCCGCAAGGGTCCATTTGGTTTCATTTTTACGTTCTCAAGAGTTACATCTGGTTAACCAACTTAGCTGGGGACCACCTGGAACCCTCTCAGGGACCACTGGTGGTCCCCGGACCACCTGTTGAAAACCCCTGGCATAGATAATATATAAAAGAAAGCTAGATGTCTCGCCTGCGCTGCTGGCCAATCGGGAGCGACTTTGTTCGCGGCGGCCATGTTGTCAGAGGACAGCATAACATTGTGTCTATGAGCATATACTTTTTTTAAAATGACGATAACTCTCATTTTTCAACCGATTTTCAAACGGATTGCTTTGTTATAAAGGTCAGAGACGTCCGCATACATAAAGGCGTTATATGAAGAAAAGAAGAAAAGCAAAAATCATAGCCACATCGATAACGGTCACAATAATTTAATCCGTTTGTAAATCCGTCAAGTTTTGAGCGAGTTCTAGCTGTTTTTGTTTGGGCTGCCACAGAGCACAGTGTGTTTAGTCCTCTCACAAGATGGCCGCCGTGAACGACGTCAGAGGCTCCGCCTCAAGACATCTAGCTTTCTTATATATATATATATATATATATATATATATATATATATATATATATATATATATATATATATATATATATATATATATATATATATATATATATATATATAATATATATATATATATATATATATCAGGGGTTTTCAACCTTTTTGACTCCAGGGACCACCATTTGATGACATTTTCACATTAAAGACCTAAAATGAAAGAATTCCTTTGATTTTGTCCATAATTCCAGGCTGTATTTTGCCAACAAAACCGTGTAAAGTTCGTAATTAAGTGGTGCTAATTCAGGTGATGAATATTTTAACTCTTGAGAGTGTGGAAATGAAACCAAATGGACCCGCAAGGGTCCATTTGGTTTCATTTTCACACTCTCAAGAGTTACATCTGGTTAACCAACTTTCCATCATTTAGCCTGGGGACCACCTGGAACCTTCTCAAGGACCACTGGTGGTCCCCAGACCACCTGTTGAAAACCCCTGATCTATATCTAGGGGGTTGAGAGTGGATACAAGACAAGGTTAAAGTGTCACTCACTGCATTCCTGAAAACGGAGTTGGACAAAGGGGGAGGAGGAGGAGGAGGAGGAGGAAGAGGTGGAGGAGGAGGTTTGGGTGGTGGTGGCGGTGGTGGTGGTGTTGGGGGTGACGGTGGTGGAAGGAGGGAGGGCAGTAGAGGAGGAGGGCTGGTGGTGGGCCGCCGCCGCCGCCGCTGCCCCGGAGGTGGTGGAAGAAGACACCACGGCGCTGGCAGCCACGTGGCGGGACCGCCGGTCCACGCTGGGGCTGCTGGGTTCATCTGAACGGGGGTCCGCGGAGGGGTCAAACATGTGTGTGGGTGGGGGGGGGTGGGTTGGGGAGGAGGGAGAGGGTGGTGTTGTTGTTGTTGGTGGGAGGGGTGGGGCACAAGAAGTGATTGGGGATAACAGGGGTTCAGTTTCATTCATCATTATTCATTGTTATCTCACATCACAACAAAAGGAGTTTAAAGGGATAGTTCCGTTTTTTTAAGGATCCCTGGCTAATAAGACAAACATGCCTTTTGTGTCCTGTCTAGATTTCTAGTTTCTGATAACATAATATTTACCACGTTTTCACGATTTTCCAAAAATAGCAGGTCTACAAGCTCATAGCGCGCCACCGAGTGGCGCGCTAAGCTTGTAGACCTGCTATTTTTCAATACATAATGCTTAGAAGAACACCAAAACGCGTTCAGTACACTAAGCATGCCTTCTATAAATATAACGTAAAGATAAAAACACCTTCAATACTTTATTTCTTTCATAAACAGAGAATCTTTCACTCAATAGGAACTGCTCCTGTCGCAGGCTGATGATGTCAAATGACCATAATGCTTCCATAGAGCTGGACCACGCGTGGACATGTGACATCATCAACCTGCGACAGGAGCAGTTCCTGTTGAGTGAAATATTCTCTATTTATGAAAGCAGATAAGATACCAATGGTGTTTGTATTTGTTTATGTTAGTTATATAGGGCAAGTATAATGTTTTAAGTGATATTTGTCTTATTAGCCAGAGATCCTTTTAAGTTAAGCTGTATGAAATAATTGTCATTAATATAGTGCAGGGGTTTTCAACAGGGGGTCCGGGGACCACCAGTGGTCCTTGAGAGGGTTCCAGGTGGTCCCCAGGATAAATGATGGAAAGTTGGTTAACCAGATGTAACTCTTGAGAGTGTAAAAATGAAACCAAATGGACCCTTGCGGGTCCATTTGGTTTCATTTTTACACTCTCAAGAGTTAAAATATTCATCATATGAATTAGCACTATTTAATTAAGAAGTGTACACTGTTTTGTTTGCAAAATCCAGCCTGGAATTGTCAACAAAACCAAAAGAATTCTTTAGTTTTAGGTCTTTGGGGCTAAAATGCCATCAAATGGTGGTCCGTGCCTCAATAATAAATGGTGAATAAATGGTGGTCCCTGGAGTCAAAAAGGTAGAAAACCCCTGCTATAGTGGTGTCAACTTGTATTAATTGATGTCCAGAGTCCCATGATGGGAGTTCTGCTCTGATTTTGGTGAAATAATGAAGTATTTCTGGTCATTTTATGGGGTTCACTGGGGGCAATGCAGTAAAAGTAAATGAATCGGCAAAATTAGCTTCCTTTGTGTTGTTGACCCATTTCTAAAATATTAGCACATCCTTCGTTCATTTTTGACCCCTCTATCACAGGAAACTATGTATTTTGTGTCCATATCACTACGCCCAAAAAGTAGTTTATTGTCATATGGGGTCATTTTAGAAATAATTCAAGACTACAAATTGCCTTAATTTTGTTGATTTAGTTTACTTTTGCTGCATGGCCCCAGAAACCCCCACAAAACGAGTGTGCTATGGAGGTGACTTAATATTGGCCAAAACCAGGACAGAGGACTCTGACAATCAATGAATAGAGTTGACACCACTATATAATGGACAGTATTTCAGACAACTTAAAGGGATATTTCACTTTAAAAAAAAAAAAAAAACTTTTGCTCATTTTATGTCTACTCAGTCTCATGTGAAACACATCAGACAGCTTATAAGTTACTCCATTCAGTATTTAGATATTTCATGTTCATTTTAGGTGCTTAGCCTCCTTCCTAGACAGTACAAACCCATTGTAACCTAAAACTCCATTTTAACCATGACAGATAATTCGAAAACAACCCATCTTTTTTTCTGGTGACTGATATTGTCGTCCTAATACGCGAGAGGGCCGTGGAATTTCATTTACAGTTTTATTATTTTTTTTAAAAAAATATTCTTTTATTCATTTGGGTGGGTATATATGGAGGCGGCTACCTTTCCCAAAACAATATTTTAAAATACAAGAAAACAGTAAATGAAATTCCACGTTTTTAAGTTATAATGGGTTTGTATAGGAAGGGGGCGGGGCAGTTAAAATGAACATCAAATATCTAAATACTGAAAGGAGTAACTTATAAACTGTCTGGTGTGTTCACATGAAACCGACATAAAATGACCAAAAAAAAAAAAAAATGTTTTGAAAGTGGGATACCAAAAATCTGAAAAACTATCCCTCTATGTTTGAAAGTGCCAAGGCATTTTCTTAGTTACAACACTGCCACACACGCAAAATAGCTAGAAATACATACAGTATGCATGCCATACATGAGGGCGCACCGTACAGGTAACATAGCACAGACTCACAAAGTTAACACACTCTACCGTAGGTGCGTAGTGAGAGGGAGGGCACTAACCTATAAAGGGGATAGAGGACAGGGAGTCAAGTGTGTGCGGTCCCAGGCTACCGTTGGCCCTGCGGTGGGCGGCGCTCGGACCCCCCCCGGAGACCGGGGACGGCGTTTCGGCGGTGCCGGGAGACGGCAGCAACCCGGGGCCCGAGTCGTGCGAGTCGGCCGCCGTCGCCGCGTAGAGCGAAGGGTGCCGAAGGGTGTGGATGGTGGTGCGGCGCCCCGAGGGCGGCTTCTGCCTCAGGACGACGTCTTGGCTATTGTAGGCGACGGGGGAAACGGCCGTCTCTTCCTCCGCCGCCGCCGACGACGTGAGGGCCGGGGTGGATTTGGGCCGGGGCTCGCCACTGCCCTCGCTATCCGTGGGGCTGCTTTTACTGCTGTAGCCATACCCGCCGCCGCCGGTCTCCCTGAAAGAGTGCGCCTGCTGGAGGAGGTGGTCGGCCTTGCGGCAGAACGACGGGCTGTAGCTCTTGTAGCCGACCAACTCGTCCTCTTTCACCCGCCTGGTCTGAGGCTCGGCCACCTGCTGTCCGCTCGCCCTGGGAGGTGCCGCCGCGACCGCGGTCTGATGATGGTGATGCTGGCCGTTAGAAGAAGAGCCTCCTCCTCCTCCTCCTCCTCTCCTGTCTTTGTCGTCGTGCGTCGAGACCATGATGGCGGAGGCCTGCGCCAGCGTCTCCACCGAGCGGCCGTAGCTGTGCTCGTAGTCGGCGTAGGCCGCCGCCAGCAGGCTCTCCGAGCACGAGCGGCTGCCCGGCCCGGACACGCCCCCCCACCCGCCCAGCCAATAAGAGTCGCCGCCGCGGCCGCCGGCGTGGGAGGTGGAGGCGGAGGCAGCGGCGAACGCCGCCTGCTGTTGATGGAACAGGATGGCCTCTCGACGGTGCCGCTGGTCGGAGGACGATACGGCACGCGGGAACGACGCCTTGGGTCCGAGCGCCAGCCCCAGCCCCAGCTCGGCCAGCCGGTCCTGGGAGACGCTCCGGTGGCGCGGGGACATGTGTTCGGCCGCCTCCGCCTGGCTGTAGTACCAGTCCGACAGGGCGTCCCGCGTGCGGGACGACGACGCCGCCAACGACGACGACGCCTGCAGGCTGCTCTTCCGCGCGGGCGCCGGCAGCGTGGCCGACGCCACGGCGGCGTTGTGGTTGGCGAAGTGGAAGTCCAGGGCGCCCACGGCCGACGAGGAGCGGCGCCGGTGCCGCGGAGCTGAGGAGGAGGGGGCGAAATGGTCCTCCTCCAACTCCTCCTCCCCCGCGGGACGACCCCCACCACCGCCACCGCCGCCGGGCCAGCCGGAGGGGGAGGGGGTCGTCGGGGAGATAACGGCGGCAGCGGTGGAGCGCTGGTTGTCCAGCGGAGACGTGGCATGGTGGTGGTGGTGGTGGTTGTCGCCCCCGGGGCGGCAGTGCCAGTTGTCCACGGGGCTTTTGGCCTTGGAGAAAGGGTAAGAGGCGTTCGGCGGGGGTTCCGGAAGGTTCTGGGCCTCGCCCGCGTACGGGTCGTTGCCTCTCAGGTAGGCGTCCTGAGAGTACGCCTGAGGAGGGAAGGAAAAGGCAGGGATGGATGGGGAAAACACAAGAAGCAATCGACAGGTCAGATGGGACAGATTCAACATTACAGCAGCATACAATACAATAAGGGTTAAATCTAACCAAAAACCGAACCAAGTGGTCTCATACACCAGTGGTTTTCACCCTTTTTTCATACCAGGGCCCACTATTTATTCTAGATTTTAGCAACGGAGGACCACTATTTGATGTTGGGTTTGGTCTCTTGGACCCAAAACTAAGGTTCAAGTTTGTGTCCACTATTTAGGTGAGACAAACTAGAAAAAAGTTCAAAAAGGTTAAAAAAAAAAGGTCAAAATAACCATCTCTTCTGCATGTTCTAAGTGTGTAGATTCTTGACAATTACTAAGTAAAGAAGTAGTTTCATCAGGATGGGACCCAGGCTACCGGTTTCCCTGAAAGTGGCTGACGATATCGGCTTCAAAGTAGTAGGACAGCTCTGCCGTTACCATATTAAAAGGTCCTGGGGGTATCCTTCTTTTTTGTTGTTGTCAAAGACATTGTTAGGGTCGATTTATACTCCTATTTTAAAGCCAAATAAAAGTCACTTCTGGGAAGCGCCAAGAGATTGGCGTATAGGGCTTGGAAAACACTATAACAATGTGGGAAATGGGGATGAGGAGAGAAAGAAGAAGAAATCCAATACTCACACTTACCAACTGCAGCACGTCATCATCTTTTGGCATAATAGAGAGTTCCAGAGAATTCTCACTGCAGAAAAAAAAAAAGAATAGGGTAATGAATGATCGCATTAGCTGTGGTCCAGAACTTTGTCGTTGTCAATAAATCACGAAAACAAAGCATTCTTCGGGCTCAGGGAAGGCGACGCTAATGTGTGAGAGGGGGAGGGGGATTGTGTGGCGGTGAAGCAGTGTTTTAGCCAATCACAGCACAGCAGCAGTCTCCAGCAGATTCATAATGAGCCAATAGAGTGGAGGCAGAGTTAGATTCTGTTTTTTAAACAAATCTGTTTAGAAACAGTGTTTGCACACACTAGGCCTAGGGCATTAACCAAACACATTTTTTGCTAGTCGAATCGAATACTTTGGTAGTCGAATAATTGTCGACTAGTCTATAGTGATATTTATATTTGTTTTTTAACCAATAAAATGTGTGATTCTGGACTTCCCATTGAAAAAATACATGCCTGTTACACTACTGTAACTCAGTTACATTATGACAAGAAAAATGAGCAATCAACCAACAATTACTACCAACACCACAGCACACATCCACAACGCCTGCTGCAGAAAATTGAAAAATATATATCAAAAAATATTATTACCGAATAACGAATAGTGAATTAATAGTCGAATAGTGTTTTGCTAATCGAATAATCGACTAGTCGAATATTTAGTTAATGCCCTAGCACACACTAAGGTTGCCTACTACCTTCAAGAAGCACTGAAATAGGGCTGCAAACGAATATTCCATATTCGAAAGGATATTTGAATATTAAAATGTTAAGAATATTTCGAATGTCAATTTAAGGTTCAAATTTAAAATAAATAGTAATAAAAATACTGTGTGAGTTCCCACAAGACGCTGGCCCACATAAACTAAAACAAACTAAAAACAAAAATAGGCTATTAAGATGATTATCAATCATTAATTTGATCTCGCAAGACTCAAGAGAGCGCATTTCTCAGCGCCAACCGTGGACAATACAGACTGGAGAAAATAGAGGAACAGAGACAATGTTTCACAGCATATTAGCCTGCAATATTTCATATTGTTATTATATACATTCGATATTCGAATAATTCGATATTTGTTCGAATCCACATGGTGTTTTAAAAGGAATATTCAAATGGAATTTTTGGGCAGTTCTTGCAGCACTACACTGAGATAATGTAATAAAGCCTTTACCCACCTGTTTTGGATGAGCGCGATGACCTGGGAGTACGTCTTTCCTAGAATACTTTCTCCGTTCACCTTCACCAGTCTGTCGCCTTGAGAACACACGCACGCGCACACGCACACACAGTAGTGTGAAACATGTGTGAAACACTTGTATGTAGTGCATAGTATTGGTTTTCAACCATTAGTGGTTTTCAGGGCACACTATTTATTCAGCATTTGAGCCACGGACCATCATTTGATGACATTTTAGCCCCACAGACCCCCAAAACTAAAGGTTTCTTTTGATTTTGTCCAGGCTGGATTTCAGAAACGAAACAGGCAAACAATAGACCAAAAATGACCATTAATCTTCTACATTCTCTAGTTGTGTAGGCTTGGGCTAACTCAGAATTTGAATATTTTCATGCTCTCAAAGAGTTACATCTGGTTAACCAACTTTACATCATTTAGCCTGGGTGGGGACCACCTGGAACCCTCTCAAGGACCACTGGTTGAAAACCACTGCTGAATCGTAGTATGTGAATCAATGATAATTCAGATTTACAAGAATCTCTGATATTGTAGGTGTACTTACATATTACACCGTATATGCGTGTGTCAGTTTGTGCATGTATGTGCATGTACGTGTGTGTGTGTGTGTGTGTGTGTGTGTGTGTGTGTGTGAGTGTGTGTGTGTGTGTGTGCACTACATATACAGTAGTAAATGCGTAGGCGTGCCAATCAGCACACCTGCGTATCAACAATTCCATTGTTGAAATTTGCTTCAGTTTCTTTTCCTCTTTTGCCCTAGTTTGATTCTGTTGCCTTAGTAATTTATATATTTATTTTATTTGTATTTTTGTCTCACGTTATGTTTGCTTTCTACTGGGTGGGCGTAATAAGCTTCGGCCTCAGCCCACACCTTCTCGGTCGATTGTACTGGACATGTCTATTTTTCTGTACATATATTGTGAAAGAAATGACCGAGACAAATAAACTAACTACAGGGCTTGACACTAACACTTGCCCGCTTGCCCGGGGCAAGTAAAAAAAATGGTGGGGCAAGTGAAGACTGCTACCTGGTTGCCCGATCGGGCAAGTGTGCAACTTAGTGCACTATAACACAACACAAGATAAATTTGTCTTGAAGGCAGTCATTGCACTCTGCCTCTGTGTCTTTCACTGCTTTCTAGATATCCACAATTCCAGGCTGGATTTGGGAAACAAAACAGGCAAATTAACATACACACCAAAATGACCTAATCTTCTACATTCTCTAGTTGTGTAGACCTGGGCTAATTAAGATGATGAATTTTAACTCTTGAGAGTGTAAAAATGAAACCAAATGGACCCGCAAGGGTCCATTTGGTTTCGTTTTTACGTTCTCAAGAGTTACATCTGCAAAATTTACAATATATTTTTGGAAGGCAAGTGACCATGAGCTGAGGGCAAGTAGAACTTGACTACTTGACTACTTGACTACCTCCGAGACCTTAGTGTCAACCCCTGAACTAACTAACTAACTAACTAACTAACTAACTATGTGCACATGTAGATCCGACCTCTTACCCGTACACAGTCCAGCTTGGTGGGCAGGACCGTGGTCCCTGACACTTTTTACAAAGATGGTGTCCATGGGCTCCAAACGAGACCTCTGGCAACCTGCTACAAGACGCACGCACGCACGCACGCACGAACGCACGCACGCACGCACGCGCGCACGCGCACACGCGCACACGCGCGCACACACACACACACACACACACACACACACACACACACACACACACACACACACGCACACACACGCACACACACGCACACACACACACAGTGTGAACACTTCCTGAAAGGAAATCATGAGCAGAAACCTAAAAAAAATTGGCGAACCACACCTAGACACGACGAGGAAACAAACAACACCATGGCAATGGCACGTCCTGGGAATGTGTTTAATCATCATAAAACAGAATAGATTGTATATTAATAGATTTTCATTCGTCCTGAGGGGGGTATTATTATTATTATTATGGCCTTCACGCAAAGCAGGGAACAACACAGACAGTACACATGCAGTCATCACCTACTAGACCAGTGGTTTTCAACCTTTTTGACACCAGGAACCACCATTTATTAAGCATTTGAGCCACGGACCACCATTTGATCACATATAAAACACCAAAGACCTAGAATTAAAGAATTCTTTTGGTTTCGTCCACAATTCCAGGCTGTATTTTGCCAACAAAACAGTGTAAACTTCTTAACTAAGTGGTGCTGATTCAGATAATGAATATTTTAACTCTTGAGAGTGTAAAAATGAAACCAAATGGACCCGCAAGGGTCCATTTGGTTTCATTTTTACACTCTCAAGAGTTACATCTGGTTAACCAACTTTCCATCATTTATCCTGTGGACCACCTGGAACCCTCTCAAGGACCACTGGTGGTCCCCGGACCACCTGCTGAAAACCCCTGACCCTAGACCAGTGTTTTTCTTTTCTTTTTTTCATTAATAACCGGTATTATCCCACAATATTGTAACCCATTTTTTCACCCAGTGCCATTTCCTAATGTGATCCTGGGCTCTACACACCCTCCACCAACCTGAGGAGGCAGCGGACTGGCCTCATGCTTCCTTCAATGCATGAGGAGTCCAAGCTGCCTTCTTTTCACCTGACAGGGGGGAGTTTCCCTGGTTGGACGTAGCGCGTGAAAGGAACACGTTATTCCAACCAGTTCCAGTCCCCTCCATCAGGCGCCCCGGCTGGCCAGGGGGAGGTAGTTTAGAGCCCAGGATTACTGCATGTTTTTGTGAGGGTATCTACCCTAGGGGACACGGGGAGAACATGTGAGGGTATCTACCCTAGGGGACACGGGGAGAACATGTGAGGGTATCTACCCTATAGGGGACAACGGGGGAACATGCAAACTCCACGCAGAAAGGCCCTTTCACCAAGCCCACCTCGGATATGGGCACGGATGACGCGGACCAGTGGTTTTCAACCTTTTTCATACCAGCAGGGCGCACTGTGTATTCTGCATTTTAGCCACGGAGGACCACCGTTTGATGTATGAGTTTGGGTCGACGTCTCTCAGAACCAAAAAACTAAGGAATTTCAAGTCTGTGTCAGCAATTTTTACGAGATAACTGGCAAAATAACAATTCTTCCACATTTTATAAATGTCTACATTCATGAAAATTAAGTCATTCAGATGTTTGTATATAATTTAACTCTTGAGAGTGTAAAATCATACCAAATTTGGTACGATTTTACGTTCTCAAGAGTTACAAATCTATAAAGTGGGCCCATTTGGAAAAAAAAAGGGTCCCACTGGAATCCTCTCAGAGACCACTGGTGGTCCCCGGACCACTGGTTGAAAACCACTGACCTAGACTAAACAACACATCTGCCATTGGTTTACTCACATTATGAATATTATGTATTCATAGTCTAGAGATGAAAACAATGGAGGCATCATGACAACCTACTGTAGTGTAAACAGAGTGAAGCGGTTCCTTTCTACCCGACGGGTATGAGTAACGTGACAAATCCTGGCATTCTATGCCTGTAACCTGCTAACAATGGCTTGAAGGCTAGCATACTGTAGTAGTGTGTATATATATATACACAGTATACGGTAGATGTATTGTATATTGTGATGCCAAGTGCTATGCCGGGCAGTGACTTGGTGTAACCAAGGACACACTCACCTTTCCCGGTGTCGTTTCCGTTCTCTTCGTCCTGCGTGAGAGACAGAAACAGTAGTTATAGTCAAACTCATGAGCTCTACCACACACACACACACACGCACACGCACGCGCACGCGCACGCGCACGCGCACGCGCACACACACACACACACACACACACACACACACACACACACACACACACACACACACACACACACACACACACACACCCCAACTGTTATTTAGAGTTTGGACCATCTCTTTCCCCTGCTTCCTGTCAAGCTAATACATATATCTATCAATAGACGAAAAAGACAAAAAAGACTCCAAAATATTTAATTTAAAATAAAAATACAGTGTCGACCTGGAAGTACGTTATTTCGGTGTTGCAATATGATGTAATACAATTAGTGTTTTTGTAGGTTAGGTTGTAACTGTAGTGAAGCGCTAACCGGTGCCGTTTGGTTCTATTTGTACACTCTTTGAGTTACAGGCCCAAGAGGCTCCAGTTGGTTTCTTAAAACCAACTGGATTGTGACCTCTCATGTCTCAGGTCCAGACAGTTTTTTTCTGCCATCTTCAAAATGTATATGTTGCTACTACTCACACAGGATTTGATGACATTCTACACAAACTCTTTGGTTCAGGCGAAAAAAGGGAAGAAATATTGACGGTAAAACAAGTGGGTCAAAAGGTGAATCATCCTGTCTTTTTTTATTCATTATTTTAATGATATACATGTTTTGCTCCCAGTGTAGTCAGTAGGTCATGATGAAGCCCCAGGAAAAAATGGCTTGGTAAGTCACCTGATTAAATGTGTGTGTGTGTGTGTGTGTGTGTGTGTGTGTGTGGTGTGTGTGTGTGTGTGTGTGTGTGTGTGTGTGTGTGTGTGTGTGTGTGTGTGTGTGTGCGTGCGTGCGTGCGTGCGCGCGTCTGTGTGTGTGTGTGTGTGCGCATCTGTGTGTGTGCGTGTGTGTGTGCGTGTGTGTGTGTGTGTGTGTGTGTGTGTGTGTGTGTGTGTGTGTGTGTGTACTGGCAATAAGCTCGTCCCTAAACAGCTAAGCATAACATGTGATAGACAAACCACTCCACCAATAGCTTTCCTATATGATAAAACATTGTTTTAAAAAAATAAATGTCACACACACATTTTTCCACTGCATAGGACATGCCTTGTTGAAGGTCTGGTTTCCAAAAATGAACCAGTATTTATTGTGTCAAGTCCATGATATTTACATTGGAACAAATGAGCCCTGGCTGGAAAGTGTCCTAGGATGGACAAGAGGGCTGGACTTATCTAAAGGTCTATTCCCTCTAAAAACCGTCTCCGTTTAGCCTCGATCTCCAGGCTCTCATCCGCGCTGCGAGATGAGAGCCTGGATTCACGGTGCCCCAAAGCCACTGACGGAAGTCGGGACTTCCGGAAGTTCCGGCTAGTTAAGTTCCCACCGGAAGTTGCCATTAGTCACGATGCGGTGCTCCCGAGAAGGAATACCCCACGGAAACATTTTATTTCTCCCTTTGTGCTCGCAAAGCTGTTGTAAATGTTTAAAAGACTAAATCGTGCACTTTGCACACTTTTATAACTGCTTTGTTCGTTAGAATCGCTTTTTTTCTGAAAATAACATTGAACAAGTCAAGTCGCTAGTGAGGACTGAACAGGGTTGTTTCTCTGGGGACTGTAAACACAGTCATTTCCGCAACTAACGTTCTCAGGCTCAAAAGCGCACAGGTTTCCCAGGGTGTAGCTTTCCTAAATGATAAAACAATGTTTTAAAAAATACGTAAATGCCACACACACATTTTTCCACTGCAAGAGATTTTAAAGGTCTGGTTCCAAAAAATGAACCAGTATTTATTGTGTAAAAGTCCATGATATTTACATTGGAACGAATGAGCCTGGGCAAGAGGGCGGGGCTTACCTAAAGGTCTATTCCCTCTAAAACAGGGGTTTTCAACCTTTTTCATCCCGGGGCCCACCATTTATTCAGCATTTGAGCCACGGACCACCAGTTGAGGACATTCTACCCCCACAGACCCCTAAAAACTAAAGATTCCCTTTGCTTCTGTCCATGACCATTAATCTTCTAGTTGTGTAGATTTAGGACTAATTCACATGATGGATATTTTAACTCTTGAGAGTGTAAAAATGAAACCAAATGGACCCGCCAGGGTCCATTTGGTTTCATTTTTGAGGTTCTCAAGAGTTACATCCGGTTAAAGAAGTTAGCTGAGGACCACCTGGAACCCTCTCAAGGACCACTGGTGGTCCCCGGACTGCTCTAAAACCGTCTCCGTTATGTGCCGTACCTTGATGTTGGTGGCGGTGTGTAGGGATTGGGACGACTCTGGCGGGTAGACGATGAAGTGTCGCAGCGTGAAGCCGAACCCCTGCGAGTTCTTCTGGAGCAGCACGGTGCGCGGGCCGCCCCATGCCATGCCCTCCACCTCGCCCGACGACAGAGGCCGCCGCTGCCGCCGCCGGTTCTCATTGGACGACACCATGCCATCTCTCCGCCCTTTGGTCTGTCGGAGGGAAAAGAAGACGGAGCAGGAGGTCAGTTTGGGTTGAACCGTTCTGGTACTGTACTTGTGGTGTTTGAAAGTTTCATTGAAAAATAGCAACGCCTTGCTATTTTTGTAGGAGAATGTGAGAATGCAGCACAAGTCTTTCAGTGTGTTCTTTCGGTGCGTATGTTTTGTAGAATGTCAGGACGAAATGGGTTTAAATCTAGAAGAACTCTTTGAGTCTGTGTGTGTGTGTGTGTGTGTGTGTGTGTGTGTGTGTGTGTGTGTGTGTGTGTGTGTGTGTGTGTGTGTGTGTGTGTGTGTGCACGTGTGTGCGTGTGTGTGTGTGTGTGTGTGTGTGTAAGTGGTGCTAGTGCCTGTCAGCAGACTGCAGGATTCAGTTACTAACTGTACTGTACTAACTGGGATGGCACTGAATCCTAGTCTGGCTGATATTAGAGAGTTTAAGATCACTCCGACATGCAACGCCACCAGTGAATGACTCGAAGCGTCACGGAAAAAAATCGAAGACGGTAATGGAAGAGGTGAACTCCGCCAGCGTTGCCTGTTTTGTTATTATTATTCTTATTACATATTATTCTTTGTTATTATTCGTTATTACTATTTTGGGCTTCTGTGGCGACTGCGATGGAGCAGCCCTACTTCCTTGTCGTGTCAAAGTTTCAGGAGGGTGATCTTAAATGTAGAATGTAGAATGAAACGCACAATGAAAATTAGCTACTACGCTAAATCCCAACAAGAAAACCCAGGTGACTGTAGTCTGTGTTACAAATTTAAAATTATCCACTGCATAGCCTGGCTGACTAGATTTAGCAGGCAGTTTGATGGCCTTGCTACTGAAATGATCTATTATTTATATGGAGAAACATGCATCTCTATGGAGGGGAAGGACACCTTGCCCCCTATCCTCTCCTGTCTATTGGACAAGGATGGGCTAGGGGAGGGATTTGGAGAACGGATCATTTCAGAATGACAATTTATCTTGTGTTTCTATTCATCCATATAGGTTTTGTGGTGTAAATGTCAGTGAAATCTGTCTGTCTGTCTGACTGTCTGCCCGCCAATGACTCAATCGCAACTCCCACATGAGTAGAATTCTACCAATGTCAGGAATTTGGCAGTAACTTCCTCTCTCAGAAAGGAAGGTCTATTTTTTTTTTCCTTTATATCGACCTCACCCATAATCAAATGGATTGCCTCTAACGCAACAATGGCGAGAGTTAAAAATATGTACCGGGGGCAGGGGGGGCCTGGCTATTAATAACATTTATAGAACAAAAAGAACTTATTAGGCCTTATAAACAGACACCTGGAAAATGTTGTGAACAATACAACTGTCAAGGGAGGGGAGGGGGAGGGGGGGCACACACCTTTACAGAAAGTACAACAGGATGTAGGATGTGGGGTGAGTCACGGTTCAACCTAACACTTCAGACGCTCACAGTCACCAAGAAGGTACAAATATGGAAACAAAACTGTATTTTAAGTAACATGAACGGAAAATGAAAAATCGAATTGACACCTAAAAAGTGTTTTTTTTGCCTCACATGAACTAAAACAAAAAATGATTATCAATCATTAATTTGATCCTGCAAGACTCAAGAGAGCGCATTTCTCTGCACCAACTGTGGACAATACAGAACAGGAGCAAATAATTCCATATTAGTTTGAATCAGGACAGGGAAGTCTGGAGCTCCCTGGTGGAGCTATTGCTCCCGCGACCCGACCTCGGCTAAGCGGAAGAAGATGGATGGATAGTTCGAATCTACGTGGTGTTTTAAAAGGAATATTCAAATGTAATTTTTGGCCAGTTCTTGCAGCATTACTGGCGCCTCTCAAAAATGACAATATTCCTTTTTAAATAAGTGTATTATCAGACACATGGTGTGTATAGCCTGTATAGTCTGTTTATGGACACTCCAGCCACTTTAGTTTTGCTATTGAGACAGATTGCATCCTCTGACAGCTCACTGTCCCCTGCAAAACAAGGAGTTACTTCCTATAATCTCAGCAGACTGAATAGAGAGAACAAACAAATGTGTTCCTATTGGCACCCACAATGCACTGGCTTCACCTGAGCTATAGTAAACATCCCCATCAACATATCATCATGCATGAGTGACTACTACCACTCAAAACATGTCAAGTGACATCTCACACAACTGTCTGTGGTCATGGAAACAGACACGCACGCGCATACACGCTTGTTCACAACGCCTGTTTCTGTTGTTTTTTAAGGTCCCATATGGGAAATATTTTATATGCAAACTCTTGAACCTTTGGCACCTTTCATATACTGTATATAAGATAATAAAGTTAACAATTTTAGTGCCAAACCCACCTTTTCCGCCTTTTTGTGGCCACAAGTATTTTTATTTATTTATTTATTTATTTATTTATTTTTAGGCGAGTGCCTAAAGCATCGTATTTCTTTGTGAAGTGAAAAATGCAGTATATAAAACATATAATTTTGTGATTCATAAAAAATAATATATGACTTTCAAAAAAAGATCTAATGCATCCATAGTATTTTTTTTTTCTATGTAGTTTTGTAATTTATAAGAATAATATACAATATGCAAAACAGATATAAGATCATTTTTTCTTGTAAAGTGGCTTTTATGAAAGGTGCCCTTTTCCATATGGGGTATTCCCCCCATGGTGCCGCTATATTTCCACATTCACTCCACAGTCAAGGCCACATTGCAAACCGTCATACCAAAAAATAGCTGATCTCCAACAGTTTGGATCTGGTCACAGGCGCACATGTACGCACACACACACACACACACACACACACACACACACACACACACACACACACACACACACACACACACACACACACACACACACACACACACACACACACACACACACACACACACACACACACACACACACACAACACACACACACACACACACACACACACACACACACACACACACACACACCAGTTTGTGACCTGGCAGGCCCTACTGAACCCTTTAGAAAAACAACAGGAATTGAGAGTCTGGAGGCAGGAAGTGGATCGTAGAGCCGTTGTGGTGTTGTGGAGGCGGTCGATTCGGGGAAAGCCTTCATCTCTAAGAATAGCTCCAGCATTCACCAGGGAGGGGACGGACGGCCGGCCGGCCGGACGGACGGACGGACACACATACTTTCCAGGAGGGAAACCAATCAATTCAAACATGTTCACATGCTTAATGCTGCAGCCAGTCATACGCTGCAGACGTATGAGGCTAACAAACATCTCACTCATGCACCCATAAAATATGACTCTGTCCCAGCCAGCCATCCAGGGGCGGATCTAGGCATGGGGCGGATCTAAATGCCCACGCTGCCCCACCAAACATGATGGCATGCAAAACAACACAAGATATTTCAAATTAAAGTGCTTATATTTAAAATGATTTGAAACACTACTACTGCTACCAACTAACTACAGCTGTGTCACCACTAAACCAACAGCATTTCATCATTGAAAACAGAAAACTCTCTGAGTCAGACCTTTAGCTTTATGCATGCTGCGTGTCTGTTGCAACTTCAACAACAACTGAGGTTATTATTGATGCTTTACTTGACTAGTATACAGTAAGTCCTGTAACCGAAAACCGAATACCATTTTCTCAAAGTTGTGGTAAATGTGGAATAAGGAATTAAAGGAGGCATGGCAGTGGTTTCCAGCCTTTTTGATACCAGGGCCCCACTATTTTTTCCGAATTTGAGACGCAGACCACCATTTGATGACATTTTAGCTCCACAGACCCAAAACTAAAGATTTATTTTGTTTTTGTCCACAATTCCAGGCTGGATTTGGGAAACAAACATTCAAACGTACAGATCAAAATGACCATTAATCTTCTACATGTTCTAGTTGTGTAGACTTGGGGCCAATTCAGATGATGAATATTTTAACTCTTGAGAGCGTAAACATGAAACCAAATGGACCAAATGGACCCTTGCGGGTCCATTTGGTCCATTTGGTTTCATGTTTACGCTCTCAAAGAGTTACATCCGGTTAACCAACTGTCCATCATTTAGCCTGGGGACCAACTGGAACTCTCTCACAGACCACACTGTCTGGTGGTCCCCGCGGACCACTGGTTGAAAACCACTTGCTGTATGTATGGGATGGGAAAAGTGCGTGTTGGGTAATGCGACGATGACGTCGCTCCACGTTAAAAATTCGTCATCGTCTTTCACCTGACATTTCGCATGCGAGCGTATGTAAACAAGCGCTTGAGTGTGAGATATTCTGACAATTCTACACTCTCTCTCACCCCTGCATAACCCTCTCCCCCTCCCCCTCCCCTCCCACTCCCTCTCCCTCTCTCTCGAAATGCCAGCAATGCCATGCCAGCGTCTCACTTTTACACACTGCCCTAAATTCTGTCAGGTCCAACTTGTCCCAGCATAGCACAGCTATAGGCGTTGCAGCCCACGACAAATATACTACATGTACTGTGGTGTTTTTCCATTGCTCGAGTACTGCAGTTGTTAATGCCCAACTTATTTGTGAGCAACTTCGAAGCTTGCTTAGGTATAACCATGCAAGTAGAAGTAGGCAGTGCATGCTGTTTGGTGCAATCTTCGTCTTTTGTTTGTCTTATACAGATCTATAAGGGTCCATTTGGTTACCAACTGTTTCATTTAGCTGGGGACCACCTGGGATCCTCTCAGGGACCACTGGTGGTCCGCGGACCACTGGTTGAAAACCACTGTTATTCCCTGACCGGGAAACAATAACATATCAAATGCTCTCCCATCTTTGTTATGTGCATGCATGCATGTATAGCAAATTGCACAAGTATTCTAATCCAAGTTGGATCAATGTACACTAAAATGGTTCAGGAGTGCCCAACCTTTTTTGACCCAAGATCTACTTTTCAGCAGCCAACCCCTCCGATATCTACCAGTCCAATATCAACATTTCAAACCACACGCATCGTTGCCAGCCTGCAGTAACTTCACAACAACACAACACTACTTGTCATAAATAGGCCTATAACAGACAGTACAACATAAGTACAACAGACTTGGACAAACACTGCCATTGCAAATGCAATCATAAGAACAGTCAAGAATAGTCCATTATAAGTTGCAGAACAGTCCATTACACGTTGCAGAACAATACTGTTGGCATAATTCACAGACAGCAGACAACAATCCTCCAAATGCCGCTTCGCGCGCGCGCACACACACACACACACACACACACACACACACACACACACACACACACACACACACACACACACACACACACACACACACACACACACACACACACACACACACACACACACACACGCACACACGGAAATCTCTCTTTTTTTTTCTTTTCCACCCCATTTTTTTTCTTTTCCCCCACATCTCCCGAGATCTACTTGTGATCAGGCCGAGATCTACAGTACTGGTAGATCCCGATCTACTGGTTGGGCTCCCCTGGTTTAAAGTAAAAACAGTGAAGAATAACAGCGATTGAATAACTCCTTGGTAACTGTTTTGCACACACATTCTGCGCTCACAGAGGCGTCACGTTGAGTCAGTGCAGTGAAGAGCCGTAGGCCTAATTCACCGTCTGAAACCATTACGTTCAGGATTGTATTTATTGTTCACCCTTTTCCCCCTCGCTCGCGTGTGTACGCTGCAACAGCGACATTCTTTTTCCTTTCCTAGTCCAGTTGTAGACAAAACTATTGTGCTTAATTTTAATTTGTACTATAAATGGATTTGTATACATCTTTTATCTCGCCGACAGTGTTTATTACCATGATTCGTCACAATCCTGAGTTCAAAAGGTGGTCCGTGGCTACAATGCAGAAAAAAATAGTGGACCCTGGCACTACTATGCGATACTATGTGAAACTTTGTACGCCCACTCTGATAGGCCGAGGCAAAAACCCCGCTCAAAGGGTCCGGGGACCAGCAGTGGTCCTTGGGAGAGTTCCAGGTGGTCCTCAGCTAAATGATGGACAATTGGTTAAAGGTAGGGGAAGTGATTTCACTTTTGTCAGATATCACCCAAAAAATTTTTTTTTCTGTTAAAATGCTCTATTATAAGGTGTGGAAACCACATATGGAGTTTCCCCCTCCCCCACGTCAGCAGAGGAGCTAATAAAAGTTCCCCAGGTCACCACAATTCTCCTCCAATCAGGAGAGAGCAGCAGGTTCACATAGTGTAGCTACTTTTGGGCGCCCCTAGTGCACCAGGCTGGTACTACACCATGAATTTCAAATCACTTCCCCTACCTTTAATTGTTTGTTTGCCTGGAATTGTGGACAAAACCAAAAGAAATCTTTAGTTTTTGCGTCTGTAGGATGAAAGTTTCATCAAAAGGTGGTCCGTGGCTCAAATGCTGAATAGTTAGTGGTCCTTGGAAACAAAGAAAACAAACAACAGGAACACACACACAGTACAGTCAGTGAATTTTCCTCTCTATCTCTCTGTCTCGCTGTGTTGCACAGTCAGACACATCGTGCCCGGAAAGCACGCACATGCGCGCGCGCACACACGCGCACACACACACACACACACACACACACACACACACACACACACACACACACGCACACACACGCACACAAAGTGGTGAGAGCAGCTCCCTTTAGCTACTGTAGTCAGCATGC
Source organism: Benthosema pterotum (assembly GCA_039105355.1). Classification (NCBI taxonomy): domain Eukaryota; kingdom Metazoa; phylum Chordata; class Actinopteri; order Myctophiformes; family Myctophidae; genus Benthosema; species Benthosema pterotum. Next base: position 46,716,861 of record CM076981.1, on the reverse strand, counting down.
TTGTTTTGCAATCCATTATATAATAGTAGGCAGAAACAATGCAACATCTACACAGTACATGCGTACACGCCGCTCACCATGAATATTACATCAATGTACACAAATACACTCACTCAGAAACTCACTTAGACACACAGACACGTTCACACACACACACACACACACACACACACACACACACACACACACACACACACACACACACACACACACACACACACACACACACACACACACACACACACACACACACAGTAACTGAATGAAGACAGCAAGTGTTGCAGCATCTTTCTCACTCTCAATGAGTTTTTACTACACTACTTGCAGATGAGCATGTTTGCATGCGTGGCCTGAGAAACCTTTTTTTTTTTTTTTAAATGACTCATGTTTTGAGGGCTATGAATGATGAATATAGCTCAACAAGCAGGCGTAAAGGAGAGTTTGAACGCCCCCCTCTAGTTGTTTTCATGGAAGGGGAGGGAGGGGGGGTATAACGAAAGGTTACAGGCGGATCATTCATGCAGCTAAACACGAGGCGTGAGTCACTGTGAATGTGTAGGTAGCACAAAGCTTAAAGAGGTGGATAGATATATCATGAGATCATTGGGTAAGAGAAGAGAAAAATAAACGTATGAGTGCATATTGTGAGGTTTTTTTATGGTTTTACATGCGTGGTTCTCAAAGTGGGGGTCCCTCGTGGGCATTCGTGCACTAGTCTCCGCGTTACGCGTGGGGGGGGTCCTTGAGAACCACTGGCTTACATCACCACCAGCGTGGGAAATGGTTCAGCAGTGGTTTTCATCCTTTTTGATACCCAGGGCCCACAATGTATTCAGAATTTGAGCCACGGACCACTATTTGATGACATTTTAGCCCCCCAGAACTAAAGATTTCTATTTGCTTTTGTCCACAATACCAGGCTGGATTTGAGGAAACAAAACAGTCAAACATACAGATCTGATGGTTAATATTCTCTTGAGAGTGTAAACATGAAACCAAAATGGACCCACAAGAGACCAGTTTGGTTTATGTTTATGCTCTCAAAGAGTTAAATCTGGTTAACCAAACTCTCCATCATTTAGCCTTCATGGGGACCACTTGGAACTCTCTCAGGGACCACTGGTGGTCCCCGGACCATGTGTTGAAAACCCCTTCCTGTATGTACAGTCACCACAATCACGTGACTCTCGTGTTCCGGCGCATATACCTGCACTGAGCGAAGCAGGCCGCAAAGGGGTTGAAGAATAAAGATGGCCGCCGGCAAGATGGAATATGAGAGGGACAGGGACCACACCTGTCTCCTGTCATCAGATCAGTTAGTCCCGCGAGGGGAATGGCGGCAGCGGAAGTCCCTCGAGGTTGTTGACGGCAATGGCTGTTTTTATACGCCGTCAATCTAACGAATATTGACAGGCTGATGCTCGTATTTGAAATCAGCACAGCAAAAGAATATCATGTTTTAACAAATATAGTGTAGTATATGCTAAAGGGTGTAAAAAGAAAAGTTGCCTTTCAGGACTTGGGTTATGATTTTTTTTTTAAAGAGCAAAGTCAAATAAAGGTTAAGGGCTGCAGCGATTAATCGATGAATCGTAATCGAATCACTGAAGTTTTTAACCGGTTTTCCCACTTAACCATAGTTTTTCCAGTGTTAAATGCAACACATTGCACAAACGTTCAACATTTTACTGTCATTAATTAGTTACACCTTAGAGATGTGGTATGGACATGATAAAAAAGTTCCCCTATTCTGTGTTTCCTAGAAATGGAGGTCTGAAAAAAGAAACATTAACATGGTGAAACACAAGTTGATGACATCATCAAGTCGTGTTTCACCGTGTTAATGATTTTTCTTTTATGGCCTTATGACCTGAGAGTGTACACATGTGAACCAAATGGACCCACTAGGGTCCATTTGGTTCACATTTGTACACTCTCAGAAAAAAAAATAATGAAAATGGGTGGAATCGTCCTTTAAGGTGACCGCTAAATAAGAGGCATAATCCGATTAATACAGGGGTTTTCAATAGGTGGTCCGGGGACCACCAGTGGTCCTTGAGAGGGTTCAGGTGGTCCCCAGGCTAAATGATGGAAAGTTGGTTAACCAGATGTAACTCTTGAGAGTGTAAAAATGAAACCAAATGGGCCCTTGCGGGTCCATTTGGTTTCATTTTTACACTCTCAAGAGTTAAAATATTCATCATCTGAATTAGCACCACTTAATTAAGAAGTTTACACTGTTTTGTTGGCAAAATACAGCCTGGAATTGCGGACAAAACCAAAATAATTCTTTAATTTTAGTTTTTTGGTGTGAAAATGTAATCAAATGGTGGTCCATGGCCCAAATGCTAAATAAATGGTGGTCCCTGGTGTCAAAAAGGTTGAAAACCCCTGGATTAATATAGATGAATCGATTAAGTAGTCGATGATAGAATCGATGACGAAAACAATCGTTAGTTCCAGCCCTATTTTTTTGGTAAGTCGTTTTTACGGTCCTTTCCCACTCTTACCAAGTAAAGCCGGTGGCGTTGCTGTGCGAGCCTGCGAGGCCCCGCCCCTCGTCTTCTGGGGGAGGCGACGGGGGTCACCAGGGGCGAGGGGCGGTGGCGTCGGGACGACTGCGGCGGCGATACGCCTTGCAACACGGCCAGCCAGATGCAGCGGGGCTCCGGGTCGCTGCAGTCCACGCCCACCGAACAACGGAAGCGCCACTCGTGACCCGACGGAGCCGGCGCCGCGGCCGACACGCTCAACATAGCATCGACGGCGGCGCCCACGTGAAGTCTATGCACACACACTCACACCTACATGGGGCTAATGGTCACGTCGCCCCCATACAAGAAGCGATTTGGTCACGTACAAAAAACAAAGCTCAACAGGCTGCTCAGTGATTAATGGAGGCATCGCCATCGGCCCAGAAAGCCATGTCCAGTGTGGTTGTTGTACATTTTGTAATCCTTCCGGTGGATCCGTTTCTATGATGGTTCCATCTTTTTACAGCGTACACCGGGTGTCCACAGACATCCTTCAGGCTTCTGATAACAACACCTCTCCCCGAGGCGCGGCGGCATGACTGGCGTCAAAGAGATCGCGCCGAGACTGTTCTCGGACGGGCCCCCAACTCGTTTCGTCCCGACGCAAAGCGAGGCATGATTGTGCTATACGGTTGCGGTATACTCCTTGAGCTGAAGTAGTTATAAGTCAGTTTTACTTTTTTCTCCCTCCTCCACCTCTCACTTTTGGTTGATTACTCCTTACGGGTTTAGCTTTGAAATTAGCCTAGTCCATTAGCTTAGTCTTTATTATAAAGCGTCTCCTGTGCCAGGTAAGACATGATCATCAGGCACATGTTATTGTTGACATCAAAGCTCTTGACTGAATCTTCATAGCTTTCAGAGAATGAGAATGAAAGGCCCTTGTCGCCTCCACACACCAGTGGCTCCATCACTCACTGTCATGAGGTTTGGGGTAAAGGTTCAGGCTTAGATTCTCCAGATCCAGAACCGGCATTGATTGAACACAAACAAGAAGTTGAATTCCCGGGACTTCCGCTGCCGCCAAATCACATTTTGGCCCACATGAATATCCCGCGATCCCACGTTAGTCCAGCCTGTCTCTCTCTCTCTACTACAGTACAGTACGTTGTGGTGTTGCAGCAAAGGGCTGTAGCTGACTGGCTTTATTGCTTGTCTATGTATAGAGACGTCCTCACTCACTCCTCTTAGCACACAGGCGATGCCTCCCCCTTTCTCTCTCTCTCACTCTCTCTGTGTCTCACTCCTTCTCTCCAACCTCCTGATCTCCCTCTGTTTCTCTTTCTTCTTCCACTCGCTTTTAATTCTACATACTGCTCTGTACACCCCTGTTCTTTCTCTCCCTATTTTACATCCTTCCAATCCCTTTGCCTCCCAGTTCAGTCTGCCGACCAGTGAGCAATCTCTCTCTCTCTCTCCTCTCTATCTCTCTCTCTCTCTCTCTTCTCTCTCTCTCTCTCTCTCTCTCTCTCTCTCTCTCAGTGTGTGTGTGTTGGGACTGTCCTGTCTCCTCATTTTAGACTCAGAACCTGACTGCTGCCTCTGCTGTTGGCTCTGACAGCGGAGTACACACACCAACGCTAAAAAGCCTGTGTGTGTGTGTGTGTGTGTGTGTGTGTGTACGCGTGTGCGCGCATGTTCTCCCCACTCAAACCTTCACTGTCAGAGCCTCAGTGCACTTTTCCTATGACACCTGTGTGCCAACCGACCGAAGAAAATAGAAAAGAGAAAGTGGGTGAGTGAAATGTGGAAGTGAAATGTGGAAATGCTAAGACGTGCGTGCGCACGCACGCACGCACGCACACACACACACACACACACACACACACACACACACACACACACACACACACACACACACACACACACACACACCACACACACACACACACACACACACACACACACACACACACCACACACACACACACACACAGCCATCTTCCCCACACCCCACCACCACACTGCCTGGTCTTTCTCCTCTACTCCGTTCTGCTGCCAACGTTTCTTTTACCAGAGAAGTCAACCCAGGTAAGGATTTGTGACTCAGTAAAATGAGAAATACTACTACAAGAAGAAGAAGTGCCCCTTCGTGGCAACAGGTCTCCACCAGGATTGATATTTAATCAGAATCTGAAGGACTAATATAAAGAAAGTGTTGCACATAAGTTGGCCTCCTGGTGGTGCTCGAAAAAAGGCAAGAAATTGAAAAAAAGAGTGTGCACATAAAGTTTTAGTACATCGTTCTACGTGAAGATGCGACTGGGCCTGTCGCCACCATGACTTGAGAAATGTCAAGTGGCGTTTTTATTCCTCAGTCGAGTGGGAATTTTCTGGGGATAGCTTGTAGTGTAGCTTAGCTACATTTTCCCAGTAACTTGCCCACCACTGCATACTCCCCACCAATGTCACCATGCCTTTAGCCTTGTGGAGACTCTATAAAAACAGAGCTACGATAAATTAAGACAAAATTGTTACAGCGAGACTAATGAAGAAGACATAAGAGTGGTCACTTTATGTTTGCTTGCGCTCGGGTGATGCGCTCTGAAAATAGCTAATCTACAACATCTATTTTCAGCATGAAGTCAAGCGTGAAATCATCCATTACAACAGCATCAAATAAACGTGACCTTTTTTCCCCACACATGAGAGTTCATGATCTATTCACATGAGGAGCACAGTGCGATCTTACAGATAAAAGCATACAACCAAACTATTTTTTTTTCTCTTTGATACTGGGTAAAACAGTCAACACTACTGTAGTTGAAAAAACAGGCGTTTGCATGTTCTCCCCGTGTTCCCTAGGGTAGATACCCTCACAAAAACATGCTGTAATCCTGGACTCTAAACTGCCTCCCCCTGGCCAGCCGGGGCGCCTGATGGAGGGGACAGGAACTGGTTGGAATAACGTGTTCCTTCCACGCGCTACGTCCAACCAGGGAAACTCCCCCCTGTCAGGTGAAAAGAAGGCACTTGGACTCCTCATGCATTGAAGGAAGCATGAGGCCAGTCCGCTGCCTCCCCAGGTTGGTGGAGGGTGTGTAGAGCCCTGATCACATTAGGAATTGGCACTGGGTGAAAAAAATGGGTTACAAAATCGTGGATAATAAAATATAAAAAAAAAAAAAAAAAAAGAAAAAACAGGCCTACTTGAGAATATATGGGGTCATTACAGGGGCAGGAGAAAATGGTATGGGGGCGCACCCATACCATTTTCAGTTAAAAGACTTTTATTAGGCAAGTAAAGCATCAATAATAACATCAGTTGTTGTTGAAGTTGCAACAGACACGCAGCATTGCATAAAGCTAAAGGTCTGACTCAGAGAGTTTTCTGTTTTCAATGATGATTGAATGCATGGCACATTCTTCGTTCCTCTGTGGGTTTTTGCACAACATATGCACACGCCTACAGTACTTTCCCCCCTATACAAATCACATCATGCCAAACTGATTATCTAACCCCCTGGAAGAGAAGCAGACCCAGAGTAGGTGTACATCTCTACATGATTTTATAGCATGATGCAACCCTACACTACGCTACACCATGCACACAGCGTTGACTAGTCTCTTCTAAGAGCCAAAGGCAGCAAGAGAGAGAGAGAGAGAGAGAGAGAGAGAGAGAGAGAGAGAGAGAGAAGAGAGAGAGAGAGAGAGAGAGAGAGAGAGAGAGGAGAGAGAGAGAGAGAGAGACAGACAGAGAGAGAGAGAGGGGGGGAGAGGGGGGGGAGAGAGAGAGAGGGGGGGGAGAGACAGACAGAGAGAGAGAGGGGGGGGGGAGAGAGAGGGGGGGAGACAGACAGAGAGAGAGAGGGGGGGGGGGGGGAGAGGGGGGGGGAGACAGACAAAGAGAGGGGGGGGAGACCAGACAGAGAGAGAGAGGGGGGGAAGACAGACAGAGAGAGAGGGGGGGGAAGAAGAGGGGGAGACAGACAGAGAGAGAGGGGGGGGGGGGAGAGAGAAGGGGGGGAGACCGACAGAGAGAAGAGGGGGGGGGGGGGGAGAGAGAGAGAGAGAGGGGGGGGGGGGGGGGGGGGGGGGGGAGAGAGACGGGGGCAAAAACAGATGGATGGGAAGGAAAAGTGGTGTGTGTGTGGTGTGTGTGTGTGTGTGTGTTGTGTGTGTGTGTGTGTGTGTGTGTGTGTGGTGTGTGTTGTGTGTGTGTGTGTGGTGAGTGACCCAACGACTACTGTAGGTCAATTGTTTTCGACAAATCAACCACCTAGTCCAGCCCTGAGCAAAAGAACACAACACACACACAACACACACACACACACACACACACACACACACACACACACACACACTCACACACACACACACACACACACACACACACACACAGCTTAAATCTCGGCATATGCCTCGTAGATTTCTCTGCTCAGTTGTAATCACAAGTTTTGCATTTTCTTCTGCATTTTAATTTATGTTATTTTAAAGGTAGGGTAAGTGATTTGAAATTCATGGTGTAGTACCAGCCTGGTGCACTAGGGGCGTCCAACAGTAGCTACACTATGTGAACCTGCTGCTCGATCCTGATTGGAGGAGAATTCACCCACCACCGGGGGAACTTTTATTAGCTCCTCTGCTAACGTGGGGGAGGGGGAAACTCCATATATGGTCTGCACACCTTATAATAGAGCATTTTAACAGAAAAAAATATTTTTGGGTGATATCTGACAAAAGTGAAATCACTTCCCCTACCTTTAAAGGGGAATTCCACCCATTTTCAACATTTTCCTGAGAGGATACAAATGGTTCCATTTGTACCCTCTCAAGAAAAATCATTAACATGGTGAAATACATCTTGATGATGTCATCAGATGTATTTCACCATGTCAATGATTTTTTCAGGCCTCCATTTTTAGGAAATACAAAATTGGGGGAACTTTTTTTTTTACCATGTCCACACACAACTTCTCTAAGGTAGCCTATATTAATGACATATTAAAATGTTGAAAATGGGTGGAGTTCCCCTTTAAGTATTCATTGAAATGTCAGCTTGTCATTGCATGCATACAGTCCAATCACAGTCACACGTTTATTAAACTCTTATGGTGGAGGGTAAATGGAGTCAGTTCCTCCACATAACCACTAGTGGGAAGCAGCACATTATAGACAGAGGTGTACCAGGAAGGTTTTGGAGCTAAGGTGCTCCATTTTTTCATCACACGCTAAATCCCTTATCCCAAACCCCTTATGCTTTTTTTTTTTTTTTTACTGTATTGTCCCGAAAATAAGACAACTCGTTTATAAGACGACCCTCAATTTTCAAGACCCATTAAGAGAAGAAAGAATATTGAATGTCAAATAGTATAGCCCCTGAATATAACACGACTCCATTTTTGGGATATTTCCATTGGGAATAATAATTTGAAGTATTTGGAATCATTCAACATCTTAATCTATTGTTGTGAGCTTGTAGACTGGCCATTTTAACTATTGAAAAATGTTTTCTTAAAATACTTTAAAAAGGCCAAGAACTTAAGGCAGCGGTGCCCAAAAGGTAGACGGTGATCTACCAGTAGAAAGACACAGAGTGCAATGACTGCCTTCAAGACAAATGTATCTTGTGTAGTGTTAGTGCACTAAGTCACACACTTGCCCGATCGGGCAACCAGGTAGCAGTCTTCACTTGCCCCACCATTTTTTTTACTTGCCCCGGGCAAGCGGGCAAGTGTTAGTGTCAAGCCCTGTAAGGGATAAGGGGTTTAGCGGTGACGGAAATCTAGGCCAACTAAGGTGTCACTTTCACGATTGACTGATTGACTGGCTGATCAATTGACTGGTTAACTGATTGATTGATTGGCTAGTTGACTGATTGACAGACTGATGGATGTGTGTCAGTCAGTAAAACAGTCTTTTCCCCCATATAAAGGAATATTAGTAGCTAATGTGCCTTTAGCTCTCATATGTTGAATTCTCTTTTTCAAAAAAATACAAATGTTTTTTTTACAGCTTAACAAAGACGATTGTTGTATAGCTTTCCTAACGCAACAGTACCAAAGAATAAAAGACTGTGTGTAAACCAAATCAAAAAGGGAAGCAATGATTATGTATGGCATTGGTTTTCAATCAGTGGTCCGCGGATCACCAGTGGTCATTGAGAGGGTTCCAGGTGGTCCCCAACTAAGTGGGTTAACCAGATGAAAAGTTGGTTAAACCAGATGTAACTCTTATTACATCTGGTTTGTGGACAAAAGCAAACAAAATTTTGCGGTCTGTGGAGCCAACAGGTCCTCAAATGGTGGTCCATGGCTCAAATGCTGAATAAATAGTGGGCCCTGGTATGAAAAAGGTTGAAAACCCCCTTATGTATGGCAATGTTGGGTAGATATCACAGTGAGTGCAAACACACATGCACCCCTAATCTCTCAAAGCAAAGGGAAGCCTGCTAATTGACCTATTTTTAATCAGCTGTGAAAATTGTCCTGACCTGAAATGTAATATTATGTATATATATATTTTTTTTTTCATTTCTCCATTGTATTTCCTCGCGGCCGACCACAGCTGCTGCCAAACAGGCTCATCTGAAAGAAGTGACCTCTTTCTAATAAAGCAACCGTATGCACTTTGATGTACAAAACGCACATTAAAACACTAGTGAAACAAGTGTGCGTGCAAGCACATACACATTTGCACCCCTAAATGGCAGGCAAAACAACCCAAGATCTTTGAAATTAAAGTGCTTACATTTAAAATGATTTGAAACACTACTACTGCTACAACGTACTAACCAACTACAGCTGTGGCACCAATACACCAACAGCATTTCATCGTTGAAAACAGAAAACTCTCTGAGTCAGACCTTTAGCTTTATGCATGCTGCGTGTCTGTTCATGCAACTTCAACCACAACTGATGTTATTATTGACGCTTTGCTTGCCTAATAAAGGGTATATTTATCCTGTCAATACGTGTCGGTACATGTATGTCGGGGAGGAATCAGGCTACTGTGGCTACAATCGTTAGCTTCCTGGCCTGGTTGTTTGACCCAACGTGACCACCATTCACTGATGGTTGGGGCTGTGGGGACATTCCGTAACTAACCAAGGCCGGCCGTCCAAAAGGCGGATCATTGTTCTTTTTTCACTGAGACCCACAGCTGTTCTGAGATCAGCCTGGTCGAGCACAGCCCTCTGTGGACAGTCCACCGGTCTCTCCGGTGCGGGCCAGAACTGACCGCAAGCCACCCGACAGTGTGACCAACGCAGCTGTGAAAATCGGCCCATTGTTCTGCATGAGACACTGGGATCTTGTGTGACTGGAGGAGGAGGTGATGGGAGAAAAACACAGTGTGTGTGTTGTGTGTGTGTGTGTGTTGTGTGTGTGTGTTGTGTGTGTGTGTGTGTGTGTGTGTGTGTTGTGTGTGTGTGTGTGTGTGTGTGGTGTGTGTGTGTGTGTGTGTTTCAAAGCAATGTACTAGTGGAAGGAAGTGACTTGAAAAGGCACACAAGACAAGACATACAGTATACTGATTCAAATATCTCTATAGAAAGGAATAGCATGAGCTGGAGCTAGTCTGCTAGTACTAATATGGTTCTGCGGAAAGACATCTCTTAATGGGAGCATTGGGAGCAGGCCCCTCAATTCACACGGGAATGTTTTCCCATAATGCCCAACGAATAAACGGATATCTGGTTTCACATTGCTGACGACCGATCGACTGTTCTGACTGGTTGATTGACTGGCTTGGACTCCATATTTGGGAATCCATGTATGGGCGTTTGCATGCAGGCACACAGGAAGAAGGGGCAAAATATGGCTACCGAAATGTCTAACTTTGCTCGAGAACATGCTGTAGGCCTACTTCAGTAGACAGTCAATGCTTACATTTCATATTGCACACCATATACCGGTATGCAGTCCTCTAAGTTTTACCCACCAAAGAATAAACCATCCATGTGGGGCCTTTTTTACAATGCAAGTATTAAAACCAATCTGCTTATCGAAAGCAGTTTAGAAGTTTCATAGTGACTTGCTCAAATCGCTTTCACCGAAATGCATAATTGCGGCCTCAGCGTCCATACCATGAAAAGCCTGAAAATGATTTCTATAAAAGGACAAATACGCCGTGGATAAAGCCAACTCGGGTTGTGACAACAGAGACAATGTTTTGGGCAACTCAAATACTTTGTAATGTGATGGTTTTTTTTTTTCTTCGTCTTACTATTGGTTTGACCGGTCAAGCATATTGTGTCTGTTGTCATGGCCCGAGTTGGCTTTGTCCGCGGCATGAACGTCCTTCTATAAATCGTCTATGAGGGAAATGCACGGGGGAATTCACTTCCGGAAAACATGCACATGCTCTGACGTCAGTCCATTGCTCTATAGAGCTAGCTGAATAATGATGATGATGGTGAGGTTAAGTGCTGCACTGAGAGAGGTCCCGGAACATATGGAGGAGGGAGGACAGTGGGTGTCAGAGTCACAGGGCTTGACACTAACACTTGCCCGCTTGCCCGGGGCAAGTAAAAAAAAATGGTGGGGCAAGTGAAGACTGCTACCTGGTTGCCCGATCGGGCAAGTGTGCAACTTAGTGCACTATAACACAACACAAGATAAATTTGTCTTGAAGGCAGTCATTGCACTCTGCCTCTGTGTCTTTCCCTGATATCCACAATTCCAGGCTGGATTTGGGAAACAAAACAGGCAAATTAACATACACACCAAAATGACCATTAATCTTCTACAGTGTAGACCTGGGCTAATTAAGATGATGAATTTTAACTCTTGAGAGTGTAAAAATGAAACCAAATGACCCGTAAGGGTCCATTTGGTTTCATGTTTACGTTCTCAAGAGTTACATCTGGTTAAACCAACTTTACTGGGGACCCCTACCTGGTACCGGGGGGCACGTGAACACCAATGAGCTGTAGGGCAAGTAGAAACCTGACTTGCACTTGCCGGCCCAATGGGCAAGTGAATCGGAGACCTTTAGGTCATCATCCCCTGGAGTCAGAGTTCAAAAAACTGCCACGTACTTGATCTCAAAAAACCAAGAGCAACTACTGATTGCATTGCATTGGGCGGCAGCAGCTGGGATGTCCCACATGTGGCAAGACGCCCTCCCAGAGCGATATTTTTTTTCCCGGATCACAGAGGGTAAAACGGGACAACGAACGCACCCATCCAACCACAAAGTCAGGCAGATGTGCACGGCGCATGTACCCCAGTGTTGCCAACAGCACTAGGATGTATGAGCTAGAGCAGTGTGGGTTTTCAACCATTTTCATACCAGGGCCCACTATTTATTCTGCATTTTTTAGCCACGGCCCGTTTTTTTGATGTTGAGTTTAAGCCTCTTAGTAACTGGCAAAATGTTGGTCAGAATAGAAATTCTCATTTGGTTTCATTTTACGCTCTCAAGAGTTACAGATCTGTAAGGGTCCGTTTGGTTACCAATGGTCTTTTCTAGGAAAAAAAGAACGACTCTATCATGGGAGGGAAAATGGTGAAAAACGAGGGTTTTATCTCTGGCGCCTGTCAACCAATTTCGCCCCAACTCACCAGCAAAAAAAGCACTAGATTTTCCTCCAGGAGTTTTTCCACTAATTTTGGCACTAGGGGGGTCTGGAAAAAAGCTAAACATAGTGACAAATGCGTCAAGTTGGCAACACTGATGCCCCCCCCCCCCCCCCCCCCCGCCATACACACACGCACAGAAGAATAAAGTGGCAATAGAAGCTTGAACAAGCTCTGTCGAATGCACCTGGTGCCCCAATGCCCACTCCACATCCACTCTTTGCACTTCTTTCCAAAGCTTTCATCTTGTTTTATGATATCTTCAAACCATTTCATCTATCACACGTTCTATCGCCTGCCAGTCGCCCCCCCCCCCCCCCCCAATTCCAATCCTCTCTCGTTTTATATTTCTATATATTCTCACAGCCTCACACTCACTCATCTCACCATTCCATTGCTGCGCTGTAATCATCATCACTCTCGCTTTCATTGACACATTCCTGTGCAGCCCAGCACCTGCGGCAGGAAGAATAGACCATGTGTTTGACTTTGATAAGTAAATCTCTCTGCTCTCTCCGCTCTCTCTCTCCTCGCTCTCTCTCTCTCTCTCTCTCTCTCTCTCCTCGCTCCCTCTCTCTCTCCTCTCTCGCTCTCCTCTCTCTCTCTCTCTCTCTCTCTCTCTCTCTCTCTCCTCTCTCTCTCTCTCTCTCTCTCTCTCTCTCTCTCCCTCTCTCTCTCTCTCTCGTACTGACACAAACATGTGCCTTTCCCTGACAGTACTGAAGTGGGGTAAGAGGAATTCTCGGCCCAAATAACACTCGTCCCTGAGTATAGACAGAGTTAGCCCGTCGCAAATTCCGTTCGCTTCATGGGATCGATCCAACGGCGGCTCTATCCTCAAGTTGTGTTACACCATGTTAATGATTTTTCTTTTAGGACCTTTTTTTTTTTACAAATGAAACCAAATGGACCCACTAGAGTCCATCTGGTTCACATTTGTACACTCTGGGGGGGAAAAAAATAAATAAAATGTCCCTCTTTCGTCCCTCTTTCAGGCTGCGACAGCCCCCTCCCGAGAGCTCTCGCTTTTCTGACCCCCTCAATGTCGCAAACTACTCCGGCCGTCCGAGTATAAATATGTTGGGCCGAGCCTTCGTGTACTGTATTCCTGAGGTGGTGTAACCAACAGCTAGTATCTACTGTGGGTTGAACAAGGGAGTATCAGGCACCCAGAGGGGGCTAACCTTTTCACCATTGACCCACACACAGCATCCACCCACCTCATTCCCCTCTCACACACACACACACTGCAGCAAGCGACGTTCACAGAGCCTCATTGTCACGTCTGCATTTCACAGCAAGTCTCTGCCTGTACACCCACCCACCCACCCAAGCTACAAGCCCCCCTTCCACCATACAGAACACAGAGGCAAGTGAGCTTCTCATTCCCGTGTCCTTGTATCAGAAAACACCGCCGCCACAACAATCAGGCGTCATCCGCTCCATGCCAATTTGGTTCATGTCGCTCATTAAGCGTCCGCCCCCATCCTGACCCCCGAAATAGGCCCTACACAACGCACACAAATTCCACTTGAGCGGGTCTATTTTTCCCCCAAGGGGTAAGAGGTCATATGTGTCAATGGGACGACTAAAGCTTTTTGAACAGATAGGATTGACGGGGAGACGTCGACGAAGGGAGACTTGTTGGGTAGGTTGACGGCGAGTACAGCGGCGACTCCTTCGCTGGTTTGCTCTACACGGCAAAGCCAATATTTGCTTTTAGTTCCACTTAGACCTTTGGTTTGCAACCTTTTTTGATACCAGGGCCCACCATTTATTCAGCATTTGAGCCATGGACCACTATTTGATGACATTTTAGCCCCACAGACCCCCAAAACTAAAGATATTTTGCTTTTGTCCACAATTCCAGGCTGGATTTGTGAAACAAAACAGGCAAACATACAGCACAGAATGACCATTAATCTTTTAGTTGTGTAGACTTGGGCTAATTCAGATGATAAATATCTTAACTCTTGAAAGTGTAAAAATGAAACCAAATGGACCCGCAAGGGTCCATTTGGTTTCATTTTTACACTCTCAATAGTTACATCTGGTTAACCAACTGAGCTGGGGACCACCTGGAACCCTCTGAAGGACCACTGGTCTGAAAACCCCTGCACTAGACCGAAAAAGACACGGCTGGAAATTATGTTTTCTGTGTGTCTACCCTTTCAAATCAGGCCATACAGTATAACAGCTCAGTGTACAGCTTTATGCATTGGCCTATTAAAGACAGACAGACCATTTATCCTCCTTTACAGTAGAGATGATAGACCAGCAGTCACCTGAGCGGCAGCATGGCGTAGCATATAGCATTCTCGCCACACGTCCGTCCCAAAGTGTAAAAATTGCTCTGTCTTCCCGTCTACACACATGGCTGCAAAGAACTACACCGGCCAATCCCAGAGGAAAAAAAATGCTTCTCAGTTTAAGCTCAGAAGTATCTCTTGAGGACACCCACGTTTATTTCTGATTTTAAGATCAACCTATGTCTCTTTATGGCTCCTAAGATGAATACTAGGATCCATAAAGAGGCGAAGCTGAGTCTCTCAATTGGCTGTTACAGATGTATTTGAGAAATAAATGAACAAAGCTGGAATATTAGTCTTGGGCGGTATTGATTTTTTAATATCGGTATTGATAATGTCTTAATTAGCTCGATATTCGATATTACCGGTATGACGGCAATCAAGTTGGAAAACGCTCCACCAGTCACCTAGTTCTCAGAATTTGGCGCTTTGAGGGTCAGAAA